>NJDD01001671.1:912956-926917 GCA_002245505.1 Calephelis nemesis | reverse complement strand
CCCCGCCCCTCACTGAGCGCACCCCGCTCTTGTACCTGCAATATACAAGAAAACTATCGTTTACATTCATTTATTGTAGACACGTAAAAAAAATAGAACAAAAAAGGCGATCTTAGGTATATCTAATAAGAGATATCTGATAGCTGACTTCATTTGTTAGTTATCTTCAACTAGAGATGTAATGTTTAGAAACAAACAAAATGAACAGCTTTTATCTATAGGTCTTTACACATACAATAGAAAGTTCAAGGTAAATGGGATACAATCCTGGTAACCTTACTAATAAGTGTAGCTCGAGGAGGGAATTACGAATGATTGAAACTGTTAAAATGGGCTATTAAGTTGAAGGTTGAAGAATACAATGATAAAATTTAAAGAGAAGTTTTAAAAAAAATTGTATAAAACTGAGCATAATATTCGTTAAGAACTTAAAGCTAATTTTAGGTATTGTACTTATTTTGTTTTAAATTATTATCTTAACCCCTACTTAGTACTTAATATGTGTGATAATATAAAAATCATGATCCAAATATTATAGTCTACAATTTCCTTTGTTTGGCGTAGCAAGGATTCTGTGTAGAAGGGGTCTACACAGAATCCTTGCTACGCCCTTGTCATTCCTATATATTATATTATTCCGGTTGGCGGGAAGTTTATTTTGCCGTTTCTTGTCTTGACTAGCTAGATTTCGAAATGGTGACTTACGGCAGGTGTTTTATGACTTGACAAATTTAGGATATTAAAAATCATATTAAAATGGGTTGCCTAAAAAAGTCCTGGACAGAATGTTTTAAATTATTTAAAAAAATATATAATGTTTACAACTTTTTTAGACAACCATACGTTGGTACGTGTTTGCAATAAATTAGCGCATTGACATTTTTTTCTACTATCCAATACCGCGAAAGTAACTGGCATTGACATGCCCTGACAACCCAGATAAATAACGGGCAACCCAGCTTCTGAATATTCTATACGTCTTATACTTAAAGCCAGGATAAACATTTCTTAATACGTACCTATCTTAATCTTTTAAACTAATACCAAAAAAAACATAAAAAATTGTCTAGGGTTTTTTAGGCAAACCATATTAACAAATTTTAAAATATAATAAACTTATTATAAAACTAGCTTTTGCCCGCGGTGTTACCCGCGTGGTTAAGGGTTCCACAGGAACATTTTTCGGGACAAAATGTGTGTGGTAATCCTATGTGTTAATCCAAGTTACCTTCTTTGTGTGTGCCAAATTTCGTGAAAACCGATTCAGCAGTTATTGCGTGAAGGAGGTACAAACAAACATACAAACTTTCGCATTTATAATCTTAATAGGAAATGTTTCACCTATTATCAGCTCGTTGAAAGTCGACCTAGCATTGCTTCCAATCTTAGACCACAACAGATATTATTATCTACTGTCAATCGAATAACTATTAAATATGGAATCTGTTGCTAAGTTATAAATATTATACAGTTAGCATTGAATTAACATCAATTTCTTACATTCAATGTATTTAGTTAGCCTTGAAGATGCTTCAAAGTATAAACCGGTTGACTTTGCAATAAAAATTGATGTAAAACGTCAAAGCTTAAGTATGGGTTAATTATTAACATATCGCCTCTGTGGTCTAGCGGTTCAGTTGTTGGACTTGACTGCATGAGGTTCCGGGTTCGAATTCCGGGTCGGACAACAAAAAGAAAATTGGGTTTTTCCAATTTTCTTAGAAGAGGATTAACTTAGACGTCTGACGCTACCACCTAAGAGCGCTGGATATGATTCTCGACAGTGAATGTTAACGGCTAACAGCTGCACTTAGAGACATCGATTAATATTTAAATAGTATTGTTAAATACATTCGTGTATTTCATTCCAAACATATTCATTTATGTATATCCATTAATTGTTCATATTCAGTGAGATATTTATCGGGGCTGGTTAATTATTAGATATATCTACAAAAAACCATTAAACAAGTGAGTTTGTTTATAGCCGCTGACAAATTGGTCGGCCCGCAGTCACGAATACATTACGCAACCTAATTGTATTTTGGATGGAGTCGTTGCCTAATTCAATTGTAGAGATAAAAAAAACAGGTTAGCAAGTGGCCGGTGAGAGGCGCGATGTCATCATAGCAGATGGCGATCGCCGAGACCGGAGACGATCACATCTTATGTAACTGTCTAACCGTGAAAGTAGCACTAAAAGCCAAGGTTAACGTGACAAAGTAACTGACTTCTTAAGTTACACGTGTACTTTTCCGCAACTGTTGATTATATGTATACTGTAGAGAATTGTATAATGGAACTGCACTCAGTGCCGACGAAGGAACACCTAAAACCTATACACCTTATAGTACCTACACCTAAACAGTGTATTGTAGAGAATTGTATAATGGAGTTGCACCCAGTGCCGACGAAGGATCAGTGATGCATTACATATGTTCAGGTCAGCAAGTGAGCGGTCGTGATGTCACCGCAGCAGATGGTGACTGCTGAGAACGTCGACGATCACACCTTATGTAACCATCTAACCGTGAAAGCCGCCACCAAAAGCCAAGGTTAACCTGACCATGCTGACTCGTTCCTCGGGTATTACTGACATTTGCAAATTATTGAAAGGATTTTTTCAGAACATTCCTTGATCAATGAGTTTCGAAAGTATAAAAAGCTCAAGATTAACGAAAAGTAGCGATGCGTTGTCCAGGCATCAGAATAAAACAGTAATTATTATTAGTAAAAAGAAGGCAGGATCAATTTTTAGAGTAATATAGTTCATCCTTCGTGCCTGTTGTAATTCTTTATTTTGATATTCTTTACATAATTTATTTATATATGCTGTGCTTTACTTTAACAAAATCAATTCAACGGTTAAGTCATGACAGCGTAACATACAGATTAAAAATATTAAAATGAAATCATTAAACATGTATTTCAAAATGCGACTAGAAAACTTCTTAGATCTCATTAAATTAGAGAATCATATCGACTTTCAAGATGAAAAACAAGTATCTTCAAGCCCGCATCTCCGAAGAGGAAGGTAGAGGTACAACTTAATTCACTGATTGAGTTTATAACATAATTAACATTATTCATCGTTGTTGAAATCCATTGTTAATATTTTCAAAAACACTTACACAGTGTTATATATAATCTATCTTAATCTTAAAAATTTAATAATTTATAATAGGTCTGATATATTAAAATTATTTGATCCTGCCTGAGTTATACTACATAATCTAGTGTTGTATGAAAATATAAGATTCTAATAATGTTACCATCGGTATCGAAAACTATTAACAGCTCATACCTATTAACAAGTCAATTATACATATTAAACTTTTTTGTGGCATATTTTTTCTTCGCATGATGTCAGACATCAAAAAGGGCAACATTCAAATAGGAAGCCAACTAAATCATAGCAACAAATTAAAACGGCGCGTTTGGATTTGCCTAATTGATTAGGCGAGACGGGTATTGTTGCATGATGTCATTGGTGAAGTCTCGTAGCGTGATGAGAAGGGACGGCTAGAAGGCACGCAAGCTACAAGGCCGTCTGCCTTTCCGTCGCCTAGAGCGGCAAACAAAAGCGGGAAGTGAAAGGTAGTGAATGCGGGCCCCCTCTTGTCGGGGCACCTCCGACCGCACCGGCCTTTTCATCGACCAAACTGTTCCGAAAGGAAACACACGCCGGTTTCCTTTTACAAATTATTTGAGCGCATTAAAACTGCGAACAGCCGACTCCAAGTTTATTATTACGTCTAACGAAAGCACTCGGAGACGTCAATTATCTGAAATAGTCATTAAGTCGACATTTTCTATACAAAATTGAGACTTAATAATAGGTTAAACATTAATTAACGTCTCTGAGTGCGTAAGTAACGTCTGTAAGTGAACGAAAATACGCATCATTATGTATAAACTCAATTAACACTTGTGGCCTGCTCAAATTTATATAAAACCACATCTGAATGACCTACTTTACAAAATCATTACCAACTTCATTATTGGCGGATAAATCGCGTAACAGTTTAATTGAGAACCTCCTTTTCTTAAGTTGGTTAAAAAAACAGTCGCAAATTATGTGTCATTTAAAACATTTAACTTATAAGACACAATTAAATAAACGTGGAAAAGTACAAGTATGTCATAATCGCAATGAAACTGCAGAAACTCAAGTCCAATGTCATTAGTGCTATGTCAATCAAACGTCATGAACAAAAAATATGAATTATTAAGTATAATTCAAAAACTATTTATCTGGTTTTGGTTAAATTTATATGGACCCACCTCTGAAACGTAATGAATGAATACACTTTATTATGCCCAAAATTTACAAAATAATACACAATCACATAAAATATTTAGCTTAGGTGCACAAAGGCGGTTTTATCGCTTCAGAGCGATCTCTGCCAGACAACCTTAGGGTGAAGGAAACAATAAAATTATTTATGTAACTAAAAACTTAGGTAGGGCTTCATAATCTATCTCACGTAGTAATCTAGTAATCTACCTCACGAAAGGATAACCAAAACCCATTTACAATTGGCGGAGTAATCGTGGAACGCACGCACGCAACACATGAAAAAAAAAACTTACAGATAAATAAAAACCTCCTTTTAGGTTGTCAATTCACAAACACTATGTTTTTATAACGTCAATAACGAACCGATTTTAATAATTCTTTTCTAGAAAGATAAGCCATAATTCCGAGGTGGTCTCATATTAATTTCCAACATAAACGAAAATTTGTGCATGATTTTTTTATAATATCGGAAGGCAAACAAGCAGACGGATTGCCTGATGGTAAGAAATTCAGGTAGCCTAGAGCCACAAAAGATGGTGCATTGCTAACCTTAGGCCGGGATGTTAGACCTTGTGCAAAAGTAAGTGTAACTCAAAATACAAGTTGCGTGTTAATAAAATTTATGTGGGACCATCTCGGAATCATTAGGTATCTTTCGGAAAAGGAATTATCAAATGTAGACCTAATGATATAGATTTTGCAGTTTTACTGCGTTTCATTATTAAATCAAACATATACCTTTCGTTCACTCACTTTTGACCTAATTGCACGTCAAATTATGTTAATTAAATCAAATAGACGTCTAACGCATTTAGCACTAATACGATACACACTAATTACTGTCAATATTATACAAGCTAAATTAGACGCTAATGAGTTTGATTAACAATAAAAAGTACCAAACGGTTAACAAACTATCAGAGCCTTTGTAACAGTGACACTGAAACCCAGAATCATGAACTTCCATCCTAAAAATTAACAACAGGTGGTGGTGTTAACGGCTAACAGCTGCACTCAGAGACGTCGATTAACATTTAGTTTACCATTAACTAACGGTTTTGTATGAAAGTTATACTTAATAGCGCGTTTTTGTTTCGGTTGACGATTTCATCAGACCACCTTAGGATCATGTCCTTTTTTTCTAAAAAAAGGAACCATCAAAATCTATTGGCTGTTATTGTTGGCTATTTGCATAACAGACATACAAAAAAACATACTGTCGAATTGAGAACCTTTTTTGGTATCGGTTAAAGACCAATGGGCACTATGGTACCAATCAAGAACCGGAGTAAATCTTTAACACCTAGTCATGGTAACCTACTATTCAACACAACAAACCAATGCTCGTCTCTTGCAAGCTGCTTGATAAGCAAAGCTGTTAGAGAATCTCTACATTCTTCAAAAGAGCCTGAAAGAATTATTGCAGGCAACAGTATTGAAATAGTAATACTTAAACTTATTATCATATATGACTTGGTTTTTTTACATACGTACCTTAACCCCAAGTCTCATTCGGGGTAGGCAGAGAGTATTGAATGCCAAATTTCAAGATCATTGCAGACATTTCTGGCTTCCTCCACATTCACTACCCTATTCATACAAACACGCCGGTTGCAGAGACTCTTGATACCACCCTCGTATAACCTTAGCGATTTGATGGTGGAATTTCAACCTAGGTCTCCCAGACACCTACATCCATCCACATTTGCATTGTACATATATCTGCTTTGTCAATTCTTATCCGTTATTCTTTCCATATGACCGAACCACCGGAGCATGCCCTTTTTATTTTAACACCGACACTTTCTATCAATCCCACTCTTTCTCGGATCTCATCTATACATATGATTATATATTTCATACTTGACATTCTTGAATTACCGTCACTATTTACAATGACCATGTGTTATTATCTATACATAGAATGAAACAGTAATAAAACTACACGCATATTTAAAAAAAATTGCTCCATCTTCTGTACAGGACACAGAATACAAAACAAGGGTTATACATCTTTTATCGATTTGTCTGTTAATTTTTCAGGCAAAAATAACTGAACGGATTTTTATGTAGTAGTAGCTTATAGCCTGGGTCAACATTAAGGATACCTTATAGGCTTATACTGCGGGAAAATATTTCGTTCCCAAAACTGATCGCGAAGTCACTTCTACATATATACGAGGTCGCAGACAATAGCTGGTTAATAATAATATATTGAACCATTATCAGTTTAACATACCTCGATCAGTGACTCACATTTAAATGATTGTCATGAGATATTTATCTAGAACGGAGCAATAAGAAACACTAGCGCCGAATCGGTTTTTGAAGTGGAATTAAAGTATGGCTGATGTAGGGTTGCCATTAAATAAATTGATCACACAGGAGTCGATATAACCAGAAAATTCTGATCAAGTTAAATTAGAAATCACTAAGGGCCGTTTGTACGTTCCTACGTACGTACGTAAGGGTTAAATTTAATAACAAGCTAAACTGACAAATACACGTGCAAGTGCACTTGGACGTTACAAGGTATAATTTTAACTCTGGTTTCTGACTTAACCTTTCTAACACTGGATTAAATAACTCTACGTTTCACAGTTTAAACCACTACTAAATTTAACTGTATTCCCGAAAGTGTAGGCAGAGGTACAACAAGGGCACCCACGACTAGTCGAGTACACTAAGTCACACAAAAGTTATAGGTGGCAAACTCATCGCTAAGCGGACATAAATCAAATCCCAGATAACGACATTTTTAACAGAAGTTGACATTGATAACGTAAGTAAATATGGAATATGGACATAATAATTACTAAATTTAGATTTATATGTTTACCTACTTTTGCTATGGGCCCGCGCTACCTCAACCTGATATTATTCAGGACTTCTAGACGCCGCGCCGCGCCGGCTAAACTAGAATGAAATCTGTTATCTTTCGAACAGGTGGTAGCCCTAGGCGCTAGCAGCTGTAGCCAACATAACCGTTCGTGTTCGGTGAGAGGAGAGGTGAATGGTATGAGTGTTGCTAGGCCGTCCACATTAGCGTGCGCCGGCGCACTCGAACAATGAACCATATAGACTGGGCAAGCACTGCACTTATTTATTGTGTAATAAAAAGTAGTATCTAAAATGACGTATTTTGTTAGTCTGTATATTTAGGATCATACAAAAGCTGTAGAGTTTCTCCACAACCAATAACCTTTTCCTAAGCTTTTAGTCCATTCTTCAATGGCAACTGTCAGATACTGGTACTCGTTGAGGGATATTTAGTGACGGCGACCGCCCGATCTATTGCAAATGAGTTTTGACATCTTTTATATACCATGAACGTTGAACATGTACCAATCACCTATTGAGTCCATCGGTGCTTAATCGTTCGTGTCATATTTAGGAGTCCATTGTCAGAGTGTCAGATGTATGAGCTTCACTGTCGAAAAGTATGTTTAATAAATTATAATACTGACCGTTTTTACAATACAATAATCATAAATAAAAATAAAATACAGCTCGACAAAACCTTTTCGTCGATTGTAGCTAAGAATCATCTCGATCACGTCAATTTTCAAACAAAAAAAAAACAGCATTGTTGAGAAAAGCACGTACAGATGATCAAAGATGTTAATGTTGCATAGTCTATCTAAGGTTACGATGTAAAGCCTCTTGCGAAATGTTATCGACTGTTTATTTATCCAACTGGAACACGACAATGACGAGCACCGGGGTAATGGCAGCCGGTCAAGATAATGCGGTGACAATCATTGTAATGCCTGCGTCTACAGAAGTTGCTTTTGTAAGCTGATTTTCTGACGGTAACACATTCCTTGTAATGGTATACGAGAGCGTAAAAGTACACGGCTTTCTAAAAGCCTTAAGAGACAACACTGGCTTAAAGATTCCAGGAAGTTTATAGGTGCGTCACAGTCATGTGACCGGGATGAAAGGTCTATTGTCACATCTACTAGCTACCCTACTGTCTGGACCGAAACATGATACTGTCAATGGTTACAGCAATATGTAATAAATTCCTACCCGGGCCAACTGCTGCACTGCGCTTTACCGGTTATGAGTCTGTTAATAATCTCTAGCTAAGCTATCCCTTTTAAGGGCTGATCGGCAGAAAGGCAGATAGTCTATGTGTTCTAGGACAAACAGGAGAAAAATCACCATCGACTAGTTGTTTTCCATCATCATAAACAATCTTACCTATACAAGCCCAACCTATAACCTGGCTCCTTTACGGTTCCAGTTCAAGCAATTCACATTCATTTAATACTTGGCCTAAGTTATTTCAGCGCTAAATACATTTATATATGTTTAGTATAATAACACGTTCCTTGAACGTAGTATTTAAACGTGCCACTTAAATATAATATCAAACGACTGTGTCTAATGGGATGTAACTGCGTGCGGCGCCAACGTTTTATTACGATACTTGAACTAGCAGACCGACCAGTTTTCGACCGTTCCTTGTACAAATTTTGCAGCTTTTCCATTTTTGGCATGAATACTTTAAATTAATTTAATAGTTCCAGTTTGGCAAGGAAAAAAAAAATAGTTTGATGCTGCGGCTATTGCATATATGTCGTCAAAGTATATAGAAATGTTAGTCTAGTTGTCTGCCATCTCGATTGCGTCGAATTTAAAACTTAAATTAAAATTTAAAACATATAGTACCTCATAGCCTCTGTGGTCTAACTGTTCAGTTATTGGACTTGATTGCCTAAGGCCCCGGGTTCGAATACCGGGCGGGCAACAAAAAGAAAATTGGGATTTTCCGTTTTCTAATGAAAAATGTTGCTCGTGATTGGGACACATATGTGTCCGGTTAGTGATAGGTTTACCACCTATCACATTGTGGGACTTAGTGTATTTGGCTAGTAGTGGGTGCCCTGCTTATGCCTCTGCCTATCTCTTCGGGGATATGGGCGTGAAGATACTAAAAAATATAGCCTAAAATAAAAATAGCCTATGTTACTCTTTATTACATGTGTTATATATAGTGTCAGGAGGTGTTATAGGCATGCATTGCTATCCGGCTGTTGTACTTTAAGGCCTAAATTGCAACTTCCCCAGAAAAGAACACGATACTGTTATTATAGATGACAAATTGTTAACACTGACGACAATTTTAGCGTTCAACTGTTTTTTTACTTGACGTTTCGTTGTTAACTGGCTTTTGACAACACAACTGGAAAGGGCGTGGCTACGAATAATTGAATCACAAGTAATAACGTAATAGGTAATTTTGTTACTAACTACGAAGCGTCGGTACAACCGGTACCAATTTGTGTAGTAAGCGGCTTAAAAAAAAACGTTTCCGCATTACAACAGGTTCACCGGCCGGGAAAAGGTAAATATCACATTTCGAAAGGTGAACGTTAAATGGACGCCATTTTATGAAAAATAAACGTTAAGTTGAAGCGATTCCGTTTTAAATTTCTAGTTATTGGTTTCATGTAATATATTCTATACATTTTTTTGCAAATGATTTTCTGATAGCAGGAAATAATCTTCACTAATGGACACTGCTGTCTTTCTAACATGTACTTCGGCTCTACAGTAACTTACATATTATGGAAACATATGTACAAATTATAAGTTACTATAGAACTGAAGTTGTTATACAGTTCTCTAGATGAGAACAAAACAACAGTGAGCACAGACGTCACGGCGTCTGGAATATGTACGACAGTGATATCTATCACTCGTTTATCACAATAACCTACCACCTTGGTCACGTTGTTATTGACAAATGACCAAAAGATTCGCTTTTTATGAGCTGCTTAGTAAAAAAAATATTAATGCTATACAAAACCTTCAGCCGTTGAAAACTTACTTGGTAGTATTTATACAGCAACTATATAGTTGCTGTATGTATATTACATACGAAGTACTAGCCCAACGACTATATTATACTATATAAATTTATATTATAAATTAATATGCTTGCTTCTTTTCTTTCCCATAATACAATAAAAATGCCAACAAATATTTAAATAAAATCAACATAAATAAAAAAAAAACGGTTAAATTAAATAGAGTGAGGTTAAAATAATTTAAATAAAACATACATCCTGTAATAAAAACAGGTTGATAAAAAAATAACCTTGCAAGTTTTTTTTTATAATTTCCAAAAATATAATAACACAAAGAACCGACATATTAATATCTTTAATATATTATGACGAACTGTTTACACAGAAATGCGTTACTGCAGTGGTTTCCAATCTTTGTTACTCTGAATCTTACTTAGAAACAATAATTTTGCGAAGTCCTATAACAATACCAGGATTTAGACATTTAGTGTTTATCTATATATATAAAAGAAAGTGGTGTTAGTTACACTACTTTTAACTCAAGAATGGCTGAAGCGATTAGGCTGGAAATATGTGGGGAGGTAGCTTAGAACCGGGAGAAGGACATAGGATACTTTTTATCCTGTTCGATTGTGAGGAAACTGGGAAAACAACATTTTTATTTACCCATACAAATTGAACGGGCGGAACGAAGTTCGCGCAGGTCGGCTAGTAGTCAATAAAGTCAATTCTACTCGTATAATACGGATATCAACGATAGTTGCACATAGAAATACATAAAGATATCGAAATTAAATATTAAATATTTAATATTTAAACTGTGCCAGTTACACTGACATCTATCTCCATCACACAATTATTGTGACTCAGAATTCGAACCCGTGCCTCGTCGACGATGGGCACCCCGCTGACTGATAGAAAAACAGGCGGTCATATCACTGAAAAGTTTTAACCAGTAAAATTTTATTAAAAAACACATTTTAACGTTCAATTATACATATTTCTTATCAATAATAACATGGCCTAACTCAATATAACATCACTTTAGTTTTTCTGCACACAATCTCCATGCGCATGTAATGTTATTCTCAATTTTTTTATTAAAATAGTAATGGGAAGAGATACGCGACGTTAACATAAGGGAAGAAATACGGTTAGTAATGTTGCATTGTAAAACAATATTTGTTAAATTGAAATGTTGTGAAATATTGTAGTGTTTGTTAAATGGAACATGTTACCAGCTACTCTATTTAAAAAATCGAATCGTGATAGTTGAGGGCACTGACGTTACTGACAGAAATAGGTGAAATAATACTAATTTGAGCAAGTCGTCCCCAAATTGTAGCATCGACTTAAAAGTCACTCTATCAGTGACGTATAACTTCCGACGTCCATAGATCAGCGTCGTATCGACCTACTGTCGTCACCCAGTTTGGGAACCAGTGCTTTAGTGTTTACCTTGAAACCATATTAATTACGCGACTTCACCCAACTATGTTAGCTAGTTTCGATTCAACTTGGCCTTTCCGAGCGTTTTAATTGCGTTAGCGGAACCGTATTCTGCTAATATTTATTACTATATTTATATTTAATGACCGAGTATTATACATTAAATAATATCATCGTAAATATATATTAATAGAACAAAATATATAAGGACCATTCAAATTTGATTTATGAAACGTATGACATATAATTTATTAGAAGATTATATACCAAAATAGGATATGTTCACATCAATTATTTTCTTCGATAGAAAATGGTGCAAAGTAATACGGTCCATACAAACCAATCGTGACTGTCCTCGTTTTGTTACACTTATCATTAAAGCCTCAGTAATTGGAAAATTGTCTATGTTTGTCATATTTTTCTCAAATCCAAATTAAAATGCTAAATTTGGAATTTTACGCAAAAATATACGAATTATAAATAATAAAACAGAAAAGACAATCCGGTTGCAAATTTAATAGTTTTACTTGGATTAAGTAATACCAGTAACGCCTTTTATCAGTTACATCGTTCCCAAGTCGTTTTCGGGGTTCATAAGAGAAAATAGGCCCAGTAATTTCCTACTAAGTAGATGGTAAATGGGAGTTTGAACTCATTGGTCACTAACATCGTGACTAAAGCTATCCGCCAATTCGTTCACTACTGATTTATTTATTCACGTTGTGGTATCTTCAGTGCTCATTGTTATCGTATTCGATGTATATCTTAACATCAGGAAATTCGTTTCAGATAACACATGTATACAAAAAATAGACCAAGACTAACAAAATATAGCAATCGTCTTGCTAAGCAGGATACAACAAGTCCAAACTGTATGAAAAATTCTGCATCAACTTTTGCATCTTACAATTTTTTTTGATATCATTAAATCCTTTAAAAAATAACTTTCACTTAGGTCAGAAATAGTAAAGTTAAGTAAGTAGGTTAATAAGATTCCCAATTAAGCGTGAACATTATAAAATGAATTACGAGGACCTTTTGATAATTCGGCGGGTTCAGAGAAAGTGTCGCCGCGGCGCGGGTCGCAGGGACCGCTTGTGAAACACCCGAGAACTCCTTGCCATATATGGCTTGAAGGTGTAAAGGTAACGTGATAAAAGATATCTTGTTTTAATGGTCACGGAGAAATTCTCTTTTGTTAAAGTTCGATTAGGCCAAAGATTTTATTCATTGTATACATTTCGTTTTTAACTGACTCCAAAAAAACGAGATTAATAATTCGACTGTGTATTTTTTTGTATGTTTGTTGCGTGATTACTTAACCAATAATGAACCGATCTTGATGTTTCACTTTAAAAAGGTAGGTCATGATTACAATGTGCTCCCAAATCAATTTTATCATGATTCGAGTAGTGGGATAATAAAGTGTATTTGGGAATCACAATTTAGCTACTTCATACTAATATTATAAGGAGGAAAACTTTGTTTCTTTGTTTGTTTGTTTGGTTGTAATGAATAAGCTCAAAAACTACTGGACCGATTTTAAAAATTCTTTCACCATTCGAAAGCTACATTATCCACGAGTGACATAGGCTTTGTTTCATCCAAATCGGTATAGTAGAAGCCAAGTTACGCAGGTGAAGCTCCGTTAAACTGCTAGTTTTTTATAAAAATAATAATCAAATCACGACTTGATAATAAAAATAACTAGAGTCGGTTTCTTGCAGTTTTACTGTACTAAAATAATATTATTAACATATTTTCCGTCGTATGTCATGACAACCCAAGCGAGCAAGCAGAACGCTTTCCTGCAATCCATTGGACACTTGGTCTTTCGATACACAGGATATGGTACCCTGCATGCACACAACATGACAATAAGGAACATAAATGTTTTTTTAAAAAAGCAAATAAGCAAACAAATTTTCTGACTGCTAGTACGTGTCGCAAAAAAAAACCCAAATATGAAAAAATAAAAATAACCAACAAGGTAGTTAAGATATCATTAGGGTAGTTACACCTACCGCCCTAATTTGAACACAACAAAGGGCACAAGCACTGATGTTAACAAATATAATTATTAATACGAGTAAAACATTTTCAGGTTCTCGTTAATTAGGATTAGCGTGGGCTAGGACAGACTAGGAAATTGTGCCCTTTTGGGACTAAGCCTATATTTACCAGATATGTAAAAGTTCAAAGGTGATTTGAACATTATACGAACTTTTGCTATTACGAAATAATTTGCCTAAAAAAACATTAACACCATTCAACAACTAATTCTAATTGCACACCTGTTTAACCCATATCTCAAGGGTTTCCAAGCTTTGAAGATAATGAAACACCTACCAAATACCTTATATTTCAACGCAACCCATACCAAATTATTACAA
>NJDD01001671.1:890336-902827 GCA_002245505.1 Calephelis nemesis | reverse complement strand
CCGTACAAAGGTGATGGGCAAGCGATGATGACCTACAAGTGGTCCAGTTCACAAAGTGACCACCACGGTGGTCCAGCGATGAGCCATTATGTAGAGGATGATTTTACATCAAATCGGTTCTATAAAAGTTAAAAGAAAATTTTGATTACTGGTGGTACAATTAGGTTACACTAGATTTTAATGACCAACAAATTTTAGAGAAACAAGAACAAAATACAATGTACTTGATACGAAACAGTTTCCTAATAATTAAGACTGATGATTTAATGTCGCTTTGTCTTCTTCTTTAAACCAGAAGTATAATTGGAAGATACAGTTCACTATAAATTTGAATCTACTCACTAATAAACATAATAAGTAACAAAATAAGCAAGCGACGATCCGCGGTCTGTATCCTTTGATTGAAGAACCGTACAAAGACGAGTTGATTTACTTTCATTTGAAAACGTATTCTAACTGCTGGAATTCCAGCCGAAACAACTTTAGATTTCGAATACACGTCAATATATCTACATAAAACTCTTCTGTCATTGGATATCCATATACGTTTCGTTACAACTTTTCGGATTTGTTGGTCAACTGGTTTATTCATTCTCTAACGCGTGAAAAAACAGACGTTTTGTTACATACAAAGTGACGTCATTAATAAGATATATTGTAGATAAGATGTCGACATCAATATTCGCACATCTCTGTAATCTAATTAGGTATTACGGGGCTAGTTATTTCAGGTTAGCGGATCTCTACACTCACCTCGATGATACGATATTTGATAGAGAAGGCATGACCGACCCATAACGACTCTATGGCTCCCACAGAAATAGTCTAGTAATTTATGTTACTGCACTATTCCTTGATTAAAATAAGTCAGACTAGGCGTTAGTTTTGGAACGGTTCGTGCAGATTGGTTCTAAAGCTTAAGCTTCCTGACGTCATATTTTTCGTGTATGTAGGGTAATCGTTAAACTGTATGCAAAAGGCTTAAAATTTCAACATTAGGTTAGCAACACACCTTTAACATAATGACGATGGCCTGTACTTATTTTATACCACCACGATACGCTTCAATTTAACTCAAAAAATATTAAGCTTGCACAAACATTACTGCTGACATACACATAGTTACGGATGCTATCAATCGCAAGTAATTACATAATGCGTTAATTTAGGCCACACCCGCATTAAATAAACATTATGGCTGTACGTGAACATACATGTATGTTCGCATAGACACTACAACCAACATCTTTTGTGTCGGTTATGAGTGTTATCGCTAAACTTTTAAACTGAAATATTTAGAATTTACCCATGTTGTTTTTAAGGAGTCACCATAATTGGAAATTGAGCACTTTTTTAAATACAGAACAATGACATCCAGTTTAATAACGCTTAGCGCACATAGTGGGCACGACAGTTTTAAAACAAACGACAGTCTTTTTTGTCTTTTCTTGTATAATACTAAAGGGAAGCGGCCAATCGTGACCTCAGACTTGTCGGTGCAATTTTGGTGGGTATTAGTTAATTTTGTCTGAAACGTTCCAAGTTTGCAAATCGCCGTCTGTTTTGTATCGCAAATTGTAGTGTCTGTCTTAAAACTACTGTGTAGAGTATGCGCTCATCCTAAACGTTTTAAATATAAACATGACATTATAATATCGTAACTGAAGTTAAATTATAACTTTATATTGAAGATATAGGGAAAATAATTTACTGCATGTAATACAATTTAATAAATAAATAAAAAGATATTTTAAAAGAATTTCAAATAACAATAATTGAAAACATCAACGATAGCGAGATGGAGAGATGTCTTCAAATTCTTGCCTCCCAACGGACGAGCCAACGAATGGTGCCATCGATTTGAATTATTCATGCCCTCGTGCCTCAATCGCCGACGGCTCTAATGTGCCACGATACTCCCGGTGTTTTATCTGAGACACTGGCTCACAAAATTTAGCCCAAACTTTCTGTATTATTTTATAAAATGTTAGCAGTTTCGTAGGCGTGTATCGTTTTAACAAAATTCCTATCAAATTTTTCGTAAAATCTTACGAAATTGAAGTTAGCATATGCATTTTTGTTTACATGAGTCAGAAGATATACTTTATCCTCGGTCGGATACAAGAAGATTATGTTGGACTCTTTTAAAATTTCCCAACTAAAACCGTATGGTGTCTTATTCTTTGTCTCAAAAATGTATTAAAAATAGTTTCCATTCTATCAGTTCCCCAGTAGATTTTTAACTCAAAACTTCCTGTTATTATACAGAATTAATTATGCATTATCAAGACATATACTGCAATACCACAACATACAACTCTATCATCGGATTCTGTGTGTAGTGAAACTTTAAAACCTTCACTTATTAGATTTAGCAATATTTTTTTATTTTTTTTAAGATTTCCATCATTTAAATATAAATTAAAATGTTTGAACGTTGTATTAATCTCAAGAAAGAGACGCAATTCAAAGTCCTGAAATTCTTGCCTCCCAACGGAGGAGCCAACGAAGGGTGCCGCCTATTTGAATTATTCATGCCCTCGTGCCTCAACCGCCGACGGCTCTAATGTGCCACGATGCCGGCAAATTTTATCTGAGGAACTGGTTCACGAAATTCAAGCACATCTTTACATATTCAATTACGAAATTTATATGGTTGTATACGTATTGTAAAATAGCATAATTTGATGCAGAAAACATTTAAGAAATAATCAATACCTTGGCCTTTCCCGCATCCAAAACATCGGAATCCAAAACATTAAATTGATCGATTTCGGGAAGTACAAAATTGCAACAGTATAAAAGGTGGTGGTCCCGTACCTGACATTGGCTAAATAAGTCGTGAAAAACTATTAAAAGCCATATATATAAAAGAAGAAGAAGAACAGTATAAAAAACGATTTATTTTTTATTTTCGTTTTGATTTAAAATGTAAAGACAATTCATATAATTCAAGAACTTTTAAAATTTGAGTAGAATTAAAAAAGTAACCTTTAACTTTCCAGATAGGAACATAACATTTTTCAAATTTTTGAGTTACTTTTTTAACTGCAAATTTTAACGAAACCCGTTTACGAAAAAATAACTCCTTGCGACTAAAGCGAAAAAACCAGCTCAACACGTTGTTCGCTGTTTTTCATTATTACTGTATTAGCATATATTTTTAAATTTTTAATTACATACCTAGTTCAAAGTTTTTGTGAACTCTTTCGGGATAGAAAGTAACAGTAATGCATGGTCACTTGCATGCATCGCTCACTATCCTTGACTCAGAAAAATCTTCGCCAAAATACTAACTTACGTTTAAAACTATATTCATTCTATACTAAAATGAGTCCTCAACAAAAAATAACATAGAAAGATAAACAAACGACAAATACTCAGACGGTAACAAATTTTAATGTACGCTTCAAGAAAGCCTCCAGGTGTAAAAGAGGAGTTGCAAACGTGAGACTGATCTTAAATTTAGAATTAAGTTTACCGGCTATTTTATCTCTAAATTGAAAGTCTAGAACGGTGAGCACTGACTTTACTGGAAAAACGTTGCTACACATAAAAAGTAATATCACACCCATGTCCCCAAAGAGCTAGATAGAAATACAACCAGGGCACCCACGACTAGCCGAAGACACTTATAGAGTCACAATGTGATTGGCGGCAAGCCTATCGCCAACCGAGCACATATTCAATCCCGAGCAAAAATTTTTTTGAGATTGAATAATGATTGGATAAACTACCTTTTCCCTTTTGTTGCCCGACCCGGGAATCGAACCCGGGACCTCATAAAGTCAAGTCCAACACCTGGACCGATAGACCACAGAGGCGACCATAACTTTGTAAATACCTACAAGTATATGATAAACCTGAGGTTAACGTCTTGTGTTTCCTTGTTTCTTATAATATAACAAAACTTGACTACGTATATTTTAAGATACACAAGAAACATAACCGTTTACAAGCAAAAAACGAAATTAACATTGTATCCTTGACGAGTATCCGTACATTCATTAAACAAAGATTCGCAGTTGTTTTACAAAAACAAAACTGAAAATCATCCTCACATATAAAATCACAAAAGAGTTGCGTCTGTTTATTTATACAAATATCGAAATTGCCAAATTAATATTATTTAGCAAACACACTCATTTCAAATCAAAACGGCTGAACCAATTTTAATGAGTTCGTAATGAGTAATCGTTCCGCGGCGCCGTCTCAAGGGATTAAGGAAAGCTAAATAACTTTAAAAACTTTAAAAGATGTTCCTTTTCTTAATTATCTATATCTGTAGCCCTATTTTTTTAATGTCGTCAATTTCATGTCTGTTATAAAATGATGAAAAAATAAATACACCATTTAAGAACGACTTTAAAGCTAAGCCACGTTTGATCTAAATCAGTAAAGTATTTCAATTTGGTTTTAATTGCTAAACTAGCTGTTGCCCGCGGCGTTGCCCTCGTTGTTAATGCTCCCACTGGTACATTTTTTCGGAATAATAACTATCCTTAGATGTGTTAATCCAAGCTATCCTCTATGCCAAATGTCATGAATATCGGATCAGCGGTTTTTGCGTGAGGAGTAACACACAAACATACAAACTTCCGCATTTATAATATTAATAGGATTAAACGCGAATGAAGCCGAGGGCTTAGGCTTGTAGATTTACAACAATAGATTAATTTTCATGGTATTTCAGGAAGTCATTTAAAAAAACAACATCAAAAATAATATACTGTTGCTTGATTTATAAAGAATGATTAAGTTGCTCGTCGTCAGCAGATTCCTTTTGATCGAGAATAATTACATGTGTGTTAAATGTGGAAAAATTACATAAAAATGCAAAACTGGCCATACATATAAAGATGTACGGGTGTTTTTGTAATTTTAATAAATAATATCGACTTAATAACCGCCTACTCGAGAACTATTCTGCATTTTTTTTACATTTTCGTCAGAGAGAGAGAGAGAGAGAGAGCGCTCAGAACGTTCTTAGTCTTACGAAGGGCAAAACTGGGTAAAATTACAAGCAAAATTTCTAATACAAAATGTTAGTAATTGTCAATGTCAAGACGATATGAAGCTCCCCGGGTCGACTAGTTTGTAATGTTGATCAGTTGTTGCATGTAAAAACGGTGTTATGACACTGGCTCATAACGCTATCAATTTAGTTCTTATCACCGTTGTGTTCCGGTTCGAAAGGAATTTGAAAGTAGTGAGGCTTTTACAGTCTTTTCCCGGATTTTCAGATCCATGTGAGTGCTTATATGCGATATGTATTTCTTACTGCCAGGAAATATCTATGGTGATGTCTTTACTACATGAAAGTATACCATTCAAATTTCGTTTTAGTAAATTTTGAGAATCGGTTTATATTTTGACAGAATTCTCATTAAGCATAGCTTAAATGCAGATTACAAAAATGAGACACTTATAAGTTTCAAATCTTAATCGCATTAAAAAAATAAAACAAACCTGTTTAAACGAAATTTTTAGTTTATAATTTAAAACTAGACAGGGTTCATGAACAGAAACAAGGCGTCCTGAACAACCAGCCATCAAAGTAAAGAGCAACAAAACGAAGATTGTCAGAACGCTACGTGGGTAAAGAAAAGAAAACAAGCGTATTGTTTAGAGTGACCACATATCCCGTATTTTAAGAGACGCCCTGTTTTTTATTATTTAAATTACCTATTCATTTGATATAGTTTTTTTTATTACCCATATGAAAAAAATCATCACATAGGTGCTAATGAAAAAAATATGATCAGAAATGAGGAGATAAAGAATGACACTTTTGCTCAACTAAAATAACATAACCATCAAAGTTAAAGAAGAACTAACCCATGCAAAAACGAATAAGTTAACATTTTCTCTTACTGGGGAAGAATGGATAGTCTTTGAGATAGACTCTGGCCCTGCGTAGTAATGTGATTAATACCACTCCATTTCGAACATACAAACATATTATAAAAATCTACACAAACTTTCATTTCATTTTCAATATTGATTACATATTTACATAAAGAGAAAATACGTTTAGGTTTGTGGTATTTGTGGTGATTAAACTTTATCTTATCTTTAATTGCAGAAAATTCACATTTAGATTATCTTAACCTTATATATAAAAATAATCTCTATTTCCCATGCCTAATGCATTACGCATGAACGAATTTACAACTTCGCTAATTATTATTTTATTTTGTATCGTATTAATATATGTCAGGATAAGGTTATAAAGAAAATAATGGCAAGTTTATTTCAATTCATAAAATCTGTTTAGTACACTAGTTTATTATTAATAGGTGAAATTATACAAAATTTTACGAGTGTCGACTACAGTGATCCCCATTTCGCATGGTCATTGCATCTCGTCTGAACGGATGAACCAATACTGCTAATTATTTTTTGTTGTATTGGTCATTGACAGGAGAAGGTTATTATGAAGAGAAAGGCCGGGAAAAATTTAGACGACTAAGAAAAACGACATTTAAATGTTTCCCATACTTATGGTTAGCTAGTGTTAATGTCAAGCAAAACGAAGTTCGCCAGGTCGGCTAATGTTTTATAACGATAAGCTTGTCTTTTGTATACTTTTACATATTTGTGTTAAGATTGTTTTGTGTAAAAAAATTAAATAAATAAACGTCCCGTTATCCTCGGGACGTGGCCATCCTAGTGGTATTGTTTCATTTGTTTTGTCTGTGGAGGGCTCACCAGTCGGAATTGGGAACCGGTACGCGGCGGTGGCGCGCCAATGGAGCGCTGATATCGACCGACATGGAAACCCTTTTGACTCGTCTTTGTGCACTTTTTCATAATTACAAGTTGAAAATAACACTATAGGAATTGTTTTTAGGTATTTACATGTGTACAGTGCTACTATTTAAATTATGCGCTTCGGCTTTACACTTTTTACACTTTATACTTTTATTTTTAAATTGGCTGACCTTATCTAAATTTAAACGAAATGATTAATTGTGTGTACAACTCTATATAGACATCTTTGAAATACATTCGGATTTCCGAAGATTTACGAATATAGCCGAAGTGCATAATTTAATTTTTGTCAGATCTTCATAATATTTTTTAGACCACCTCTGAATCAACTACCTTACGAAAAAAGGATAATCAAAATCCATTCATAATTGGCGGAGTGATCGAGTAACACAAAACAAAAAAATACATATAAATTGGAATCCTCCATTTTGACATAAAAAGGAGCCTTTGTCTTTCATGAAGTTTTAATTCTTATCTATTTTATTGCTAATTTGCTAACATCCAACCTGCCTAGATCTAACTCTGCCGTCTGAAAAAAGAAACATCTCTCAAGATTTGACATCGGCAAAGTAATAGCGCAGAAAACATACAGACGAATTGATTACCTCCTCCTTTTTAGAGTCGGTTAAAAATAAGCGGCGTTTTATATAAATCGTTCAACCAAGAACTAGACTGCTTTTGATTTCAGAAAAAACTTTTAGTGCGTAACTACCGCAAAGTCTAGTACCTACTTAGTGATTTTAATGAAAAAATAATTAGATGTGTTATCGTGTGTTAATAATTAAAGTTACACGAGTTAAATTAAACGCTGTAATAAAACATAATGAAATGAATACGCTTAAACTTAATTAATTACACTCATTGCAGAAATCCTTCTAACCTTGACTTTGTACGTCGTTTTATATTACAAATATTACACTGTTATCTGTTTAGACGTAACAGATGTTGGCACATAAGTTTTTTTTATATGAGAGGACAGCGAACTAGCATATGATTCTCCTGAAGGTAAAAAATAACCGTAGCCTATTGATAGCTTAGATGTTATAGGGCCTGTGGCCGGGATGTTAGGCCTACCCTGCCCTGTGGATCGGAACTTGCCAGTAATAATGGTGACAGAAATAGGTAATGCGGTGGATCCCTTACCCGGGCAATCATGAGTGACTTAACAATACGGAACAACTTTATAAAACGGAATACGACACGTCTGCTTTTACCGATCTT
This sequence comes from Calephelis nemesis, assembly GCA_002245505.1. Lineage (NCBI taxonomy): Eukaryota > Metazoa > Arthropoda > Insecta > Lepidoptera > Riodinidae > Calephelis > Calephelis nemesis. The sequence goes on along the minus strand of NJDD01001671.1, from coordinate 894,832 downwards.
TAAAGAACCCTAGAACTAACAAATCCTTTGTCTTACCATGTTTTTACTAAAAAAGAGAAATTGAGAACATACATTAAAATACTAGCTGTCCTGGAAGACGTCGTTCTGCTATATTTCTTAAATGTGATTTTAATGAAAAAAAATTTGGGGTGAGGGTGACCTCATCACTTAGGGTTATGAAAAATAGATGTTGGCCGATTCTCAGACCCACTCAATATGCTCACAAAATTTCATGAGAATCGGTCGAGCCGTTTCGAAGGAGTTCAATCACACTCGCCGTGACACGAGAATTTTTCATATATGATACAAAGTAAGGGTAACTAGCCCCTATAAATGTTACAATTTTTGTGAGCGTTATGACACTAATATCTAAAATAACATCAGTATTCAGATAAATTAATATCCTTACATTTATGAATAAAGTTTGAGAAATAGAATAAGAAACTATATTCAATAACTAAACACTCGTAACAACTCCAGTGAAGCGGATATCCTTTGAGGTTTTTTGTCTGGGGTTGGATGGCAAACAAGGATTTCCTGATGGTAAAAAAGAAATTGATAGACAACAACGGCGTTAATAGTGCATTGCCCATCCGAGGATGAGGTGCTAGGCTTCCTGCATTACATGTATGTATCAATACCCTGGTATGGAGAGCACAACAACGGCGAGTATTGATGTACGGCGACAGGAATAGTAAATCACATACATAGTAATTTATTCGAATTACATTTAAGTTTTAAAAACGCACGTCACAAACTGAAATTATTTTAATTTTTTATATACAGCTTGTTAATTAAAATGATTTGATAGCAGCGTTAATGATTGAGCTTCATGCATCAAAAAATTCAAATATTTCAATTGATTCGTATCTAGTGAAAGGGTGAGCAATAAACTGACTTTCGCTTTTATAGCGCGGCTATCATCCCACGTCTCGGCATTGGTCGGGATAATAATTTAGGCCGGGATTGAAATGAAATATAAAACTTTCTCTCTTGTACCGACAGACGTGGGTGATAATTTGGTTAAGATTTTTCGAGTAGGTATTCTTCATTCCCTAGAAACGATGGTATATATATAAACGTGAGCGAAAGGAATTTGTTTGTATTAATAACAAACTGGTCTCTAGAACAAGATTTAAATATTTAAATCTTTGCAATGATTTGTAAATATTGTTCTTATAAAACATTGCTTAAAATACGATGAAATTTGAAAAAAATAAAAATAGACATTGTTTATATTAAATAACAATACCAAGAGTTACATAAAAAATTTTTTTGTCGAATTTTCACTCAACATTTGTGATATCCGCCTCAATGTTATTAACCAATTTAGTAATTAGTTTGAAGTGTTAAGTAAGCAAGGTATAATTTTTGTAATAAAATACGTGTGTGGCATACGTGGGGCTGCGAGTGGGGTCAACGACCCTTACCCCGGGGCCCACAGTGGGGCACAGATACAGAAAGTGGAGTCGTGACTCACTCCCGGCTAGCCAGCTGCTATCGATAAAAACAACCCCCTGTACGAGGCGTGTGCTGCACATTTAACTTCAACTCAAAATTTTAATTATCAATTTTATTAATGAACTTTGTTTTGTTGTTACAAATATGTTACGCATTCAGTTTTATTTCATCACTACGGCTGCTTGGGGTGATTATTTTTTTTTAATTTCCGCCGTTCACAGACTTTCACTTTACCAGGGGCATTTCTAGGAATTCTATCAATATTATTGTCGTCCCAAGTCTTTAACTGTGTAAGAACTAAATACATGTAGTTAAATTCGTACGGCTAGTTTGGAAATAAAGAGTTTCAAAAATTAATAAATAGATACATATTTTTTCTGGATATCTGTGTTCAATTGAAAACAATCGTTGATTTAAATTTTGTCTATCTACAGATAAAACATATACATATTAACGATATTGACATGTAAACTTACAAAACGTTAAGTTTACATAGATTAAGGACGATTTCTTATGGTTCAACTACGATTTCGAATTAAAATGGATAAAAACTTTCGTATTTTTTATTGATCTAACCTTAAATCAATTTAATTAATAGACAATTCACTATATATTCAACCTCAAACAAACGACTACATAATATCTGGTAAGCATTTCAATGCAGCTTGATATAGACAAATTATTTGAAAGTTAAATTATATTAATGATAAACAAATTTAAAGATGCCTTGCATATGTCATAAACTACAATCGCTTGTGGTAATCATTAATTTCATTAATCCATTAATAAATTTAACTAAATAGTAAATTTAACGGATACAAAATATTTAAAATATACCCAAAACTCATTCAATTACAATAAAACAAAATTTTCAAAGTGGGAATAGAAGTTCTATGTTCTATTCACTTTACTACACTTAAAGCCATATAGATAATAAACTCCACACTTTATTTTCCATATTGCAATCAATAAGATTAAAAAAATACGTATAACAAATAAGAACATCTAACACTAACTAAAAACCTATAAAACGGCAAATTAGATTTAAAACAACAGTGACATGGTAAATTGCAAAAGTTAACGGATGATTTAAATATACCATTTAATTGCAAACGCATTAACTTATTACATGACTACGTAAAGGAGTACACAGCATTCTGTAATGAGTGAAAGCGGTGACATATGCCGACCTCATTCCTTTTGAAATTGTGGATCTGTCGCCATATGGTACATATGCAGCTGATCCTACACTGGGTCACTGAAAGTATAGTCACGAGCGGATACAGACAAACAAAATACTGAAATGGTAAAATAAAACCTTTGGAATCATTTTTAATAGGCAAAATAAGAGTGATAATTGACGAGATTAAAACTTATCATTTAGGCAATTTTATTCAAATTTCATGACGTTTGACAAAATATACATCAGGATCGAGTTTTGTATTCCAAGAGACACAATTAGCATTTTTGGGCTCTCACAATCAAAATTTACTAAATGCCGAAGAAATAAATTTTGAACACTGTGTTGTTAAATAAAAATTTAAAGATGCTGTAAAGTCTATGATAGACTAACTCAACATTTTGAGTTATGATTAAAATGAAACTTCTACACATGATGATAAACTAAAAAACACAAGACTACATATTTGTCAAGGGATGTTGCAAAGGCTTCGACTTTAATAACTGACCTTCACCTAGGGCTTGGCTAGGGCATCGATCGACCGCGCTTGTCTGACGAGTATATTTATAGATTTGCAACTGTGAAAGCACAAAAGATAAACTGCGAGAACGACTCTATAAGATGCATGAAAGAGACGAAGGATTTAGACGGGAATTGCGCGCATTGTGGATACAAAGTTATGAACCGTGTGAGTTCCGTGACTCATATACCTAGTTAAGTATCAAACTTCAAAGGCGGAAACAAGCATTGCACTGACGTAATAATAGGTATTGTAGTTATTCATTAAACCAAGATCGACGTGAGAACGACTGCTTCAAGGAGAAGGTGAGCATTAGCGGTCTTTGGTTGTATATTACGTGTTCCCAGGAAAATAAATTGTCTTAAGGCGTCAATAACCTCGACGGTACGGATCGTGGAGGTTGCAATAAATACGACATCGGCGTCGGTGGACTGGTCAAGAGCCTTTCAAGGCCGGGAGCCGAGGCGGGGAGCGCAAAAGATCTCTACCTGGCCTGCTCTTGTTGTGCCGTCTGCATTCCACCTGTGAAACGCTCCTACATCTGGCTTTACAATTTACAAGACACGGACTTCATTTTAAAATTAAATATCGCCGACTTTCAACTTACAACTTTTTGATACGTTGTTCTTTATAAACTATCGTGGATTCGCAAAGCTGTTAGTTTTTGAGTCATAAAATTGTTCTTGCAACGCATGCTTGAGTGACCAGTAGCTGGTAAATTGAATGCAGTTAATCATTAAATGATAATAGAACTACTTAAGCGGTCATTACTTGGTATACGAGTTGCAGCTGGAGGGTCACGGGCCAATTCATCATGACTACCAATAATACTTAGGTCGTCGGTTTCGCAACACAGTTGTCAAGGTCACACGCTAATGGCCTGTTCTTCAAATGTTAACGTTACTAACTGGAAACTACCTTTTGTAAATCCTTGCAATCGCATTGCTAATTATTTCCTTAAGAGTTTCCGCAGATAATGGACAACACTGCAATTAAACCGTTGACCTAGTCCTTCCATTTGAATATTATTACACTGGCAACACAAAATTATTATCTAGATACTGTTCACTCGACAAGCGGCAGGTAAACGCGTCGAAAAGAGACGGACACATGTCATTGTAACGACTAACGAGTATTCAACAAAGGATCGGTCGATGTAACAGGAAGCATGATGCGCCGAACTCACCGCAGGTCGAGGAATCGCGCGGCCTTTGTTCTCCTTTCACAGGACATGTCGTCTGTTGAATAATTCCACTAAGATGACACTTCACCGACGAGGCGTAAACACCATGCTCGCGGCGTGCGCGTGCGTCCGCGCACCTCGGACACTACCAC
>NJDD01001671.1:854396-881980 GCA_002245505.1 Calephelis nemesis | reverse complement strand
GGTCTTATCACAAAAATGCGATTTCTAACAGACATAACAATATAGAACAATGATCAACTTCATCTGCGTTCCCTATTCCGACGAAATAACTTTAAACCATTTTGTTTAAGCCAGCCAAAAAAAACGCAAAATCATCGCATTTTAAACGCATTTATTGAAAATCCGTTAATAAAACTTCCGTGTTACTGTCAACATGTGCTCATAAACGGTTTAAAACCTCCTGGGATGAATATAAAAACAAAATGTCGCTGCGATAGCGAGCCACACGGGAAATGGACTCAAAGCGTCTACGTAGCGTAGTACCAGTCTACAACTATATATTTTTACTGATAAAGCTTTGAAAATGAAGCTTTATTTAAAGCACTACACTGAGATTTTATTGTATTTAACAATTGGTGATCGAGAAAACTTTTGTTTGTATTTTAAAATAACATCAGTAATGCTCGCGAACTTGGACAAACATAATATTGAATAAATGTTATGCAGGAGTCAGCAAATAAGCACAAGGCTATCTTGATGGTATGAGACAACAGATTTATAGCTGCGTTGCAGTCCTGAGGCTGGGATGGGCCTATCAAGCAAGCCTACCGGCTACCTTACACTCCAGACATTTACATAACAGTGTCATGTCAACAGTGCAAGAGATAGCTCCATTCGGGTACGTTGCTGCACAGCTTTTTAAGACCTTTTAGTAGTCTTGATGGTAACTATACATTTAGCCTACGCTCGTTTTTTACAAACTACCATAGGCTGACGGTCTATCTTATTCAGAAGACCCGGTCCAACATGTTTTTTTTGTAAAAACGGTTTTAACCTTAAACTCCCTCTTTTTGAAAGAAATTTGCAATCCAATAAAGAAAACCCAATTCAAATCGGATCAATGCTTTTCGAGATAATCGCAAATATACACATATACAAACACACACATATACATAGATACGGGTCGAATACAGAACTTTATTTTTAGTCTGTTAAAATTTAATGTGACACAACCTCGGACGATCGCCATGGCCTAGGTACCCTATTAAAAAAAAAACCTCAAAATCGGTTGGCTATTTGCCAAATATGTAATGGCATAACAAACATACAGAGCAATTGAGAATTTCCTACTTTTTATGAGTCGGTATGTTTGTAGTGGAATTTTGCAACTCGTTTTTAAAACAGCAACCCTCAATTTGGATTAAACTGGGTTTTGCCCTACACTTAAGTTCAATGACAGTGAAAAGTTATGATAAAATGCAGCTGATAATATGATGATGGAGGTAAGAAAAAAAACTCCAAAAAATCCTAACATTATAATGGCTTAATGTTACAATTTAAGACATTTTACTGGTCTATTAATATGAATAGCCTTTACTAATACAAGCTTGAAAGTCGCAAATACATATTTTTTGTTAGAAAAATATTTTACTGAAGTATATATTATTCATATACATTACTAGCGGTCCGCCCTGGCTTCGCACGGGTACAAAATTTACATACAAACCTTCCTCTTCAATCACTTTATGTACTAAAAAACTGCATTAAAATTCGTTGCGTAGTTTTAAAGATTTAAGCATACAAAGGGACCGAGGAAGTGACTTTATTTTGTACTATGTACTGGTTATATACAATAATATTTTCCTGCGAGTACACTTTCAACAGTCGCAAATTAAATACGTCCGCGTTGTTTTCGTCAAAACAATGACCTAAATATACCAAGTAGTTAGATTTTTGAAATTCAAATGGCATTAATTACCGATATGTTTATTTAAAAGCTACATAATGTAATTAGTATAAATAAAAACAAAAGACGTGTTAAGATCTTTGATAACATGTTAGTAATTAGTAAAAAGAATCAAAGGCTGTGGCAAATTTTACATTTTGCGTTTCTATACGGGTTGGCGATGTATTCTTAAACGAAAAAGTCTTCACTCAAAAGCAAAATTTTTGTGTGTCACAATTTTTTTACGAAAATTGCGAGAACGGAGGAGTGTGAAATTTGACAGACTTATAGTTTATGTGTAGGAGAAGTGCAGAACGCTAATATTTTTCAATAATAATGCTTATAAAGTACATTAAATCAATTAAATAAAACATAACACATACCTACTACCATGCATTGGACACACACAAACAAAAATATCGATAACGATAAAATATCAATGATGGCGCGCAAACCATTATTCAATGTTTGAAAACGAAGTAGTTGGTTTTAAAAAATGAAGATGGCGTTATCAAAAAGATAATTAACAATAGAACCTTAATAATATTTGAACATTATATTATTAAGGTTTTATAGTTCTTAGCAATAGTAGATTTACAAGTTACAAACGAGTACACTGACAGCTGTATTACTTTGCAGCTGTAATAATAAAAAAATAAATCAATGTAAGCTATACTGCTTTATAATAACCTAAACATTCCGGAAACAGGACAGCGACGAACTTAAAACCCAATGGTCTGTATAGGTCAAGGCTATCAATTATAATTGGGAGAACCGTTGTACTTGTTCGAAGTCTTATTCAATAGAAAAAAAACATAGGTATATACTGATTAGCTTGATCACAAAAAGTATGGGACTAAAATGCGTTGATGTTTCAATGAGAGAGGGCATGCTCTTTTAGTTCAGTCACGTGGAAGGAATGGCAGATAAAAGATTGACAAAACAGATATATAATGCGAAGGTGGCTGGCTGCCAGGGTTACATTGAGAGGTCTGGAGATCTCGGGGTAGCAAAGGAGCGGAAGCAGAGACTCCAATTCCTCATTTTTTTAAATAAAATGAAATATTTTTTTGGTCAAGTTTAGTATTAATATTTAAGAACGACATACTTTTTAATTTTTGTACAAAACACTGTATGTACATGTAAACCAATGAAAAAATATTTAAAAAAATGTTGACTAGTGTCTACTAGTCGCAATTTATAAGATATTTATAAATTTCGATTACGATTAGTTATTTCAAAGTCTTCAAGTGTAGGGCCCTCGTTTGTGGAATCCGTGGATAGATTCGGCATGAAGATATGTTTTAATAAATTAGATTTTGGAATTCAAATAACATTAATTACTGATATGTAAAAGATAAAAAAGTACAAAATTAAATTATCATATAAGAACTTTGAATGAGTCAAGATCTTTAAGATTTGATAAAATGTTAGTAAATAATGATAAAAATATAGAATCATCAAAAAAGAAAGGACTAGAAGCAAGGCCATTTAAGAACCAGCTTTGCCGAATTTCTCTCTGGCTTAATCATCCGAAAAAATGCATTTTTTTATAGAAGAGGAGACAAAAAAGCAAGTGGGTCACCTGATGGAAAATGATCGTTTGAGACGTATCGTCTACGTATAATATGTATACGATAATATATTAGTTTTAACCTTGGGAGTACTTTAGTCTATGTTTATTGACAAGACGGTTAATGCATTTTCAATTGAACATTATTATATTTAGATCTAGAACCCAGATCACCGTGTACAGATGGGAAGAACACGTATTCCAATACTTAACGCAATCGTTAATCAGTGGTATAAACGTAATAAAAAGCTAAACACACGCAAAGCCGCCATTAGGAAATGGGCGCCGCCGCACAGTCGATAACGATTTCGCTAGACGGGTGTACTGAATGGGGAAATTGCGCTTTTCAGCAAAACGAAATGATTGCCTGCTAGACGAATATCCTCTTAAAAAAAATAATCGGACTTGGTGATTCTTTCATTAAACATCCATACGATGCAAAACATAATGACCGTCTTTATTTAAGTAATTCTATGTATTAGTCTCGTTGACTAACACCCATAATACAAGCACATTATTTGCTTACTTTGGGGTTAGGTTTAATTTGTGTAACTTGTCTCGGAATATTCATTTAAATTCGGGTGCATTAAACTATCAGTTGCCGCTTATTACTGCTGGGTAATTTTAAATGTTTTGTTTAAAACTAGCTAACCTGATAGACGTTGTCCTGTCCGTACTATTGATTTTCATTTTCATATGAACATTTTAACCTGAAAATGACTAGCACGACAAAAAATATAATTAATAAAATTGGTCTATCCGTTCATGCGAAACGCAATGACCAAGGGAAACTGGATTTAAATTTTTGTCTTATAATAAAATAAATGTTGTAATATCTTTGAACAAATTATAGCATTATACTAACTTCAAATCAAGCAACATATATTATTAATCACACTGTAATAATATCAATTAACGACCAGACCTAGAAAACAATGCAGACAGGTATGTTCAACACCAAAATGCCAGCCACTGCCGGGAACCTAATCCGAGTATTTCAAATTATCATGGATTTTGGTGTGTCCGCTAACCTTATGGGGTTTAACCAAACATAACAAAAGAAAACAAAAAAATATTTACCCTCGAAACAATAAAAAAATATCTACTTACATCATAACAACAATTTATAGAAATACATCAATGTCACCGCATAAATGTCAGTTCATGCCGAGAATAGAAACCCTAATCTCTTGTATAAAAAAGGAGTGGAGCAAGCTAAAACTTACTTTAAAAATACATCTTATTTTGTAAACTAATCCGATAAAATATGCATCCGGAAGCCAAAGAAAAATTGCCTGATTACAAATGTATTCGATTTCTATGAACATTAATAACTATAAAGAGATCCGATGATTTAAATTGACAATAATTTGAATAAATTATCGAGCATTTTTTATTAATGTGAAACGGTGTCAAAATAGTTAATATTCAATTTCGTAATAAATCATTTCAACCAGTATAATTCCATATTATAAAGGTCGGCCTTAAACTTTACAGGTTCTAATAAAAAAATAATCGTAACGATAATTCTTTTTCTTATCTCGCCGCTTTGTATGAACTTGAGATCGCCTTTTAGTTAAAATTGGGCCAGAATTATGGGACCACAATATTATTATGAAATGATATAGTATTTTCTTGAAATTTTAAGATAGTGAGCGAGTTGGCGTCTCTCTTAGTGGTCTCTATGGTAAAAGACAACCGTCGCAATGAAAGACCAAGGTTACCAAGGAACAAGGTTAAGGTTGTGTGAGTTGTCCAGAGATATTTATTTATTTATTTTACCATCAACTGGTTACCATTCATTGCATAAAATGAGAAATTTAAGCATTGACGTTTTGGCAGCGGGAATAAGGAAGGCGGTGGCACCAATACGTGTACGCTGCTGTCTAGCACCCTGAAACCTTCTAATGATTGACTAAATCATTATCACCGATGGCCAATAGAATCTTAATGATCACGGCATCGAATGTTACGACTGTGAAACTAAAGTATACTAATTTTAAAAATGTGAAAGTCAGTCAGTTTTGTAAGCATATAATTAAATAGCCCAGTTTTTAATACTAATAATTACAGACGGAACATGTATGTGCACCAAATTACTACTACAATTACCACTATTACTACTACCTCTACAATTTAACTCTTTCAAACTTAAATAATATAAAATATTGAAAATGGGCCATCTTAAGAACCGGGCTATCTTAAGCGCAAGTACCTTATTCTGCGCTGACGAAGTCGCGAGTTAAAGCTAGTTTAAAATATTTGCATACAACTGGTACGAAATCATAATATATAACAAATCAGCAGTACGTGCCTCAATGTAAATAACACTTATTTGTTTAAGTAAGCATGACGCATTGCATGCAAATATCAATTCGGTTATGGTTTTAGCGTAGTATCAGTAACAAACATTCATTATTGTGTTTGCATAAAAAACTTTTACTGTTCCACATTTTATTGTACAAAAATTGAATACTACCAGTTTCGATTTGACTTTGCTAGGCCTTAACATTAATGGGGAAGTGTTCATTATAAGTGTAAAATATTGCAATTAAGTTCTACCAACGATGAATCTCAAACTATTCAATATAAATATAAGTATAAGCATATATTATTTTCGGCCTTCGCAGACTATAGATTTTATTGATGAATAAGTTAGCTAGTCTACCAGAACTAAAACCTGTAGAGACGATATCTAAACTAAATAATACAATACATAAATAATATTACTTTTGATTTAAATATTAATAAAAAACCTCAATTACAATTAGCAAATCTTCTAGACAGTCTGAGGCTAAAATACTTTTATCTTAGGTCATCGTTAAAATGCAACAATGTAAAATCTATTATTCTAGTATCAATAATAAGTATTAACTATAAATATATTTATGGTAATATAAAATCTACCTATCTTTTTTTATATAATGATACTAGCTGTTACTCGCGGCTTCGCCCGCGATAAATTGAGTTAAAAGTTTTCTTATCTTTCAAGTTAGGTCAAACTGCACACGGTGTGTAAATTCGATTGAAATCGGTTAAGTAGTTTAGAAATCAATCACGGAGAAACAACGTGACAAGTAATTTTACTAGCGACCCGCCCCGGCTTCGCACGGATATAAAATATACATATACACCTCCCTCTTCAAACACTTTATTTATAAAAAAAACCGCATCAAAATCTTTTGCGTAGTTTTAGAGATTTACGCATACAAAGGGACATAAGGACAGGGAAGCGATTTTGTTTTATACTACGTAGTGGAGGTAAAGTTAGATCAGAAATTCTAGCTAAAAACGTCCTAACTTAACCACAAAATAAGACATAAGACAATAAGGAAATACTTACTTATTTATCGTATATTATGCATGCATTCACTCACTCATCAATCATTTGTTTTGTTATTTTCTGTTATATAAATGTTTCATAAATAGCGTGGATATTAGTCGTTTTAGTTTATGATACTAATGTACGTTTAATCAAAATGTTAAGTATGTATAAATATTAAGCACGTGCAATGTAAAGGGTAAGCAGAGCTTACCGTCTTTATGGAGCACACTCCACTAACAATGAAGTCATCAAGGGTGTTGTATTAGTCTAGAAAAGTTATATATTATGTACTATCAATTTATTTCGTTAACAGAACATTAACGTACCTACTAAAACTTTATATATCTAACTTAACAATATACCAATGACGTTATCAATCACGATTGACACAAGTGTGCGCTGACCGTAAACGAGTCTCTCGTACATACGTCATAGAGTTCATTGAAAGTTTGGCATTTGCTGTTACCTGTAACAAAAAAAAAACACTAATTAAAAACACATATTTGATTGCTTAGTAAAATTATTTCTATATTAAGCATTATAAAGCTACAATCGTCAAAAAATGGACAATGTTCCCAGTTATAATTAGACGCGGAAGGACTGTTGTGAGCTTATGGAGAATGCCTACAACCCTAATAGACTTACCACATCACACTTTCAAGATCGATTCGATTGGTGATGTACAAGTTCAGTGTTCGCCTATTTTTGTCAAATAATCATACTCAGTACAATCTTTGTCCGGAAATAATATTTATTACAAATATTTCCAAAGTAGAAATGCACTATATCGAACATGAGCTAATTTATATTTTAACTCGCGCTTGGCCGATCTGGGCGAGGTTGTAAAACGCGCCTCGATCAAAAAACCACCTCGATCATGTCAGCTTTAAAAAAATCGTATCAAACTTTTTTTTACTAGGTGGTAGAGTTTCGCAGCGACTCACCCGGATTGGTACCACCGCCTTAACTATTCCTGCCGCCATAACGTCATGACGTGTTCCGGTTCGGAGGGTAAGGTACCCAGTAAATGTACTTTTGCTCGAGGCCTAACATCCCGGTCTCTGGTTGGCAACGCACCATTACCACCTTTGGTGTCCCTAGGCGGCGGGAATTTCTTACCATCAGGAAATCCGTCTGCTCGTTGCCTTCCAATGTCATAAAAAAAACTCTGTTCATTCGTTCAGGAGTTATTATTGACCGCCTCGTTGGTCGAGTGGCTAGCGTACACGCCTAACTTCATCTACTTACCGCGAGGCTCGGGTACGATTCATGACGGGGGCAGGCATTCGTGTAATGAACATTTAGATGTCTGCGTTTCCGGGTCTGGGTGTTTATTTAATTTGTTCTGGTATCTATTTAAGTATTTCTATGTATTAATATCGTTGACTAACACCCATAACACAAGCATACAAATTGCTTACTTTGGGGTTAGATACAATTTGTGTAACTTGTCCAGGGATATTTATTTATTTATTTTAAAAACACGCAGACACATCAAAATTTTAAGACACCTCTTTTCTATCGCGGGTTGCCAATTGTTTTCAAACGTATCGCTTTCGTTGACTAAAACTCTGCAAATATTATATTTGTTAACTTACCATTAAGACTAGAATAAGTTGATGATGTTTACGTATTTCAGACATTATAACAGGAAGAAGCGATATTAAACATTGCAAAACAGACAGACACCGATGGCGGAAGCGTGGAAATGCCATTGTAGCGGTACAAGGAAGAGGAACCGCTTAGTGTAACTTACGCAACGAGACCTTCAACGGAACCGCCAAAAAAATTTAGTCTTCTAAATATTTGACAGTTGTAAATAAAACATCGTAAGCGAGGCAAATTAATTTTTTATTTGTATAACTGATTACAAATATATATTTCCAGTTTTATATTTGACTTCGTGAAGACTCGGGTTCGATTACCGGGTAGGTTAGGTATTCGAATTGAAAAGGTGATCAGTTAGCGACAGGTATGCCATCTGTCTTTAACCACATATCACCCAAAAGCCCGGCCACAGGAAAGCGATGCACCTACAACCTATGGTGACTATAGGCTACGGTTATTTCTTACCATCAAAAGAGCCATGTTTTTGTTCATCAGTGCTCGTCATTGTTGTATTCAAGTTTCGAGTGTAGGTTAGTAAAGACTTGCATACGAGCCGTGCATACGATCCTGGCCATTAGAGAGCGATGGGTATCTATAGGCGACGACTGTCACTACCAGGAGAGCCTCCGCTTGTTCACTATCCTGACGACGTAAAAAATACACAGTTCCTTCAGATACCTACATGGTTGTAAAGTGTAAAATTTTAAAAACAATTATTTTCCTAATTGGGGAGCTAATAAAAAACCAATCCAGTGTTGTAATACATCATAGAAAACATCAAAAACATTAAAAATTCATAGCTCCTTCAGATACCTAAATGGTTGTAAAGTTGACAAATTTTAAAATTAATCATTTTCCTAATTTGAGACCTAACAAAAAACCAATCCAGTGTTTTTAAACTCTGAACGGTACCCGCATCTACAAATAAACTGAGATGTGGACTTCAAATAAACGAAATCTTTACAAAGTGTATTTTATTCTAAACAATGATACATTTCACATGGAGAAATGGGTACAGTGTGTTTACTTTTGTCTTCAAACGTATTCGTAAATTCAATTTTAGGAAACAAAGCTTTAACATTTCATTGATAATTCCTCTAACCACTATTTACATACTTTATTCTTGTTTATTCACCAAAACAAAAATATTCAAATAGCAAAACACGAAAATAGACAAAATTGCGCAAAATGCGGCTTAGATCTATCTGCAATTTTTTTTTTCAGCTAGAGTGAGAAAAAAAACTATGGTATGATATCTATAACACTAAGTTAAAAATTTCTATAACCATAGACAAAATCTACATGTAATGTTAAAATCTAAGATGATTTTTCTCGCTACGCTAGCTTTCAAATACAAAAATCCTTACCGAAATCGGTCTATCCGTTCATAGGTTTATGATGCCACAAACAGACACGTCTAACTAACACCATTAATATCGGTTCGCTATTGGCTGAGTAATTAAAAATAGAGTAAACCATACAAATGTATAACCTCCTCTTTCTAAAGTCGGTAAAAATGTATGATACGATATTGGGTAATTATGGGAATAATTCGAAATGGTCCAACACATATTTCTCTATGACGACGACTGGGTTTTCAGTTACTCTTAACAATGGTTATCTCATCAACTAATAGCCTGATCTTGGTAAATTTTATATGGAACAACCTAAAAATCATGATCTATCTTCCGAAAAGAAATCGCGAAAATCTGTTGGTTATTGGCATTGGCAAAAAAAAACACAATTTATTCATTTCACTTATGAAAAAAGTACATACATATTTTTATTTGTATATTTTAGCAAACCGGTTTCGCTATTTAAACATAATGATAATAACTGAAGTTCTGTTTAAAATATATTAAACAGAAAAACATACACATTGATGACCTCCTCCTTTTTGGGATCTTAAAAATATGACAAATAATTTAGAAATAACGCTTACTATTAACGTAGCCGCACTTTGATTAGAAGCTATTTAGCTCTTGTACTCTTTCACAATCCACTAAATTAAAGTTTTTGATACACCTCAACCAGCATGTATATAAAATCAACATTTACAGCTAACCGAAATACTAGAAGTAAACTGACGGCCCGCCCGTGCTTATATGGTATGAAATATACATATTTATAAATGTATTATAAACCTTCCTCTTCAAGCACTTTATCTATTAAAAAACCGCATCAAAATCCATTGCGTAGTTTTAAAGATTTAAGCATACAAATAAATGGACATAGGAACAGAGGAAGCGACTTTGTTTTATACTATGTAGTGATTCCATCAAAGTGTAAATTTGAATACAGAAATATCACTTGTACTTTTCCACAATCCACTACAATAAACAGTTTTTGTTACACTAATAACAGCATTTTTTATATAAAATCATCATTTGCAGCTGAACGAATAATACGAATAGAATCCATCGAAATGTGAATTTGGATACAAATATATTGATTGATTTGATTGGCGTTAGAGCAATCAGGCCGTCGACAGCACTCTACAGAGTTGACGAAAACAAGCGACGGTTGTGTTAGTCCATGTTATTTTATTGACCCTACTGCAGTATTTTGTTTTAATTATACTAGCTGTTAACTTTGACAGAGTTGCATAAAAACTCATGAACCATATAAAAATTTTGGTAATCTTTAAAACATGATTCAACTTTCATCACCCTATTAAATTTTTTTTTAATTTAATGTATGATGGTAGATCGCTGTGCAGCACATCACCGCCTTACCTATTATTTAAGTGTTTTGCACTGTCGTGTTTCAGGTCCGGAGGATTGTGGAAGACGGTAGACTTCCACACTGGGACTAGCAACCCGGCTATAGCACAGCAACGCCCATAAGTACATGCACGTCGCTGTAGATAGTTTATCTATGGTGACTCTAGGCCACAGAAGTCTCAAACCATAAGGAAGGTCATGTGCTTGCTCGCTGCCTTATCACATCAGAAAAAATGAAATGTCACACACCAACACAAATATATAAATACGCATAAATAAGACTGACGAAGACTTCGTCAGTGCAGATTATTTACTTCGGACAGCAACTTTGGTAAGCTTCAACACGATTTTCATACAAATTTCATCACCCATTATAGTCCTTTAATAGATGTTGAACCGTGAAAGTGTACCAGACAAACAGACTTTCGTATTTATTACATTAAGTATTTATGGACTTTCATAGGCATTAAGCATTCATGTTATATCCACAACATTCGCTGAAGTTGACACAAACAAGCGGGGCTAGAATTAGACGAAGTGCTATTTCAAAAACACTGCAGTATTTTCATACGGGTTAATTATTTTTGTATTTTAATCTTAACTAGTGGTCGCCCGTTGGTCGAAATTCAACCATAATACATTTTAATATCTTGTTGATAAGAACGCAATTTTCCTTTGTTTCCAAACTTTTAAGTGCGCCATCTGTGATCTTTTATGGTTATCATCAATATATTTGTTTGGGTGTGGGTCAAATGCATGGTAGTATGGGTAATGTTCTATTTATTGATTTAATGCGCTCTATAAGCATTATTATTGAAAAATATTGGCGTTCCGTACTTCTACTACACATAAACCATAAGTGTGCCAAATTTTATGCTCCGCCGTCGGCGCAATTTTCGTAAAACAGGGTCCAAAGTTATGGCATCACGTATTAATATATAAATAAAGTAAATTCACGTGGTAACTAAATGTGGTATTTAGTTACCACGTGAATTTTTAGGTTTTAAAATACTCTCTCTCTCGGCGCTCCTGGGGGCTAGAGACAATCTGCATGAAACGTTTCACACTCGATGCCTACCCTGACTTGGCGTTAAGTTAATCTGAACATTTATTTACTTAAATTTTATTTTTATTCTTGTTGTAAACGACCCATTTAACCATTGCATACCGGGATGGACGTGGGAAATTTGTCCAAATGTCTCCAATTGCGACCTTGAAATATGGCTGCACATTCTAGGTGCAAGTTAGTTGGACTATTTATGCAGCTTCAATAGTGCACAACTTATTACCTGGAAATATTTACAGGACAATGTGTAAAGTATATATCATATCAAAGCGCAAGCTAAACCCATAAGTAAGAAGGATAAAAAGTAGCCCCAAAACCTTCCTCGAAACATATCCAGACAGCTAAATTCCGTCACTGTCTGTTCAGTAGACTCGACAAGAATCGCGGCCGGGAAGTAGATAGACATAGAGATAAAATGTTTTGTGCTCTCTATTTTTGGTCGCCTCGACCTATATTTTCTATAAATATAATTTAATTTATGTACGCAATTAACTCTTCCGCAGTTTTAATCATTTGAAGTTTTTATAATTTAATGGAAAAAAGGAGATAATATAAGTTTTACGTCTCTCTGTGACATCTAGGCATAACAACGGAGAGATGGATTACGATCAATATTAATTGATCTTGTTTTTATTTTGGTGTTAAATTAAACGGGTCTCGGAGGGTACGTAAGGTAGAACTGTACAATAGACCTAACATCTATGGCATCAATAATCCACGTGGTCTCCTTCCATCAGGAGAGCTGTGCGCTTGTTCGCTATCTTATCACATAAAAACAAGAAGAATACCTTAGAACCCCCATTCATTAACTTTCTCCATGTCAAATTTCAATAAAATCCGTTCAGCGGTTTAGTCATTATTTTGTAACAGACAAAACGATCACACTGACAAAATAAATCGTTGATAAATTTAGTGAGAAATCTAAATACTACAGATTATTTTATTAAAAGTCAACACTTCCAGTTTCGTAACCAAGTAACCAATTACCACACGCTTTTGGTTTTGCCCTTCGGATATACTTAAGCCTAATATATTAAAGCCAATAAAACCATTAAATTACTTAATTCCCACAGATTATTACGTTTTTCTATTTGTTTGTTATTATAGCCAGCAAACATTTTAGCTGGCCTTCTAGCCTATTTGACTTAAACAGTATTAAATAACAGCAATACCAGTACGCATTAGTCAAAAACAAATAGCTCAGCTTAGAGTTTTGTAAATTGTGTTGCTTTGTAATTACAAAAAAATACTTGGTGGTAGGTATATGGCATTGGTACAGAATAAGAAAAAACTTTATTCACTTCAACCGTACAAATAGTACTTGTGCGCGTCGACATTTTTACAAACTACCACCGGATCGTAATCGCGGCCACAAACTGAGATGATCCAGTGAAAGACACTCAGCGGGCTTGTCTTTTTAAATTAACTATGATAACATTTACTTACAAAATATTGTGACATACAAAACATAACGTATACAATACAGGCTTATTACAATTATTACATATCTTACAAAAATAATAACAAATTACATTACAAATTGAAGTTTCATATACAAACGTCTTACCTATAATGCCTACCACTACGTCAATAGTAACCATCGTCGTGTTCAGCGCGGGTATAAGATAATTAGGCGGTAGACATGCACACGTCCCCTAAGATCCCAGACCTAGGGGTGTCGCATCAGTTACCGTGCTAGAAGGTAGCCGAAAGACTTGCACACATCTCCCAATGTTCAAGCAGCCATATCGGCAACGTATCAGTAACATAATACATAGAAGAAATCATGTAAAATTAGTAGGCTGTCTCTTACCGAACTGAGAAGAACCGAGTCTGCTTATAGCTATTTTATCATATGAAAAAGAAACACTTGATCAATTATTTTATCCACAGTCATAACAGTAGGTCTGCAGTCCACAATCTATATATATACATACATACGTGATCCAAAACTTTGGTTTTTTTACGATAATTGCGCGGACGCAGGAGCATAAAATTTGGCACACTTACAGTTTATTTGTAGGGGGAAGTGCAGAATGATAATATTTTTCAATAACAATGCTTATAAAGTACATAAAAACAATAAATAAAAAAATATCCACACTACCATGCATTTGACACACACAAACAAATATATTGATGATAGCGATAAAAGATCACAGATGGCTCACTAAAAAGTTTGGAAACAAAGTAGTTGGTCTTGAGAAATGAAGATGGCGTTCTTATCAACAAGATATTAAAATTTATTACAATTTATACAACATTTTTAAGTAAATTTATATATTTTATCAAGATCCAACGCGTAAGTTTCGAGTTATATTAATAATGCATAAACAAAACTTCATTCATTATTAAGTATAAGTTAAAACTACTAGTAGGATTTTGATAAAATTTATTTGGGACTACCTCAAAATAATTACTTATAAGCTATCTTTAAAAAAATAATGACCAAATCGCGACGTGGTTCCTAATAAAAATAATTGGAAATAGGTTTTAGCATATTTTTTTTATTGTAGGTACTAACACATTCTACCATATCATGGTATAAATTAATATATTAATCAAACTGACTTAATTTAATTAAATAACAATCTTAAATTTAAATTTATCTTTAACTTAAATTTATCTTAAATTTAAATATTAACATTTATGAACATGGTTACAAACTACAAAAGACCATAACACCGTCAGCTGTTCGGATTAAGTAAACAGTAAGGTAGCATCTGTTCGAATGCACCAATAGTTACAGACCGGCACCCAAAATTTTTGTCGATTTTTTTTTGTAGTATTGGGTTCTTATATTTTCCCCACGGGAATATGAGACCAAATGCTTTCAAGTAGCTAGTCAGAAGTGAAAGTCGGTGCCTTTGTCACTAAAACCGTGACCGAAAGTGATAGCTAATATTATTAGTTAAAAACTCGAATGTATGTCTTTTTGTGTGTTTCTTACACGAATACTAACGGCCAATATTAATAATCAATCCTAATCCAAACCTTGCTGTCCAATATTAATATTTTGATCCATTTTTATGTTATCGCTTGCCAATAACATATCTATGGACAGGATAAATATGGCAATTATGTATAGGATAGGCCGGCGGATACGCAGCTATCTAGATTGCTTGAAATCCATCTTTAGAAATATATTATTAACATTGGCCGTTAGTCGATAACGTTTTTTTTTCAGATTTTGATGGTTCTTTTTTTGGAAGTTAGACTGTGAGTCCGATGTTGTCCCATATAAATGTTATCAGGATCCGACTAGTGGTACTAGCAGTAGTACTACTGCTGTAGTAGTAATGCAAAAATGAAAATTTAAGCATTGTGAAATATACTTCAAACAGCACAAGACAGATTTTGATAAAATTTATATAAACGTTTTGGAATCATTAACTGTCTTTCGAAAAGAGGATTACTTAATCGCAAATAGAAACATTATAAAGAAATTAAGATATGATAAGGCCGCCTTGGTGTATCTTATAGCTTAAGTTTTTTGATGTATTTGGTACTCAATACAGAGTTATTGTATTGTAAGTCGGTTTTTAGCACTTTTACCAAGGGGTAAGTAAGAGGGTTTAGAAACGCCCCTAAGTACAAGAATTACTTTAAACGGGATTAATGCGTTGGCAAACTAAGCAAACGAAATATCTGACCCCTTACAGTACTTTGCAAGTGTTGTACGGAGGTCAGATATTTTGTTTGCTCACTGTACAAATTGCTACAAAAGAACTTTCACGTCTATATTTCAGAAGTGGTAGGCAAATGCACAACCATTTGCGTGGTTACCCACGTGGGTACCCATGACTAGCCGAGACATTAAGTCCCACAACGTGATAGGTGGCAAAGCCTATCGCCAACGGGGCACATATCCAATCCCGGGCAACGGTATTTTCATCAGAAAATTTAAATACACATTTTCAATTTTTTTCGTTGCCCAATCCGGGGATCGAACCAGGGACCTCAAGAATTAATGTCCGACGACAGACCGATAGACCACAGAGGCGATAATCTGCATTTGTATATTGAAAAATATAATCTGTTAAATAAAATCAGCCAGCACGTGTGTATGTAAGCACGTTCCGATATTTGCTCTACATAACGCCGTACGTGTTCTCATTCCGCTGGTTTATCAACGTACGGACTAACGTACAATCGTTTATCAATACGTGTCATCGATAAAACACAAACCAAACTTTAATTTTAAATTCAACTAGCCGACCCGGCGAACTTCTTATCGCTTTACTTTAACAGCTACCTACTGTAAGTTTGTATAGACTAAATCATTATTTATCCAATTTTCCTAGCAATTTTCCCGGTTTTTCTTTCTATAAGATCCTTCTCCTGAAGGTAACTAACACAACAAGAAGATATTTATCAAAATTTGTCAATCCGTTCAAGCGATATGTGATGACCATGCGAAATATTTTTTTTATGTAAATATGTTAAGGCTGAAATCCTAGGTCCGTTTACAACTAAGTGTAATCGGTTATTACTGGGTATAGCCACTAAAATTGATAGGTCAGGTTTTGTTTTTTAACCGGCTAAATCTAGTTGTAACCGGACTTCACAGTTTAGCCGTAACATATAAATTCTATATTTCCGTAATACGACGCGCCGTAAGACGATACAATAACTTTGACTACTGTGTATATTTTCCGCGTGTTGGTTCGGGTAAATAGATCATTTTCCTCCCTGCCTAGTATATCTTGCTTGAGAAGGAGATCCAGAATGTGTGTCATGTTCTAGTCCAAAGGGCAGGATAGTCGTAGATTTGGATTTAAAACTTAACATTCTGGGCACAGAATAACTTGAAACATCTACAGAGTTTATAGTCTTTTACCAATTACAAATGGAAGGGGCGTGTCCTTGTTCGTTGTTTACTACCACAAAAAAGGCTAGATGAAACAGGCATTTGTACCACCACCTTATCCATTTCTCGCATCAGAGGTTAAAACCAGCAATGCACCAGCAACATCCATTCATTAGTCGTTATGTTATATCAATTCAAAATCCGGCTATTGAAAAACAAAAGCGCGAGAAGTCTAATTTGACAAAGTGAAGATTGACAACTCATGGGATTTATCAAATTGTTTTTGACAATATTTTCGCAATTATGTCAAGTAGAAACAAATAAAAAATGCAGACACTGTGAAAAGAACGGAGCTTAAAATACTATTATGGAATTTGTTTGCTTGAGAGTGGGAAGTAGTTTTTAGCGGAAAATTAATGTTAATATATGTTTTATGGCCTCGTATTTGATCCCCTTGTTGGTCGAGTGGCTAGCGTACACGCTTAAATACACCGACTTACTTCGAGGCTTGGGTTCGATTCCCGACGGGGGCATTTGTGTGATGAACATTTAGATGTCTGCATTTTCCGGGTCTGGGTGTTTATTAAATTTATTCTGGTAACTATTTAAGTCTTTCTATGTATTGGTATCGTTGACCTAATTTGCTTACTTTGGGGTTAGATTCAATTTGGACTCCAGAGATATTTATTTATTTTTTATGGCCCACCTATTGTGTATATAGGCCACAGTTTTCTCTTATAATTAATAACGTTAAATTTTCAACTTAATAAATTCCGTTCATGTTTAGAATAGTCAGTAGACATATACTTATACGTAAGGCAGTCGACACACGTGGAGGTCGCGCGCCATGTGCGACGTTGTCCTTGCAGTCAACTTTATAAATAGGTTTACGTGTCGAAAAATTCTTTGAATTATCTGTAAATGTTTAACGATTTAACGATGAAGTTTGATGGAACGATTCTAAATTGCACAAAGTTTGTTAGAGAGACGTTTGGTTTTCGACAGCTCATAAGTAATTTCGAAAAAAATTGCGTTCTTTCTATATTTTCTACGAGGTACATACATACATACGTACGTACGTACGTACATACTTCTATGTTAACATATCAATAATCCTAAAATTTCAAAACTTCAGTTGCTTCAGATAGTTTTGTATATGTAATGTACCTAAGACCATCTTGAGGTATAGCCCGGTGAGGTTGTAAAAACCTTGCGGTTAGCAACAAATTAGCCATTCAAAATAAAATAGACCATCTTAAACACATCACCTTCCATAAAAAAAACACTACATTAGTCTATCTGTTCCTTCGGTTATACCATAGTTACGCAAAAAGGTACGTCAAACTTGTGTTAAATAATAATACTAATAGTGTAGAAATGTTATTTTAAAATATAAGCCAAGTCATTTAACTATTTAATTCTTTATTGTACAAAAAATAATGTGATAAATGAAAATGCACAAAAAGTTGGCTTACCTCTCCGTATACAGATTTCTTCAAGCCAACCCTAAAAATTAGAATGTGTGATGAAGCAGTTTAAATTAATTTTTATTAAGTACCTATACTTAGTTAGCCGCGCAGTTAAAACAGAGGGCGTAGGCTGAATATTTTTTAAGTCAAAATTGCATGTCAATAATAAGTAGGTATAAGGAGAACATCAGTTTGTTACTAACACCGTGACCTGAAGTGAAAGTGAAGTGGTAGACTTGAACTCGGCATAATTGTTATTGTCTTATACATTTCTACGGCTTAAGCTTCAGTGCCTGGCATTTTCGTATTCGGATTTTTTGGGGTAGAGTAGTCGCTAAACGTATTGACCAAAGAGGTTCAACATACCGGCCGCAGATTGGCAACGCACCATTACTTTTGACATTTGTAAACGTCGAGTAGAGAGTCCTTTGTCGTTTTTCCCTTCCTATTCATAACAAAACACAACTTACGCACGCCACAATCTTACAAAACAATAACTAACAAAACCTTGTATCATAGACAAATCACAATTCATCACAAGCCTTGCGCAATTATGAATTTCTCTCCTTACCCAGTGAATAATAATTAATTACTATCAAAAGGCCACGCAAAAGGGCTTATATTTTATTTTAATATCTGGCACAGTTATTGTTTTCAGCCCTAAATACATCCATTTCTATTATTATGTTAATTCAAGGAAAACTAAATCCAACTTATCAAGAATTCTCCTTCCAATTAATTTGCTGATTGCGTAATTGTGTACATTTCTAGAGATGAATAAATCCTTAATTTTACCATATTTAATCGTTTCATTACCGCCTCATTGATAGAGTGGTTGGCGTTCACGTCTAACGCTACCGACCATAACGAAGATTGAGTTAGATTCCCGACAGGGGCAGATATGGATGTCATAAATATCTTTTTTATAATCGCCTCTGTGGTCTAGCGGTCCAGGTGTTGGATTTGACTTCGTGAGGTCCTGGGTTCGATTCCCGGGTCAGGTAACAAAAAGAAAATTTTGTTCGTCTAATTTTCTAATAAAAAAATGTTGCTCGGGATTAGATATGTGACGGGTTTGCGATAGGCTTGCCACCTATCACATTGGGGTACTCAGTGTCTTCGGCTAGTCGTGGGTCCCCCCTGGTTGTACCTCTGCCTACTTCTTCGGGGACATGGGCGTGAAGATACTTTTTTATATATCTGGATGTTTATTTACGGCAAAAGACAGTAAACAAGCACGGGACTTTCCTGACGGTAAGAGATAACTAGACAGACATCTATGGTGATGTAAGTGCGTTGCTAGCCTGGGGTGTTAAGACTATTCCTTTAACCTGTAGCCCGGTTAAATTGTAAAAGCCTCGCGGTTAGCAACAAATTGGTCATTAACAAAAAAAACCTTTAACTCTACTGCAACTCTACCATTTAATATATGTTTAGCAATTCACCTTATAAGTCCTTCATGAAACAATCCATGTGGCGTTCTGTCTGGCAGCTCGTTAAGACACGAGTAACAAAACCACTAGTAGTAGAGTGCTGTGCAGCAACTTACCCGGGTACGGATCCGACGCCTTACCTACTCCTGTTGCAGCAATGATACTTGATGACTTGCAAAATAGGCCTAACGTCCTGGCCACAGGACAGCGACGCACCTGTCATATCTATGGTGTATACATATAGGCCATGGTTGTCTCTTACCGTCAGAAGAGCTTTGTGTTTGTTCGCTGACCTCTAACATAAAAAAAAATACAACCAATGTGTTTAAAATCGTCCTTGCTTCTGCGTTAATTTTTTTTCAATACATTATTAAAAATGCATTTTTTTATCGAAATGTAGAACGAGGTTTATGCTTCGCTGTTATGCATCCTTCACACTCTTTTTTACCGTTTTATAAGTAACATAATATTATTCACTTGTTAAAATTCGTATCATTATGAATTTATAATCTTACATTACGAACAACGTGTCTGTGGTTAGATGGTCAAGTTTAAGTTACTTTTTGTGTATTAAAAAAATCACAAAATACGGTAGGACTGAACATAAATAGATACATATATCTACAATTAATTTAATTAAAAAAAACATCTTTACGCCCATACTTCCAAGGAGGTAGGTAGAGGTACAGCCAGTGCTACAAATGGCTAGCCGAGGACACAAAGTTCCACAATGTGATAGATGGCAAGCCTACTGCAAACCGGACATATATCCAGTCCCGGGAAATGTTATTTTTATCAGAAAATTAAAGAATAAACACATAATTTTTGGTTACCCAGATCGCTAGACCACAAAGGCGACTATTTTAATTAGTTTCAATTTAAAAACTTGGCCGGATTGCGATCCACCGCCTAATCAATTTCTGCAGATAGTGACAGGGCTTCGGTACAAAGGATAAGTTGCTTGTACACTTGCACTTTAGGCCTAACGTTCGGTCTTGGCCATAGTAGACAATCCTACTGTTTTATTTCATTGTTCCCTGTCTTATTTCATCAAAAAGTATGAACTTGATAAAAAAGCAATGTTTTAAAATATGTACGTACAGAGTAGTCCTACGCATATGTGCAACATTCGAGTGTTACCCACTGCACCAAGATGGCATTACCATAAATATTTGCACAATCGTATTTAAAGGTTGTTACTAAATACATAAGTCCCTACATGATAATACCAAGGCCTACCACTTTCAATACACATATAAGTGAAGGTGTCCAATAAGAGGTGATTTATGAAATTTATTACTAAGATAGTGGCGATAACAGATGCACTACCATATTTTTTTTGCCATTTAAGCAGCAAATAAGTAGACGGCAAAGCTGTTGGTAAAATACAACCGTCGCTTCGCCTCTTATGTTTCGAGGTTTAAGAAACAGATGCAATGTTACTGACTAGCGTACCCTCCAGCACGGAATACGACAATGGCACGCCCATACCTAGTAAACATTTAAACTCTTACTTTAGTCTATGTTTATAAATAAGACGATTAGAGAAGAATTAAGTAGTTGTAGGCCAAGGTTAACATGGCACGATCAAATCACTAGAGTTGTTATTCGAGGGTGGTGACAAGTCACCGAAACGGAAGTAAGTTCATACAACTCATTTCCGTTTATGAAACGGAAGCTAGGATCATGAGATTTGGCATTCGATACTCTCTGCCTACCCCGTAAGGGATTTGAAGTGACGATATGTATGTATGTAAGCAGTAAGCATATAAATCAAAACACGAGAAGCCTAATTCTGACAATTTTCATTCTCCGTTCTCTACCTACGGCGTGAACATACACCCTGACTTTTTAATCACCATCCAAATTTTAATATGTTGATCTTAAGTGAAAATAATTAATACGTGTTTTTTCTTTTAGTATCCCTCAATACTAAAATATTAAGATATGACATCGCAAAGTCGTCTAGTTTATGGGCAGCGCGCACTCCGTTCCTACGCGCTGAGTGCTCTGACATGCTAGATAGCTACCTGCCAGATACCTATTTTTTTCATAAATGGACTTATTTATAGATACTTTATGCCCAGAAAAAATTTGGATGGTGATAAAAAAATCTTGCTGTGTAAATGTACCGTTTAAACTTCAGCTCGCGTAGAACTGATAAAAGGTTGCTGGTTCGTGACTGGCGAGTGGCGATCACGTTGTCAATGAAACTTTTTCGCACTGGCGAGGTCTCACGAGTGAACGGCGAAGGAAAAACCTGTTAAAAATGTCAGTGTGTAGTTAACGGGACCTTTGATTCGCTTATATATATGTAAAATCGACAACTGAAATTCCAAACATTCTTTGCCAGTATTACATCTTAACCGATTCCAAAAAGGGTGGTGATTCCATGAATCAGCCTGATATTTTTGTGTGTTAGCAAAAACTTTTTATTAATCCCTGTATTAGTCTGGGCTCTTTTGCAGAATAGACCATCTGCATTCCTGCCAGGCAGCTCGGAAAATTAGAAGATAGGCTTACCGTCACTAGCACGTGACATCTGACTAGGTGGTAGTTTCGCAGCGACTCGGCCGGATTGGGACCAGCAGTAACAATTCCTGCCGCTATAACGTCACGACGTGTTCCGGTTCGGAAGGTTAGGTAGCCGGTAAACTTTCTTTTTCTATAGGCCTAAGATCCCAGCCTGAAGTTGGCAGCGCACCATTACCACCTTTGGTGTCTCTAGGCGGCGTTAATTTATTTGATATCATCGTCGGCGCTTAGTAAAACTTCCAAATATTCATATTTTTAAATGAAGAAACACTTGTACTGTTTTACGTATCACTTATATTTTATTATTTTTTAAATAGCCTACCGGTTTCGCTATTTACAGCATCATCAGGGCTAGAACTTAAATTAATTTTTTACCATCAGGAAATCCGTCTGATTGCTTGCCTTCCAATATAATAAAAAAATAATAGAGCAATTTTTTTTTAAATTTAAAACTTCAATTTTGATCACAATGATCACAAACACCTTTTTATGAATAACATTTACTAATGTTCTTTTTAAGCCCCGCGACAGGGTTGTTATAAGTTTGACAAGACTCTGTGTGTATCCAAGTCGAATGCTTCTTTTGATTGAGGTAATTGATTTTTTTTAAATCAAGATTATATATTTATTTATTTTTTGTTTATGATATTGGAAGGCAAACAAGCAGACGGATTTCCTGATGGTAAAAAATTTCCGCCGCCTAGACACCAAAGGTGGTAACGGTGCGTTGTCAACCTGAGGCCGGGATGTAAGGCCTTGAGCAAAAGTAATTTTACCGGCTACCTTAACCTCCGAACCGGAACACGTCATGACGTTATGGCGGCAGGAATAGGTAAGGCGGTGGTACCAATCCGGGTGAGTCGCTGCGAAACTCTACCACGGTGTCACGGTGTTAGTGACAGTAAGCCTTTGCTCGCCTTTTAAGAGCTGCCTGGCAGGAAGGCAGGTGGTCTATTCTTTAAAGGAGCCCGGACCAACACGGGGAAATAAAAATATCTGATATACATAAATATGGACGTCATTGTTATATGTGTCAACGTATTGATAAAATCTAATGTCATATTTTATTTGTTCTTGCGTAGATACGTGAAGACCTTATCTCTAGCTATCCCCTAGTACCTACAACCGTAACTAGGTAGATGAGTGCTGTGGAGCAGCTCGACTGGATTATTATCACCGTCTAATCCATTCCTAACGCCATAGCAGCAGTGTTTAACATTGCAATATTCCGTGCCTGCGGGTATGTTAGTCGGTCGGAAACCTATTTTAGTATTTTTTTAAAATCGTATTGTGTCGAACATCATACATTATATCATAATTTTCATAAGTAGGTAAGCATAATAGAAAAACGAACAAACAAACGGATCTAATTATATCGTAAGAAACACATCGCCTATCGAGGAGTTGGTGCGTTGCCTAATCTGAAGCTGGATGTACACCAGCTGCACTGTCCTTCAAACTCGAACGCGACAATTGCGAGCACTTTTATAAAGCGGTTCCTTCTCCAAGCGCCTCTCCACGTTCTTACCACTAACTGTCTGCAGCACTATAATTTAGTTCAAGTAAATGAAGCACTTGGATTATTTCACTATCCATACCTATAATAGTATTAATGCTAAAGTCCCTCTGTTACGCTTAAATAGCTAAACTGCTGGGCCGATGTTAATGTAATTTAATATGATATATAGTCAAAGACCCGAGATAAAAATTTAAGCTTCTTTCCAAAACTCAACTCACTAAGGGATGAAATTTGATTGAAAATCTATTCTACACTGGCGAAGTCGCGGGTAATCAATAAGTATTTCACTATTTAAGTAAACGTATAGATGGCGCTATAATAAATCAACAAGAAAAAAAAGCGCTTAACAGCTAATAATAAACATTGACCGTCTTAGTAATAAACCTGGACTAAAGTAGGAGTAAAGTTAGGTTGTATCAATTGTAATATAGACTGTAATACCAGGTTGAAACTTGGAGTGCTTTACTCCGCGTTAATTAATAAGACGGATACACAGTAGCACATTTGATTGCTAAATCAGTTCTAAGCATACCTTATCGCATATGTTGTAGCTAATTCTTAGCTACAAAAAATTCGATTTTAAAGAATCAACAACACTTATCATATAAATAACCTGCAATGAGACTTTAATTTTCTATTATCCTTTTAATTACTTTGATAACATAAATTACACTAAAGCTTTAAACGATAATGGCTTTTAATTAAAATAATGCGTAATTTTTGAATTGTTATGTTAATTATTTTCTACTTATTCTAATATCAAAAAAACTAAAAATTACACGTTATTATAATCGAGTGATTATTCTGACACTAACACAAATACTAAATTGTAACAATACGAGCTCGTATAAAACTTCTCTTGATGTGAGGGTATAAAATGTTAAGGTCAAGTTATGATTAGACATACACGTCTGCTCTGGACAACAATACACGATAAATTAAGTGAATTCATTGTATAAATTCAATATGGCGTACTTCCAATGATGGATTAAATTGTTTGCTGGAGGAATATAAAATGCATAAAATGAGTTAAATAAAAAAAAAACTCCTATTACACCTTACTTATCACAATGCAAAATGCATCCCCAGTTAATCAGTCGGGGGTTGATTTTTGAAAAACAATAGCATACATCTGAACTCGAATCTTTAGCTCTATGCATATCGAATTTCATCGAAATATGTTCTAGTATGTAGCATGTATGTAGCAACTAAACAGACCGACTTTCGCATTTACAATATTAGTATGAAGAGACACCTTAGACGTTACTATTGCATCGCTAACTTAAAGTCAAGAGCCTCAGGTTGATGACACATCATTTACTTCTTAGGTGTTTATAAACAATAATATGTATTTCACTGGTTCCGTTTATTCGCTTTACTATCAACGATATGGTAAAACAAAAACATTCAAGTGAGATACTGTAACAAAAGCATGTGAAGCTGCGGGAAAAACTTGTCAAAAACTAACACAATGAAACATTCAAGAAATAGCTTACATATTTGCAACATACGAATATGACGCCGTCCATGAGAACAATGCGGAATAGGCTCATAAACAACAGCTATTAGGCCCACAGTTGGATGCCGGCCTTTCCCAAGGTTGGACATCGTTCACATTAAAAATATCAAAGTATCAAGGATTTTTACAGCAAATAATCGATAGGAAGAGGTTATCATTGTTATAATTATATCGTTTGTTGACTTGAACACCAAAATTATTATGAGATTTTACTTTCTAATTATAAAAGTAGACTAATATTATGGGTTTAGGTATAAGAGGATCAGAGATACCAGAGGCAAAAGATGTTAAAATAACCCATTTTTTCTTATGGCACCAAGAACCATGGCATAGGGAAAAAGCGAATAGTTGCACAAACCAGACATAACAAAGTTATTATTGATTTTGTGACACCAATTAACAATATTTTTATAACAATGGAAGCAAAAATAGTTTCATAATGGTAAGAAATGGTAAAACATTAGCCTCTTCTAAAGGTAAGAGACAACCGACTCATAAAACACAACAGATGTTTCAGGCATATAAGACGAGTCAATGGGCCACCCTACCCTCCGGACCGGAACATGACAGTTATTATGGTGGGAGAAATGTGTAAGACTTCTTGGTAAGTTACTGCGCAGCTCTTTATTGCCAGTGATCTTTTTATTAATTACCTATTTAATCTACGGTCGTCTCTTACGAGTTGTAAATCAGAAGGGAAGATGGTATATTCTACACTGTGGACCCAGACTAACTTATGGTCGTCTCTTACGAACTGTAAATCAGAAGGAAGATGATCTATTCTACACAGTGGACCCAGACTAAGTTATGGTCATCTCTTACGAACTGTAAATCAGAAGGGAGATGTTCTATTCCACACAGTGGACACAGACTAACTTATGGAAGCTTATCGAAAGTTTGTTCTTCATCAACACATTTAGTTTCAAATTGTTAACACTGCTAAAATATTTGTCCTTTGCGGTTTGATTCAAAATGTTATTTAAACATCACAATTGAGAGGCTAAGGCTAAGATAGATTAGTTTCTAGACTCAAAGATATTGAAATCATCTACACAAATTTTATAAAGTTAATGGGTTTTCGTTTTAACGAATAAGTGTTCTAATTGATGAAGATTGTAAGATATTTCATTGTTATTAGTTAAACTACATAAAAGAGTAAGGTGAAACTCCAGACAGCTGCTAGTTGTAACACAATTCAATACTACACATCATTTGATACAGACATAAACAAATACCGCTACGACAGTCAGGCACGTAATCCTGTAGTCATTATTAGTTATGATTGTTTCATTATGCCAAATTGTCTTGTAATCGTCAATAATTTGAC
Organism: Calephelis nemesis; assembly: GCA_002245505.1. NCBI lineage: Eukaryota > Metazoa > Arthropoda > Insecta > Lepidoptera > Riodinidae > Calephelis > Calephelis nemesis. Next base: position 855,368 of record NJDD01001671.1, on the reverse strand, counting down.
AATGGTAAACAATAATGACATAATTAAGCTACGAGGAAATTCTTAAAAAAGCGAAATGCTATCCCGTAAACAATGGACGGATAAAGATTTTAATTCGCTTGAATTTATGAACATTAAGAAAACCATTATTTTTTTATATCTCACAAGTTAATTCAATGAACTGCAATACAAGTGAGCAAGGAAGTTATCAAAGATGGACATAATATTAACATAAAAGAGCGGAGAAAATTATGCATTGGCACTTTCAAACTAAATCTAAATTAGATAAAGAGTGTCATATAGTGTCTGTGAATTTGACACATTATGACCAATACTGAAAAAAAGACATCAAATTTCCATAACGCAGATGCACTCATCCCAGTGTTGTGTACATACCTCAAGTTGTCCAGCGCAGTATTATTCCATACACTGATTCCATTATAGTTTGCCACAATTCACAATATGATATAAAGGAAACTTGGTAAACAAATGACGCATAAACAAAGTTGAAAACATAAAGTTGTCTTCACAGATTGTGCGCACGTGTACCGACCAACGCGCCAAATCCAACTGGGACGGTCTATTAAAGCGGTGCGCGTGCGTCGCGGTCCATTTCCCCCACGCCACTATCCCCGTTAGAATTTGTCGCACCGATAATGTTTCGCTACTTCCTTGCACAGCCACATCACATACGAGAAATAAATCCACAGTCCAAATGCTTCATGGATGTTGATTCCAGCTTTGAGCACGTACTCGAACGTTAACTTTATTCTATCAACGGGGCTGAACGTGATAATGAGATAATTGACTTTACAAGCACTTTGGATAATAAAGAACAAGATCAATTTAAAATGCAAAATGCGCTTTTGGCATGAGCAAATAGCGAAGAAAGAGTAAAGGAAAAAAATATATCAGAACGTGACGACAACCAAGATGTACTTAAATCAAATACAGATTTTGAGAAATATTCAGAATTTGTATACACAAGGATAA
>NJDD01001671.1:794253-842962 GCA_002245505.1 Calephelis nemesis | reverse complement strand
GCTGGAAGAAATCTGTAGACCTAGAGATAAGCCCACCTTTTGTGCATTTCTGTTTATCACTGTCCATATTTTAAGTCATAAATTGTGTACAATAAAGAATTAAATAACTACTAAGTATATACTATTTAATGAACTAAAACACATGTAATTAAAAAAATAACAAAACAAATAAACAAAACTAAACTAAACATAAAACTAAAATAAAATTATATGAACGAATTGAGAGTCTAAGCTATGGCAAAAAATACTCTTTTAGATGTTTCTTGAAAGAATCGAGAGTTTCGCAGCCACGAATTTCATAAGGTAAGGAGTTCCACAACCTTACAGCATGGACTAGCTAAGCTTAGCTTTGCTAAGATAGCTAGCGTCGGGTTGAAAAACAAGAAAACCTTTACTGTCTTATTAATAAAAACGCGGCGTAAATTACTCCAAGGTTTAACCATGGATTGTAGTCCTTATTACAATGTAATACAGAGTATAATGTCAACTTAATCTTACACCGACCTTGGTCCATGTTTATTAATAAGACGGTTAGTGCCTATAGCCGGCGTATATTTATTTGATTTTTTTTACCATTAAGAAATCTGTATGCTTGCTTGGCACTCTAAAATTTCAGCCTCACTAGACTTAGGATAAAGATATGTATGTATGTATGCATCGGTATAAAACTGGGACTGGTGAAGTAAGACAGTCGAGTTCTTGAGCATGCTCACTAAAATGCGCTAACAAAAACTTTGATTTAAATTATAAACTACATCTATAACTAACTAACTAACTGATTTCAACATTGGAAAATTATTCTAACAAACCTTCAAAACACCAACATCATCAAGATCATGCTGAACATTAAAAAATATTCAGTACACGATGATACTTACCCAAACTTGACACAATATGGTATATTCCTTGGCTTTCCCAGAGGATTAGTATTACCTGCAACAAAAGAAAAATATCAGTGACTCTAAATAAAGGCATAAGATAGAGAAATACAAGGGCAAAATACGAAACTGATCATTTGAACCATAAGGTTAAAAACAATATATAACAACATATAATATACAACAATATATAATATATAGAAATTGACAGCAATAATTCTGCTTAGCGCCAACTAAACTTTTTTTACTTACTTATTGTTTTACGAGGATGCTTTCTTTTTCCAACGAAACAAAAACAAAAAGGACAAAACATTTTAACAATTCTGATTTTTCCAGACATGTTACCTTCTGACGTTTTTCGAGGAATACAATTAACGTCTATAGAAATGTCATCACTAATCTGACAGCGCTAAAAGTGTTTTTTCTCTTTCTATACTTTTGTTAACAGAAGATAGACTTTAAACTAGGTTAGAAAATCAGCGGCGGAATTACCAGCATTGTCTTTATTTGTATTATAAGTTTTAAGGATGTGGGTTTTTTTAATTATACTATAGAGAAAAAGCCGGCGGTTTTTCTGATTGCACGAGATAAACTTCGTATAGGTATATAACGAGCATAAATGTACTGTCGCGTCATAATTTCAATGGCTGAATTTTACACCACGTGTGACTTTTTAACGCTCACCTTTTCCGGTACCACGAAACACAAAAATGAGAGCTTTTACGCTATGGCGGCAGGAAATGGTAAAGCGGTGTTGGCCAAACAATCACACGTAATTTAAACATAAAATTATAATAACATTAAAATATTGTTACTATTAATCATTATTTAATATCTATTTTATTATTATATAATTCATATGAATCATTTCTAATGTAGGTAAACAGTTTTACAATGTCAGATAATCCTTCAGTTAATTTAAAAATATCCTATTATTTAAAAATACATACATATATAGTATTTCACATGAGGTTATTTTTTGGTGTTATCATAATAAAATTCAAATAAATAATTACGTTCTTATCATACTTCCTTCAATATTATGAATATAACGCGAAAAATGCAAACCCCGTAGGCCATTTAAACAATAAAATTAGTATAATAGTACAAGAATTTCTTGGTTGAAAAATATCAACATTTAATTTTTATTTTCACAATTATTAATATAAGTTATTTCTTTCTTTAAAAATTGTAAAAAAATATCCCAAGCACGAAACAAGTGCTAAAATTATAATAATTTTTCCATTTTTATGACATTTCCTTTGTTCGACGGTATTTGTGTTGGTCCGGTTTGACAGCGACTAACAGCTTATATGGAAAAAAAAATTAGAGTGGCGTTTTTCCCCACTTTCTTAGTTTTTCTCTACATATGATCTTTCTCGTGATAATAAACTATAAGACAAAAAAAGAATTAGCAAAACTAGTTTATCCGTTCAAGTCCGATTCGATCCGACGACCCAGCAAACTTCGTACCGCTTGACATTAACAGCTACTAGGTACATAGCATTTGATGCTCCGATATTAGCGCAGTCTTCCAAAATCTACGAATACTTACAAATAAAGATATTTAAAAAACGTTTTAAAGTGGACCAAATTGAGAATCTATTTATTATTTATATTATTATTAATAAAAAATATTAAACCATGATAGAATCCCCTTGAACACACACAAAAAAAACATCTAAAATGCTAGTCATTTAGGAGTTCATTGACAAACTCACAAACACAAGAAATATAAGATTAGTTTACTTCAGTCACAGAAGTGTCGTGACATCTCTGCCAGAACAGAAAAGCCTAGCCTTGTGGAAGCAGATTATTTTTTACTTATTACATTTTTTTAACTTTTAATTAAAACTCCTTTAATTTAATTTATGAAAATTGAATTACTTTTATCCTGCAAATTTGAATGATGGCGATGTATCCTGTTCCCTGCGAGAACGTCACTTGTAAGATCGACCGGTGGTAACTAATTTTTTTTAAAAAACCTGGGTTTGTATAGGAAGAGAGCTAGTTGGATGGTTCAGTATCTCTCCTAGTAAAGAATAAACGTGTCATTATTACCAAAGCCACAGGAGCACTACTACAGCACCTAGTCGTATGCTTGTTGGCTGTCTTATTCAATTAAAAAGTTTAAAATTTTAGAAAATCGCTCCAAATCAATACATCCAAAATAAATTAATAGAGCGTAATTGAATTTAGGCATTATTTCATACATTCACTAAGTTGCATAACAATCAAATCATTAACAAACACAATTTTAACGATGGCATTAACTAATTAGGACCAAAATATTTTAATTGATTTTTAGCTACGTAACATTGTCTAAAAGTACAGGTTTATTTTACGTCTACAAAATTGAAATGTCCCGATGTTGATACTGGGAGGTTCTAGTCTGTAACAGGACAGTGCCAAACACTGATTTTATGGCAGCATACATATTTTCAGGGGACGGTACCTATTCAAGCGAATGGTTATGAGAGTGACGAACAGTTCCGAGGGCAGAAATAGGCATAGCGGATTATAACACTCTAGTTATAGATAAACTATAATCTGATAATCAAACAGTATAAACGAAACCATAGGGCGTAGGACATAACTAGACTCAAACGATTAACTTCGAGGAGAAAGTTTTTAAAAACCTTATTGTAATTTTTGAAGATCTATTTGTACCTTGCATGTATATTTTGATCTTTTTTATAAATTTTTATTTAGTTTTGTATATAAATATTTCAACGATGTAGTCCAAAGAGTTTTGCAATATAACACAATTTTATTTTAGAAGCCCCGCCAAAATGTCCATGGTGTCGAGTTAAGCACCACCATAATCACGTCAGCTTTCAAATAAAACCCTTCATCGAAAACGGTCCATCCGTTCAAAAGTTATGATACCATTGACATATTGTCAAACTTAAACACACCACTTTTTCATTAATAATAATGACTATTCATAAATTATTCCATACATATTTCACAGAAAAACACAGCCATGTCCGATCTACAAGGATCCCCTTAAGCCGTTCAGCCACAGAATCCTAAAAACTAGCACAAATTGTACAAGTCTAAACAAAAACAGTTCGGATAGTATAAACTCTCATTAACGTATTTTTTGTTAAACGTCAAGTTTCGATACATTCAGCGACAGCGCAAGCTTTCTGTTAAAACAAAGTGGCGTTTGTTTTATTATGTAAATCTCGGATGAAGCGCTGATAAACCATCCGAGGGAGCTTTAAACGTAAGGGATAACGATACGATGGCGTCTGCTACATAAAATAATATACCGTCAACATTTATCTTTAGTGAACATCGCATTCGATATTTTTTTGCTACTGAAAACTTTTAGCCGTATCTATACAAATAAATGAAATTGTCTTTGTTGTACTACAATAATTGCTTTTTACTACTTGCGTATTAATGTATATAGGGTACATACAACACAGCATTTTTTGACGTGACAACGTCTTAAATTAGGTTGCGGCTTGGAGTCACACATGAAAAAGTGTAACGCCCAGTAACGTTACGATGGGTCACCGAACGAGAGAGAGGCTCGCCGGAGCGGCGAATGCCTTGCGTCTCTCTCCCACTCTTTAATAATATTCATATCAATAAATATTCTACCGAGAAAAAGACGTTGTCACGTAAAATCTTCGCCCGTAAAACCGACTTTACAGGCAACCACTTTTTTTTTACTTATTGTCTGTCTGTTTGTTTGTTCCGGCTAATCTCTGGAACGGCCGGACATGTGTTGGCGTAACTTTCACTGAGAGGTAGCTGGTGTTATAAGAAGTAACTTGGACTACTTTTATTGGAGACTTTTTTGCTAAATTCCACGCGAACAAAGCCGCAGGTACAGCTAGTTATAGTAATAAAAACAGATTAGAGTAGGTACTCTAAGGGTTAGATTGACATAATTAATTGGACAATAATAGTGACAATATTATGTTACCCCAAACCTTGGAATACTTTCTATGTCTATTACTAAAACGATAGAAATTTTGCAAACAAACGGAAAAGCTTGTATTGTGTATATACCTTGTACACGTAATATTTTTGACTGTGCTACTTTACCTAATGTTTTAAAATAAAAGCAGCACCGACGTGTATTTTTTCCATTACAAGATACCTAGTTAACAATCAGGCGACTCTTCTGATCGCAATAAACAAAAGCACATATTAATGGTGCTTTACGTTATGTCCTACATCGTAGGCCACGTGTTTAAGAAAATCTACCGGCACAAAATGTTCCCTACAGGGAAAAAATTACAATATTTTCACATTATACAACAAAAAATACGAGTAGTAATGAGTGACAATGGTAGTCTATTTTACAGTATTTATGCTATCGTTATTATATAGTTATTTAAATTTGTAAGTAGACACAATTATAGTTTCTTTCTTATCGTGCGTCAGTGCTTGGTGGATCAAGATCGTCGTTCGAAACCGTCGGTATCAAGACACAATTATATTATTATATTAGAAACAAATAAAGAAAACACACACACACACACACATACACACACACTCACACTCACACTCACACTCACATGTTAATAATTGGAGGCAAGATAAATGTAGATGAAGAAGTGAGTAGGTATAGCAGTGCAGTCAATTTTTAAATCGGATCAGTATTATTTATCGGGTGCCGGACCAGAGTAGTGGAAAATTAGACTCCATTTTTATAAACACCCAAGACATTTTACTTCTTGATTTTTACTTGAGTGCAACATTTGTGGTCGACAAGTTTAAATATAGATGAAAATTGACATGACAAGGGGCGTAACTTAGAAAGTCGCAATTAGCAACAAAGTCGTCAATATTAATAACCTGTCTAAGATAGGAGATACAACCACTGTTATATTATGTTAGCAACAAGACTCTATAGGCCTATATCCTTAGAACTTTGCTACATTTATCAACGTTGCTGCACATGTCTACTCTAATACTGCCGGTAATACTCGTAATGCAGCCATTTACTAAACTAATTTTATTTGATCTCTATCTTCTTTCAACGGTAGTAATAGAAAGATACCAAACATGTTCAATGCAATATCTGACAAGATTACTTTATAAAGTCTATTACAAAGTCGATTAAAAGCCGTACATATTATAATGTCTTGACTACTTTGATAAAGGTATACAAATTCTTTCCTCCTTCTTCATGTTATTGTTATATTATTTTATTTAATTGGAAAATGATACCATACATCCATGCTAATATGTATTGCAAATGCGAAAGTCTGTCCGTCTCTCTGGTGCTCTTTCACGGCTAAACCGCGTAACGGATTTTAATGAAATCTCATACGCATATAGCCGAAGGTCCTAGTTCTGACATAAGCAATTTTTTCAAAAGCTTACCCCCAAAGGATATAATCGAGAATAAAATTTTGTATGAAAATTAAAACTGCTTTACGCTAGTCGCCGGCAAACATCTAGTCTAAACCGAGTTCAAAAAAAGCCAAGTTCAATATTTTTTAAAGTGTTTAAAAAGGGATGAAAGTTTGTACGAAAATTTAGAAGTATTCTATTCTGAAGAAATACGCTGAACCAGCTAGTCTAAAACAAGTTTAGTTCAGTGTTCAATAAAATCAATAAATCATCCTTATGGTTTATTTTAGTTATTTTCACAGCATCATGTCATACGCAATTCTTCTCTGGGGGAGTTCTGCCGAAGTCAATACTATATTTATTTTACAAAAGAGAGCCATAAGGGCAATTTATAACCTAGGCCCAAGAATTTCCCTGAGAAAAAAATTCAAAGAAATCAAAATTCAAACTGTAGCATCCCAGTACATCTTTGAAAATTTAATGTATGTTCACAGAAATTCAAGTTCATTTAAAAGAAATTGTGATATACACTGTGTCAATACTATGAATAAAAATAATCTTGCTGTGCATGTGTCCCGTCTCCACAGAGTAAGCAATTCTTTCATGGGCCTATGTATACATTTCTACAATAAACTTCCCACTTATATGAAAGAACTTCCAATTAATAAATTTAAAAAAATGTGTTAAATGTAAATTAAATCAAAAGGGTTATTATAACATTGCTGAATATTTAACAGATGCTAACTAAGATAACTGCTTGGGATTAATTCTCTTATAAAATATAATGTATCATTACATAAATTATTGTAAATATATTTTAAAGTAAGAAAAAAAAGACAAGCCCGCTGCGTTTTTTGCCGGATCTTCTCAGTGAGCGGCCGCGTTACGATCCGGTGGTAGATTTATTATTATATAGACCCGTCACAAGTGCCTCTTGTAGGTTTATGTGAAATAAAAAAAAATAAACCCCCATTAGCGATATTCATTTGTCACATGTTTGGGACCACATTTGCCTAAACTGTCTTTGTTATCTCCTGAAATTGACGCCGAAGAAATTTCATAAGATACTTCATTAGGTAAAGTATCAATTAACAATTTATAATTAAGAGTGTCGTCAGTTCTTCGAACTTATAAAAGTTCAGACAGGTTCAAAACTGTGTCTTTGGTATCTCCAAGCTTTTGTCGGCTACGTGAAAACTCTCATCAGTCGTCAACAGATTTTTGAAGAGTGCTTCAATTCCAAATTAGAAGACGAATTTAGATAAGAGTTCGTATCTTAGATATTACGTTTCATGTTATCATTGCCCTCCAGACTTGTTACCTAATTATTCTTCTTTTGTCATTCTTGTTTCTGTATAAAGTGTCGTCAAATAATACGAGTATCAATAGGGGTTCCAGACGGTTGTCTAGTAGATTTAATCCAAAGTTAAAGTAGTCGGTTGATGGAAATAAAGTTTCGCCCAAAGTCACCTTAGTTGGAAGCTGTGTTTACAACCGTCTAGAAAATCTATAAGTAGTCGCTTTGTTAGCCGAAGGCAATATGTTGTAGATGGAAAAGCTATCGCCGTCTGGACATTAAAAATTGAAAACAAATACAAATTTTGTTTTTTCCTACTATATAATATACCAATATAGTATACCAATTTATTCTGGTATCTATTTAAGTATATATTACAATCGTTGACTATGACCCATAACACATATATAAATTAACATATAGAACATATATAAATTGAGCATATAATTTGCTTGCTTTGAAATTGCGTTAGATTCAACTTGTGTAGCTTGTCCCAAGATATTTATTTATTAATTTATTTATTCACATTAGACGACGTTTATTTTGTCCTTTCATGGCCATTAAGATCTTGACCACCACGGTCAAACCCAAGTAATTTGCGCAAATAGCCGTGTAAAATAGCAATTATATCCATTTTATTACATTAATTCGATGGTAATAAATGTTTACATAATGAAATTTAAAATCTAAATTTTAATATAATCACCTGTAAATCTAATCTATATTAAGATATTGCCCGCGGCGGTTTGAGAATGGTAACAAACAGGAGGAGTTTCTGATTTTGACTGTACCTATATGTTTAACCAATTTTGATGGTTATTTTTAAAATATAGGTCATCACTCGGGGGGACCACCCCCTATTATACCACCCCATATTAGTATTATCATGATCCGACTGGTGGTTTTTGAGTTATACTTAATAATGTACAAGTGAAAAATGTATGCATTATTAAGTATAACTCAAAAACTATTACTAGGATGTCAATAAAATTAATGTAGGACCATTCCGAAAAGTATAATCAAAATAGTTGGAGACGGCGTTTGCAGTGTAGAGCCCTTACCATGAGTTTACGGCTTGTCAAGTTTACTATACTCGCTACCGTTTCTGTAAATTATTTGTGTGAAAACTTTGAACAGCGCCTCTATCGGTAACTAAGAGAAACACGTTACAAGACCAAAAGTGCCATAGATTTTGACAAGTAAATTACCGGACGTAATCTATACCAACTCATGGTAAGCCACCAAAAGCTTTGTTCACTGCGCTTAATTATTCTATTCGATTTCATTACATCGAATATCTAAGAATCACTTTGACGATTTTTATTGAATATAATATTCTTTATCTGTTTTTATTGAATATAATATTCTTTATCTGTTTGTCACCGAAATAAATTATTTCCTTAATTTATTGTGGTATATAATTATTTCTATGTATTAGTATCATACACAATACACGGATGTAATTCTGACTTTCCTTAATTTATTGTGGTATATAATTAAATATTTCTATGAATTAGTATCATTGACTAACACCCATAATACACGGATACAATTCTTACTTTGGGGTTAGATTCAATTTGTGTAATTATTCCATGGATATTTAATTACTATGATGTTTTATTATTACCATTATCTATTGGATCGCCTTAATGTTATAAAGTAGGTACTACGAGGTAAGGTCTAATTTAAAATCTTCGCGATGTTTGACCAAAATAGCGCAGGTATACACATTTAAACGAGTCACTAACACAAATTTTGACCGCCAAGGTCAAATGCAAAAAAAATGCACAAGTTAATATGCTAATTATACACACATAGAAATAATCGCCCACAGGCCTGCCCTGGCGGAAATTAACGTCTGTGGTATAAGTTCAAACGAAAACACTAGTATATATGTTTTTGACTCTGATTCGTTAGTCTCCTCCAAATAGTGACAATTAACAGATGAGATGAATTAACATTCTAGATATAGCGCTTTAAAAGATTATCCTCATAACCTATTTGTTTTTCTCAAGCAAAGATCAGTGCCAAGATTTTGTATGGAAATCGACAGTCATTTTCGAATTGCCCCCGGCTCGGTCGGTACTAACTTCTGCCGTGATAGCGACAGTGCGAGTAGCTGTCTTGTCTTGTTCCAGTCTGGAGGGTAGGGTAGGCGGTAAGCTCACCTACATAAGAGGCTGAGCAACCCAGCGCCAGGTTGGCACGCATTATTATCACCATTCGCCTATGTGCGATGTTTATTTCCCACAGTTAGGAAACGCAAAACTGCGTAGCAATTTCATGACCAAAAAAGTTTGTCCACTACCGTTAATGACATCACTGCGAGGATATGTGACCTAAAATTTGTGTGCGTTAAGACTTGTCCACTAATTACCGTCACGTTCTTGACCACCGAGGTCACAACCAGCAAATTGTGCAAGCAGTATACGACTATGTTATTGCACCCATAGATGATACTACTGTCATGTTTAATAAACACTTTGTTTTTTACCCTTTTCATATAAAAGTAACGGCCGCACTCAGAGACGATAAACGTCTTTTAAACACATATTAAATTGACAGTCTCTATACAGGTCTTTTTCCCCGTGTTGGTCCAGCTCCTTTGCAAAATAGACCATCTGCCTTCTTGCTAGGCAGCTTGTAAAAGGCGAGCTTTAGGTTACCGTCACTAAGTAATCCGTCCCAGATTGGTACCACCGCCTTATCTATTCCTGCCGCCATAACGTCAGTGCTTGCTGTTTATGTGTTTCGGTTCGGAGTATAAGGTAGCCAGTAAACTTACTTTCGCTCGAGGCCTAATATCCAGGTTTCAGGTTGGCAACGCATCGTTACCACCTTTGGTGTCTCTAGGCGACATGAACTTCTTACCATCAGGAAACCGTCTATTTGTTTGCTTACCAATATCATAAAAAAAGGCACAATTTTGTATTTTTTACGGCTTCCTACCACCCATTAATGATAGACTAAATAACAATAGACGTCCCTGAGAGCGGACTTAAGAGTCACTTCCTGGGTTAAGTATTTAACTCTGAGTAAGTTTCTTAACTCACTTTGTATTTGACAATTTAAATAATTAATGATTGTTACCTAGGAACGTGCAAGTGGCCCTAAGTAATTGGTCACTACTAATCGCAAACTCTCAGAAGTTCAAGAAATTAGCGCTCTTTCTTCTTCAAGGTCCTCATGTCGTTTTCCCGAATCGGCACCGATTTCATTTTGGCTAAAAACTACGAAATAAATCCCGATGAGAATATATACGGTTTCACAATAAACTTCCCAATTATATGAAAGAACTTCCAATTAATACTCGTAAATTTAAGAAATGTGATAAATGGAAATTAAATGAAAATGTTTTTTATACAATTCCTAAATATTTCGCAGATAAGAACGTGTGGGATTAATTGCTCCTCATGCCAATCTCTTATAAATAAAGTGCTACATCACATTCATTATTATATACATATTTTAAAATAAGAAAAAGACAAGCCCGCTCAGTTTCTTGCCGTATCTTCTCAATGTGAGGCCATGTACCGATCCGGTGGTAGATTTAGTATTATACAAGCTGCCCGCCCTCGCTTCGCTTCAGTTATTCAAGAATAAGAATCCTACTAATATTATAAATGCGAAATTTTGTGAGTATGCATGTTTGTTATTCTTTCACGCAAAAACTACTATACCGATTACGATGAAATTTGGTATGTGGGTAGCTGAAGACCCAGAATAACATATAGGCTACTTTTTATCCCGGAGTTCCCGCGGGATTGGGACTTACACGGGTGAAACCGCGGGACGCAGCTAGAAAATATAACAGTGTAACTTGAAATGTTGTGCATAACAAAAGGAAGGGAGGAATGCAGTAAGCGCGCATGACTTTGCTATGCTTCAACGATATTTAATTTTGCGCCCGGAGATTTTAACTTTTTGATAACTCATTAGTTGTAATTTTTTTTCTGATAGTGTAAAAGGCAATTTTGATCTAAATTACACGCATAACGTATCTAACAGATTTATTTGATTAAGGGTCAATACTGTATTGTGTTAAAAATATGTTCTAAAGTAACCTTTCATTTTACTGTTTTAAGTAAACCCAAAAAACGGTTATTGTGGGTTATTCTTTAAAGATAGACATATACCACCGCTCACTTTTTTTTGGGATCTATCGAAGAGGAAAAATCCCACCATACAATGTTTTGTTAAAACTCAAAAGGTTTTGGCAGCGTTTCCGAGGAAAGCCCCGATCGGCTTATTTTTGTCGAACTAATATCGTTGGTTTGTACAAAACATAAACTTATTATACACTAAAACCTTTCTCAAGAATTGTTCTATCATTTGTTGAAAACCGAATGAAAATCCATTCAATACTTTTCGAGTAAATCGCGAACAGACAGACAGACGTGGCGGGGTACTTTGTTTTATAATATGTATTGATAGACGCGTCACAAGTGCATCTAGTAGGTTAACATAAAATAGATACTTTTGAATTTAAAGTTGCAGATTTATGCGACTGTACTCAGCCAGGGCCCATGAAATAAACTATCCTTGCAGCCTTCTATAGTCGTCGACTGTGTGCTTTATTCCTGTCGGTCGCAGTAAAATACATTATCATATTTTACTAAACTCTCAACTAACACGTGCGTGCGTGCGAGTAATCACGTGCCGCAGCGATCGCTCGCGCTGCTCGAACTTGCAACTTTAAAATCTAAGATTAATTTGCGCTAAAATATGTCTACCAATGACCATCATGATCTTGACCACCAAGGTCAAATCCAGCAAATTGCGCAACCAGACATGACGTACTAATTGCATCATAGATATTATTACGTTAAATCAAACATGTTCTCTGTAAGGAGGTCAAGTTCGCGTTATCGACGGTCCAACACTTCACTGCGTTGGAAGATGGCACTCGTTCAATTTTAAAACGATTCATCCCACTTTTTGTGTAGTTATTTGATTTACATCATGAGTGATTATTCAATGTGATCCATCACTTGTAGAATATATTGTACATAGTAGTATTACTAAAATTATGCGCTTCGGATATATTCCTCAAACTTCGGAAATCCGAATGTATTTTAAAGATATCTATATAGAGTTGTTATTCGCTTAAATTTAGATTAGGGCAGCCGATTCAAAAATAAAAGTATAAAGTGTAAAAAGTGTGAAGCCGAAGCGCATAATTTAAATAGTAGTACTATAACATTGTGACAATGATGCAGATGTCATTAGGCGAGCGAGCTTAGTGGTCAAATAATGACCTCTTTACCTAATAATTATATAATAATTAACAAGACCACTAGCAAAGTTGTATAACAACTTACCTGCATGTGGATTTCATAGCTATTAATGCTACCACTATGACTGTGTTTGATACTGATCATTAACCACCATTTGTTATAGATTACGTTTGATAACTTTCGTATCGAAATTTATAGCGCTTTTGTCCCGAAATTTACCTCTTTTAGTAATCGGTAAAGGCTTTGTTCAAAGTTTTAGACTTTAGCGTATTTAGCGATTCATGGTAAGGACTTATTTAATTCATGAGGGTAGGGTCGCCGGTAGTTACTCATTAGGCCTGACAACCGGTCACAAGATCGCAGCACACCTGTACAGGCCATGGTTGCCTCTTAACATCAAGAGAGTGTGTTTATTAGCAGCAGTATTAACAAAATAATTCTTATTAACACAAAAATGTGCTTCTTACTTAATAAATATGAGTGTCACAGTCTCACTCAGAAACATCAATTAACATTTAACATATTATAATTCAGCCACAATTTTGTAAACAAAAAGTCCACAATGACTAATTAAAATTAAAAGATAAATGACGTCTCTTAGTGCGGCCGCAATTCAGTCAGTCTAGTATAGTGACTTCCAATACCTTATTTAATACAGAATCGTTATATTTCATACGTTTTCTGTCTATGCGCTTTCTTCAGTACCAATTACCGACAATCCTTGATGTTGCTCAATAATGCGGAATGAATTGCTAGAATATAAAAAGCAAATTCACAATCATATGGTAAACCCGCGAAAGGCCTTGTAAACCATGTAACCAATATACGAGGTAGAATTTGCAGTGAACAAGGTCACTGGGGTTTACCAATACATCTTTGATAGTATGTTGAGTTTAATAGATTGTTTGATACTAATATATGAGTCTGGAATTCGATTCCCGACAGAGGCAGACATTTTGCGATGAACCTGCTTATACTTATGGATTCGCGTATTAGCTTACAAGCATACATACTACAAGCCAATAATTTGCTTACTTTGGAATTATACGAGTAATTCGTGGTTTGAAAAGTTGAGTAGTCGACAACCAAAAAGCTTCGTCGCGTCTACAGATTGTCAACGTCTTATTAACACTTATGTGTTTATAGGCAACATGTAATCTTGCTATATTTAACCGACCTAGAAAAAGTAGGAGTTTATACGTTAGATTCATACATTTATACGTATGTTAAACGAATTCTCCGTCATTTGCAAACCGACTTAAAAATATATTTTTTTAATTGAAAAACCGTACTTTCGTGGAGGTCTTATTGCCACCAAGTGGATCTATTGATGCAAAAAGTTTAAGCTATCTATGATATAAATAAAGACAGCCAAGGCGTCACCTGATGAAAATCCCTCATCACTTTATAACAGCTCCCGCAAAAGAAAATTTCTGCCTTAAGGTTATGTATATGTAGTTTTCTTATAAAAAAAAAGTAGCTATTAATTTACGAGAAATTATACTAGTCATACTTATTTATGTCTTAGGGATCAATAAAATAAAATCTCCGAAGGCTAAGACCGAATTATATAGTTAAGTAAAGTAAGTTAAGTAATAGTTTTCTTCTCTAAATGAAAAAGCTTCATTCTATTACTCAAACTATTGAATGATATGGGTGAACAAACTGTTTCTAATCGATTTGACCCATTATGAGAAGTGCTTTAAGAGTTGTCAGAACTTGAAATTTCAAACCTAGCGTTTTCATATGTTACATTTATATACTGTGCGAATCCGTCGTTGCTTTCTTTAAATTAAATAGCTTCATTTTATTACTCAAACTATTGAATGACAATGGCGACCAAACTATTTCTAGTCGATTTGACCTATTACAGAAGAAGTTGAGTCAGCACTTGAAAATTTCAATCCTAGCATATTACGTTACAATTATATCCTCAGCGAGACTCCGTCGACATTTTTGTCTATCACTACACCATTGTTAAACCCACTATCGGTAACAGTATTTCCAAAACATTACGACGGAAGAGCCTTTAGGCTGAGCGCATACTGTAGTCACAGTCTTAAGACAGACTATAGCAATATAAAACATACGGAGACGCGTTCGAACATAACGTCTCAAAGACAAAATTAAACCGACAAGTCTGACTAAAGATTGTCGGCTTCTTTTTTATATTTATGTTGTCGCGAACATCAACGACAAAACAGTCTTAAGGCTGTCGTGACTACGGTGTGCGCCCAGCCTTACAAAGCTGATTTATTTTCAAATATCGGTAACGCATTGTGATACTCCCACAGTTACTTTACGGTTTACTAAACGCTTTCAAATTATCATCACTACATAGTATAAAACAAAGCTTCCTCCTCCTCCTAAAGTCCTCTGTCCCTATGTCTCTTTGTATGCTTAAATCTTTAAAACTACGAAACGGATTTTGATGAGGTTTTTTTAAATAGATAGTGTTTGAAGAGGAAGGTATAGATATGTATAATTTAAACCCGTGCGAACCCAGGGCGGGCTGCTAATAGTTTTATAAATAATTACCCAATTACGTTTGGTTATGTCAACAAACCTGAACGTGTTGAACAATTTTGGTCATTTTTTGTCGTGTTAATTATTGTCGAAAAAGGTTATGAAAAGAAAAATTGAGAAAATTGCAGGTAAAATGGAAAAAACAACAATCCATACAATAATTTAGTAGCTGGTAACGTCAAGCGACACACAGTTCGTCGGAACGGATAGTTTCTAAACACTCTAGACGCGAAAAATTGTTAATTACATTTTTAGAACCTTATTATGTTGAACATTTAATATTTCAACTACCATTATACAGCTTGTTTACAACACTTTCAATTGATCGTTAAAACTTTCCAAATATTTATAGATCTGATTCCTGAACTTTATTGCCTTTTCGTCAAGATTTATGTACCTGGCGTAAGCTTAGGAAGTTACACGAGTTATGCGATTATGCGACGCGATTGTTTTATTTTTATTTTAATTTATACATAATATGATAAAACACTAGTGAAAATTAATCAGGACACGAAATATTTTTATAAACAACTAGCTGTCCCGGTGAACTTCGTTGCACCCGTTCAGTTTGTATGGAGAAAATAAAGTATTGTTTTTCCCATCTTCCCTGCAACTTTCCCGGGTTTTCTCTTCATAAGAACCTTCTTCTGACAATTACTAATACAACAAAAAAAGAGTTAGCCAAATCGGTTGAGTCTCGAGAGGCTTATCAACACATTTAGCAGTTCATTTTTATATTATAGATTATTGCTACGTATTGTACACAAGATACAGGGCGTCAACGAGGGTTATGAATTTTTTGCTGGATTGTCAGTACACTTTTCAGACAAAAACTACTGAACGGATCTTTAAAAATGTTGTGTAGTAGTAGCTTATGACTCGGGTCAACATTTAGGATACCTCTTCGGGAAAAACTTTCGTTTCCATCACTTATTACATTATGTCATATAAAAAGTCACGTACAATGTGTAAGAAGTCGCTGGCAACAGCTCTAGTTTTCAAATAATTACGCCGATTTTCACTTATCCTGTTTTTAAAAAAAGTTTAATTACATATTTACATTCAGTATAATCAGTTTTCATCTCGACAGCAATTCTTAATTGGTTTATAATGATAAAACGTTTTTTTTTAAATTTATATTAACCAATTTCAAATGTTCATCGAACAAAATCAAATCATAAAATAAATAATAAAACAAATTAATACTGTGCTGTATTTTTCAAGAACAAAGTTGTCTTTAATAAAAAGTGTGAATAGAATTTCACAATGGGTCAACCACGATGTACAGGTTCTGAAATGGATAATATCAAAGCGAAGCCTCACAGAATTTCCTTTTTAAATGTCGGTTACGTTGTTTATTATTCATTCCAGTTCAGCCCAGCTCATCGGCAGTACGTGAAACGTTAAAACGCACATTTTCCGGACCCTAAAGGCATTTAGGATACTGACGTGAGGTACACACGCATTTTAACGAAAAATAATAACGAGATCGCTTAGAAGTCAGCATCACGTGCATTGAAAAATTGGTTTTTAAATAGATTGGATTATAAACTGTATTACAATACAGATTATAAATAATAAAAATGTAAATGTCATAAAAACCAACAAAAAGTGGCAACGGTGTTTGTAACAAAATAGCTGACTACTGACTGACTAATAATTTACTACTTTTACGACAGTGATGAATACACATATTTGAAAACAAAAAACATTACCTATCTTCCGTGATCGGGTAAAATTGAAAAAAACATGTTTTCTTGTAACTTTCAAATACAAAATGCAATTTAGTTTTGACGCATAGAAGCAAAACGAAAATACGTCAAAAGGGAGATATAACAAATAGAAAATTGCGTCATACGTCATAATATAGCTATACAAACGAGTCACGCGTCATAACATAGATACATCGAAAAAAGTAGAGTTGCGGCACATCGGCGGCTGTGTACAGGGGCACAGTAGATCGAAAAATTTCGCGGCGGCGCGAAATGCTATTTTTCGCGTTTGATGGGTTCATAACACAGTCATTGTCGTTGCGTCAATTAACTACGATGAATTGGTCGTTTCGATCCCAAACTCGTATTTCCCCTGTAATATATTGCATCAAAATTAATAGGGTATTTGGTGGATACTGGGGGCTTTAAATTTTATTTCCCTTACGGAACAGAAAAAAAATGGAGTTATTTTACATAAAATTGGTGGTAATTTGGTAACGCACTCAATAAGCTAATTTTAAATTATTGCTAGCAACTTTCAACAACGATAATAATAGAAAGACAAAAAACACGTTCAGTGGACAGCTGTCAGATTATGTAGTTTGTAACATGACATTTCTAAATTTTATTTATTCCTCAAAAAACGTCGATTAAAAACATCACGAGTTGACAGTTAAGAGCTAATCTAACATGTCAGATATGTTCGCCTTTAAAAAATGAGTTCTCAATTAGACTGGATAAATTTTGATAAATCCAAATTTGGTAGAATTTAGAATTACATAAACGCGTCACATTGTATGTGAAATATTTTTTCATTCCATTCAATTCAACTTTTTTTTATATATGGCCTCCTATATATAATGATGTCATTATTATCAACATTAGACGTTAGCCGTCGATGACACTCGTCGAGGAGTAAGTGTTCACTTAAGTTCTTGTGGCTTACCGCCGAAATGCTTCACCGATCATCTGTGTACACTTCGGCTCAGCCTGCGCGCGCACTACGATCAATATCCTCGACTGCGTTGAGTTCGCACGTACTCTTCGAAATTCGTGAGCCAATTTACTGCGATGCAATAAGTAATACCAGTAAAACTATACACAACGTCGGTATCTTCACTTACTTAAATTTAAGCAGACTTCAAAAAATTACGTGAACTTATAACGGTCCCGTGCTGCCAGGAACCAAAGGGATCTGTTTTCCTACTAAGCAGCTTGTAAGAGACGAGCGTCATTTTTGTCTCCAGCATTATGACTACGTATAGGTAATAGTACCACCGTGTAACCTATTTCATTTCTACGACCATACGACATTGCTCACTCCTATTGATTTGCATTTTAAGGGTCACTTACTTTAAAAAGCTTAATATTTTAGTGCCAATTTTGCAACGTTTGATTATATATATATATATGTATTCACTTTTTACTTTCTTTCTTGATTCGTATATTTTTTGCTATCAGGAAATCCGTCTAGTTTTTTGCTTTATGTGCTATAATTGAGGAGGAGGGTTTTAATTCATGATTGATGAATACTCAAACACGCCTTAACCGATTAAGCAAGTACTATCTTAAAATTGTTTTTTAGACACGGTTTGTTAATAAGAAACGATTTTGCTAAAGAAATATAAAGAAAAATAAATGGGGGGCTACCCCAGGGGTCCTGTGTCTTAGGGTTGATTTCATTCAAGGGTCGGTCAATTAAAATAGTTTTTTTCTAACAATTTTCTAATAAATCAAATCTTTCCGAGATTTGATAAGTGCTCGGATGGCGCTAGGTTATAAAATGGATAGGAGGATATCGAAATAGGTTTTAGTAGTAGGTATACCTAACGTCGAAATCTACTAACTTCATTTTGTATAAAATGCAACTTTAAACCTATTACACGGATCTATCCTAATTCGCGTAAAATTCAACCTGATATAACTAAGGATGTAGGGAAAGGTAGTTAATACGAAACTGCGAGGTGTACTTCCTAATACACGGCGTCTAACTTGCATTCTTGGGACCAAGATAATTAATATATTACCAAACCAAACTGATACTGACGTAACTAATTCAGTGTTTTGGATATTTTGTTGAAGTTTATAAATTTCTTGACTGTATCAAAACCAACGATTATGTTCTTGTACTTAACATGAACCTGAAAAGCGATAGGAATTAGAAACATTATTAAAGTATTCTAGTCTGTTTGTTATCACAGCACGAGAAATCCGCTAGATAAATTTAGATAAAAAAAATACTTTTTCTTAATACCAAAAAAGATATACATCACACATAAAATTTTGCCTTCTTTGATTAAAAGTTACGTAATTACGTGCGGGCGAAGTCACGGACGTAGGGTTGTTTGAAACGAGTATAATATTAATATCGAAGATATGCAAAGGCAGCGCAGTCTATTAAAGAATTTAAATAACAATATTCAATTAAAAAAGTACGATCTTTAAAATGACATTTTCAACAGTACCAAATGCGAAGCTCTTACATCGCCTTTGTCACTGTAGACACTTTACAAATAAAAGCCAGTTATTTCAAAAAAACTCAGTAAAAGCGAGTTTATTTCGCAGCTGCAAATGAAATGTAAAAATGAGGTTAGTTTATATTTTCATAAAAGGCGTTTAACATTATTACGAATAAACGATAAAAAGTTTATGATTTACGTAATAAAAATACGAGTTTTCTTTTTTCACACATGATAAACTGTGGAGCTCGAGTTCATTTGCGAGCGTATAAAACCATTTTAGCGGTAATGTGTAAAGCTTTGTTCGCTATGCTTAAGTGGGTACACAGCACCCATACTGTGACAGAAATGGAACACTTTGTTGGCGTTTTCTTTGTAAATCGTCATATAAATAATAAAAGTCTAAAATAAGCAATTGCCAATCAAGATTATTTTTTCCTTTATTTTAAGGTAACATGACTGGTTTTGTAACAGCGAAGAACATATGGGGATATCGGCGTGAAATAGACAATTACCAATAACGATTTTTTTTTGTATTTAAGGGCAAAAAATCAGATATGTTTTATGTCAGTAAAAAACATACGATGCTTGTGAAAATAACGACGAGCCCTGGTGTACTCTCAACCTAAGACCCGCAGAACCATCTCTACGCTTTTGTTACGCTTCTCGCATACCTAAGTTTACTTGTTTTAAAATCTCAGGGTTTTATATATCTGGTGTAACAAGAAATGAAAATAAAGAAATACGTCTTATACAATTGAATTTCAATTTCCTACTTATAATAATCAGTTTATCTGTGAGCGTATAACAAAAAAACATGTTTTTGTATAAAAAGTAATATGTGTAAATCTTTGTTCGGCAACCTAAGTGGGTACACAAAACCCATAGAAATTGTGATAGAAATTGCTCATTATGTTTGCTTCACAAATTGCCTTTTATTCAACTGGATCTTGGACTCTCATATTTTAGGATTAATTTTGTAGAGTATTTCAATGATAACAATGAAATAAATAACTCACCTCTATGAAGATGATGAAAAGTAGAATGTATTAGCGGCAAAGAAGAACATCGCGGGCTTTAAACCTTAAGTCAAATCTACCTCTGTCTTCTGGGTGTTTATTAAATTTATTCTGGTATCTATTTAATTATTTCTATGTAATAGTATCGTTGACTAACACCCATAACACAAGCATATAATTTACTTACTTTGGGGTTAGATTCAATTTGTGTAACTTGTCTAGGGATATTTATCATTATTATGTATGGTTCTGATTCGTTTTATTATCTGCACCCCGATTAAAATCTATAGTATACAAATATATTGATTCTGTGCGTATGTATGTCATTTCCCTTTTCTTAAGCGGTTAGATGGATTCTGAAATAGATGGCTTGAAAATACAATTGGACCCGGTAGATGGCGCTGATTTAAGTACCCATGTCACCAAATTAAGGCGGTACGAAGTTCGTCAGCGCAAAGAGGAAAAAATAGAAAAAAAAAATTCTTCAGTGTGTAAGTATTCTGATTACAGAATTATAATAACTATAATGTACATAGTTACAGATGAATTGATTAATGTACAGCTTGTTACAATCATTTCATAGAAGCCATTTATTTTGCACAGAATTCGTACAAAATTTGGCACAGGAACTGGAAACGACAGACTACCCACTTTTCTTCACGTCAATTATATTTGGAAAATGCGTTTTAGTTTTCCTTAAAGAATCACAATAATATAACAAGGTGTATTTAGAACTAATAACTGTAGCTGTGCCAGATATTAAGATGAAAGTAGGGCCTATCGCGTGGCCTTTTGATAATAATTAATTATTCATTGGGTAAGGAGAGAAATTCACAATTAAATTGCGCAACCATAATAAAGCTTGTAATAAATACAAAGTGTAGTTTGTCTATGATACAAGTTTCTGTTGGTAATTCTATTGTAAGATTCTAAACGTGAATAAGTTTTTTTTAATGAATGAAAAAAAAACATTTCCTGAAAGATAGAAATACGCGTAACACGAGGTGCTGCAATGCCAATTTGGACAAATGGTTGAGTCTCATGCGTAATTTTACCAGTTACGGTTTCTAAACCAAAATACTAAAGCAGCAAGACAATGCCCCACGCATACTAAAAAATTCGGGAACTGGCCACTTATAAAAAATAAAATAAACACCATGAATAAAATAATAAAATAAAAAAATTGAAATTTGAAGGAATTTGAAATTGGAACTCTCTAGACACATACTACTTTTAATTTTGAGACTGTCATTTGTTTTTTTTTAATTTGGTAGGCTCTGATAATAATTGTGTGTCACTATTATTAAATTAAGAAGTGGAAATTTTCACTAAGTGATTTCTTGCGATTTTCGCTGCGACTTAGTTCAACAAGAGGGTTGCCAGAGTCTTCAATTGACATTTAATGATAAAGTGCATAAAACGTGGATGAGATCATCTCCACGACGATAAACGGGAGAGTCGGCCGGCGACTGCGGTAGCTCAATCTGATATCGATACTATACGACGACTAATTCTGACAGTCATAAGCATTAACTTTCATCAAATTCGCACCGTTAGGCATTGGTCTGAGTCAAGTGCAAAACATTTAGCATGAACAACTGAAAGTTCGAAAGCTTTACACTTGATGGATACCGCATGATTTAACGGAAGACTAAAAAAACAAAAAAAAAAAGTGTAAAGCGTGTAAAGTGGTGCCGAAGAATTATAGAAAAAAAAGCGTTTGTAAAGGCTTCGAATGTAAAACTGATGACGCATCCGCCGTACAGATAGGACCCCGCATCTTGCGATTTTTTTTTATTTTCCATAAATAACAGATAATCTTAGAGGTTTAAAATTCTCAAGTCCACAAGCATCGGTGAGTGTTTCCAAGAAGCCGTTGAAGAAGTCCCTCTTCAGTCTTTAGACGGGACCCACTGCTTTACACAATGGTTTCTCCTCTTTCAAAGCTGACGTGATCCAACTACATTACTTCCATGTTTTGTCGAATGCTATTGAACATTTTTAATTTTACGAGGGTGATCCAAAAGTTCGTGGCCTAACCTACATGGAGCTATGACATCTTTTTAAATCTACCGTCATTTGTTAGTATGTGTCACATTGATTTATTGTGCGCAGTTTCATTCCGATACTGCACAACATAAATTTTTTGTGATTATTTGTTTGAAGCAATCAGATGCAATTTTCAATAATGGACAAAATTGAACAGCGTGCAGTCATTAAGTACCTCAATAAAAAAGGCCTATCACCAAAAGACATCCATCAAGATATGGTGAGCACTTTGGGGGAGTCTGCTCCATCGTATTTCAGTGTCAAGAAGTGGGTAGCTGAGTTTAAGCGCGGTCGTGAGAGCATTAAGATGATCCTCGGAGTGGAAGGCCTACATCCTCTACCACGAAAGAAAACATCGATAAAATTTGTGATCTCGTACTGGGTGACCGACGTTTGACCATTGGTAAGATAGCTGATATAACAAATATTAGTTATGGCCGGGTGCAACACATAACAACGGAAGAGTTGGGGTTCCATAAGGTTTCTGCTCGCTGGAACTCCGAAGTGTGAAGACAATGCACGTCTTCACACTTCGGTTGAAACAATGTCTGTAATCCATGATTGTGGCTACGACTTGCTGCCCCACCCACCTTATTCGTCAGATTAAACCCCTCGGATTATCATTTATTTCCAAATTTAAAAAAAATACTTAGGTGGCCTTCCGGATTTTTTTTTCGAGGGGATAAACAAGTTGCAGGTCAGATGGAAGAAGTGGAGCTAGATAGAGACTATGTCGAAAAATAAAAATAAATTTAGACCCGCTTTTCTTTCATTTTCTTGGTCGGGCTTAGAACTTTTGGATCCACCCTCGTAGGATTATTCTATTTCACGTGGTATATTTCGGTCTTAGCACTAGATAAATACGACTACTGAATACTATGCAAACTATTTGTGCTTGTTTGAGAGAGTTTTGACATAGACCTTAAATACTAAATTTTCAGTACTGTGACTTTTATTTTACGTTCCATTTTTATAAATTTTCAAATTTTTAAACGTTGCTAATCTAAAAATATTTCAGCGTTGATTACAATAGCGATAGCATCGTCATAAGCCCGGGCCAAATAAATGCAAACAAATAATGCTAATGTCATTGTAAAAAAAAAACAGTATACTTAAAAACACAACATTTGATACGTAGCTCGAATCAGCGCGTTCTAAAGACACAATAGAGGAGTGTTCGCCAATCGTCACAATAGATGTGTGGGTGGGGGAGTTCAATGTACCCCATTATACTCCCATAGAGGTACCGGTACCGGTACCACACACGTGGTACTTGTTTACTTGTGACGATGATCCGACTATGACTTACGCATTTTGTTCGTGCTCGAGACAAGTTTCCATTCTTTAAAGAGGAAACTTCAACTTGAATTTGAATCAGTTTTTTCGACTTAGATCTGTGTCAAACATTCGAAATAATTCCGTACGGAATTTTGTTCGTGCTCGAGTCAAATTCCCCTTCTTTATAGACTAAAATTCAACGTAAATTTGAATTCGACTTGGATCAACCTCATACGTTCGGAATATTTCCGTAGTCCAACATAAATTTTGTCATAATAAGACCAATGGTTTTTGAGTTATAGCTAAGAGATAGAAATGAGATTATGAATACATTTTCAATCATCGACAATGATGTCGTCAACACTAATACGCACAATTCATAAATCACCAGTGGGATGTTCATAAAATTTACGTGGGTCTATCTAGGGATGGCTAACTCAAGAATAAAACTGAAGTCGCAACCTGAAAATGAAATAATTGAATTTCTGATTTTAATAATATTACTTATAACTAAAATAATAATAAATGATAAAATAAAAATAATAATAAATGATAAATGATAAAATATTTTTAATCACATATAAATAGAATTTCACACATGTAGTGAAATTTAACAAGGTAAAAAATCTGCAGAAAATGAGTCAAGAAGTAACTGATTTTTATTTTCCCTCCGATATCTGTATACGTGATACTCATACGCGTATCGGGCACATCACTAGTATATAATATACCAAATGATTTCTTCATAATATATTTTACGTGTAATAGGAGGTAAAATATGGAAAACGAAATATAATATTTTTGAAAATATCAACCAAGTGACGGAACCGTCACGTGTGTGCCGTAATGCTCCGCCACACGTGCTGAGTTGCAGTTAAATATAGACGGTTCAACGCTCGAGGGGGCAGACAACGTCAACCAACACTATTCTTGGATATCCATCACAACGGAGATCCGTGGACTTTGTATTTATTTATAACAGCTTTGTTTGGTACACTTTTTATCCGAATATGTCTACATTTTATGCTAATATTTAAACATGTATTTTTTATGTATTTTTGGAAAGTTAACAAGTAGCTTAACGGATTTCGTCATGGCAATTTTATAAGAAAAGGGATTCGCAGATCCGTAGGTGACATCACTAATTTTTACTATTTGAACAAAATAGGTCAAATTCAAATCAAAGATATTAGTATCAAATTTGTTTAAATATATATTATATATTCGATTGAAGTGAATCACAGGCGCTAATTGCCACTCAAGCGAAAACGTGTGCAAAAATATAGTTGTAAATGTATCATACATATACTAATCCGTATCAAAACAAATACATATTATCAAACAAAGGATAATAAGTTTTAATAAAATAAAGACAAATACCTAACTGTAATCGGCCAATGACCTAAAAAATAAATTAACTGCCGCGAGACACTTCCGGACTCAAAGTTATCAATTATCATTTAATTAATATTAAGTCAACATTTCTATACAAAGTTGTGACTTTCGGACGCACTCAGAGACGTCGATATATTTAATCTATCATTAAGTCACATATTTGTATGGAAAATGTCGACATAAGGACTGATTAAAAGGCTATCAATGTTAGCACTTTTCGTTTTTTATAAGATGCATTGAGTTTTTTAAAGAACACAGTGCAAGAGTGCTTATTACACCTTGTCCCTGGAATGGAAGCCATACGGGGGCTTCTATTGTGGTAAAATTTTGTAATTTTCATTTAATTTTTAAAGGGAATAAATTCTTTGTTGTATTAAATATACGCTAGAATTTTTAATTAAAATTAATTAAAAAAATTACCGGTATCTTCACGCTAAGTCTCTAGCTCGTTAAACAGAGCAATCAGTACGAAGTACCAACATTCCTACAGGCTTCGTGATTTTTTAAAATTTCATATTTTATTCTAAATATTTATTTGCTAAAATCCAAACAAATTTTTAAACTTTACTTATTTATAATTTGCAAATTCTATCTAAAAAAATTGGTTTCAGCAAATTCAGGAAAGTCATTCCGGAACGAACGCGCAATTAATTACTATTATTCAAACACGTAGTTTTACGACCATTATCCTTATTTTTAATCCTTGATAACTGATAAGGGGTGTTAGTTTTTGTAATATTTCGTCGCCCCGTAGACTTGTAGCATGACCACATCAGATTTTAAACAAAAAAACCGTATCGAAATCGGTCCATTACTTTAACAGTATTTATGCCACTAACACACAGACACGTCAAACTTATAACACCCTCGTTTTTAGTTGGGGGTTAAAAATTGATAAATTGCGCGAAACCAATTCCAGGAATCGTCGCAGTAGTCTATATCGAAACGGCACATATCTGAGTTTCCGAGTTTAGTAGCTGAGCAAATACGCTGACGAGGGTTTCCGGAAAAGATGTAATGGGAGAAGATGGATAACGAATTTCACACTTTGAAACTTGTTTTCTGTGTTTCTTGCTGAAACACCATCAACTATCCTGGTTCTCGTGATATTTAACACCCAACTAAAAAAGAAGGATGATTTAAGACTCCGACTAAAAAAGTGGGGTGTTATGTAGCCATCGAAGGAAAATGAAGTTTGACTTGGCTACGTGTGTCTGTCTGTGGCATCGGAACTCCAAGATCTAGTAGATCTTGATCTACTGATTTTGAAGCGATTTTGTTTTGTTTAAATGCTGACCTAAGCGAGCTGCCTCTTAGCTACATTACATATAGGTTTTGTCGAGGAATATCCATTTTATTTAAATGACGAACAAGCACACATCTCTCCTGATGGTAAGAGATAGCCGTTACCTACAAACACCTCAAATGTTGTAGTTGCTGTCCATAATTCTGGGTTTTAGACCTAATGTGTAAGTCTGCCGTTTACTCTAACCTTCGAACCGGAAAATAACATGTTATAAAATAGGAGCTGTTAAGGCAATGGACTTCTACCAGGTCAAGTACGTGCGTACTTGACTGTAATGTCTACAACAATTGCTCCAATTGGTAATGACCATATTAAACTATGATAGGTTCTTGCGCGCTGCATGATAGAGTCAGACGTCTCATTCAACACAGAGGATCCAAACCAAACACATGGAAAGCATCACATTTACTAACTATGCTTTTTTAAAAGTTGGCAGTTCTAGGTGATACAGTTCTCCTGATGATTAAAGACATCGTGGTCTATAGACAAAGTATATGTTATAGGTGGGTCGCTGTCTCGAGACCAAGGTGTTAGATCTATGTGCAAGTCTACCAGCCGCAATCGGGACAGGAACACGATATTGTTGAGCAAAAGCGCAGGAGTTGTCTGGAAAGAAGTTTCCTACACAGGAGGCAGCACAAAGCACTTGTTACCTATATCATTCAAATAGCAGTAATTATTCTGAGCAGTTTATCTAACGGCAGTTCACACAAGCCGTAAATGTTTAGTAGCAGCTTGTGCCAATTATAATGTGGCATGGTCCTATTTCCAACTGGGTGGACTCAAATTTTACGATTATGTGCGTTTGAAATGATTTAGGATTATGATTCAACATCTTAGCTATTCGTGTAACAAGCGACGCGTCCTGGATTCGAACGGGTGTTTACCATTACAAACCTTTGAAATCCTCTTCATTCCTATACAATAATTCATCTTTAGAATTTGACAGACCTTCATTCTCTAATTTACATTCTCAAAATAAAAATAAAACTTTGGTGTTTAGCCGATGTTTACGTAACTGCAATTCTCTTTGCTAAATTCAGCGAAGGCACAATTATTGTTTGCCTTGCTTGCCTCTATTTGTAATTATGTTGGGACTATAGGTTGTAATGGTGCGTTGTCAACTGAGATGTTTAGCCTCTTGCGTGACCGAGCTCCTCTATATAATACGCACTACTGTCATTGCGAAAGGAATGGATTTAGTGTTACCAGTCGAAACCTTGAAACTCATTCTTGGTCACGGTGTTAGTAACAAAAACACCGGCACCCGTCTCTTCCGAGCAAATGGCCTTTGGCAAAAGACCCCGGTACCAACATAATTATATACTAGAATTAAAAAAAAATAACTTGCAACGTTCCAAGAAACCAATCAATTTTAATATAAACGTGACACCACAACCGTGCTAGGTGTTAACAATAATGGAATCTGTGGGTATATCAATCAAAATAATCAATTAACCGCGGACACGTGAGAACTCACAGACATGCCCGCATCGATAGAAACAAAGACTCGCAGCCTTGAGGGCATGCGCCTTGCCGACAGACTGACAAACGCGGAAATATTGTATATCAGATATTCTGTGTTAAAAAAATATGTTACATTTGATTGGAGTACATAGTGCTTTGTCTTGAATGAAGGCGGACTCCTGGTTTCAAACGTTTATGTGAGCAGCGACCGTCGACCACTTCAGGATGGTGACCACGGTTAGCGATTAGTTTTAGAGCAGTTTTAGGCAGCATGGTTTAAACCAATTTTTGTTGATAAAAAATAAGCTATAACAAGATAATAACACAACTCAACTCTTCAAGACTATAACGGTGCTAGGGAAGGGGGTGAAAGTTTGAAAATCGTAATTATTCTGCTTTGACGAAGTGGCGAGTTTACTCTTTAGGACTTGAGTAAAGTACTAGAACTTTATGTTTTTAACTGGTTCTAGAATTCAGTGGATCCAGGCGTCGTATCATTTTTTCCATTCAAGTCACCATAGTAAGACAGCGCGCCATTGTCATGTTCCGGTTTGGAGTGTAAGATTATTGGAAAACTTATTAAGTTGAATATTCCGACCTCAGATTTTACCTGTCATTAGCAGTACTGGTTTCTATAGGCGAAATTTATTTTTTACCAGAAAATCGGTCGGCTTGTTTGTCTTCTGATATAGGTCTACACTCTATGTACTTTGATCCTTTTTAAAACAAAATATAAAGTTCGCTGGATTAAGGACTAGCTAACAAATCTAATGACATAAAACAATTGCGAGGCTCGGGTTAGATTCCTGACAGTGGCACGCATTTGTGATGAACGTTAACATTAATTTTAACTGGATTTCGGGGTGTTAATTAAATTTATTTCAGTATTTTTAAAGGTATTTCTACCACTGACTAAGGTACAATCACATCATTTCCTAACTTTGAAATTCATGTAAAATATCATTATTTATTCACATTCACTTATTCATTTATATACACTTTTATTAAAATGAAAACTTGTATATGAGCATTTTGAGTATAATCAGATAAAAATATACTTATGCAGAGTATTTGAAATTCAAATGTTCCAATGCTACAGTTTTTAAATCGTCTACTTTATTAACTCAGTAAAAGAGGCGTCGGAATGTCTGAAGTGTACGACTGTCTTGTGCTTTCATCATACAGAAAAGTTTTCTTAGTTTTCATATTCCACTTCTCGGCTTCCAACTATTTTTGCTCATAGGTATATTTCAGTTTGTAGCGCTGAGCTGATTCATCAACGCAAAGTCGAAACAAAAGCATTTAGAAACGTTCCGGATCTTTTGTGACGAATTTAGATTAGTGGGGATGTCACAAACCCATCGCTTGTTAATGGAAGAATCTAATAAAATAAATTGTAGCAGTCAGTCAGATGGTCTGTCGTGTTTCGGTTTGGAGGCTTGGGTACATTACATTTTTCTCATGTTTTGTTTACACGTCAACTTGGTCGAAAAGATTTAACAAAACAAAATATGATTACTAATTTATGTACGATCTGACAAATAATATACACGTTAAAGATAGAGAACATCTTCCGCTTTTCGTCGATAAGAGATTGGAGAAAGACATGTTCCACTTTTAATAGCAATTCCTAAGAGCTTAAGATTAATACTTACACAAAGCCACGCGTTACGGCTAGTATAAAATAAACCAAAGGTAGTTATTGAGAACGATTCCATTCGAAAATATCGAAATTTACAATACGAAGGAACAAATTGAGTGAATTTCACATAAAATTGACTATTATAATGTATATTTGCGAACACGGAAACGCTTAACGAGGTACAAAAACGAATCGGAACGTTTATACAACTTCTCTTTAATATTTTCAACTTATCCATTTTTGATTGGATAATTGGATGGGATTATGGAGTACGTAATATTTTTTGATTACAAAAAAGGCAAGGCTTTTAAATTTCCGGTTTTTCTGAGCTTTGTATCTCATGTTACCATAGCATCACATCTTTAGCATAAATATATATCGGGTCTGTGATCTAGGTCTCGGTCTGAGGTCTAGGTTCTATTTTTACCTACACAGGCAACTCAAAATTGTGTTTATTTAAAAAAAACATCGTCGCTCGACATTGGGTAAATGCCTATGACATTGTCCGCCACCTGTCACAGGGAGTTAAAGTATCTCTGGGTAATCTTGGGTGACCTGATTGTACCTTGCCGACCTCTTGGGGTTTCGGGCGTGAAGATATTTCTTCTGTGATATCTATAATCTATATATAGATGCCAAAACTTTGGACCCCTTTTTACGAAAATTGTGCAGACGCAGTCCGAGCATAAAATTTGGCAAACTTATAGTTTGTGTAGGAGAAGTGCATGACGCTAATATTTTTAATAATAATGAAAAAGTAAATTAAATCAATAAATAAAACATTACCCACACTACCATGAATTTGAGACACACAAACAAATATATTGATGATAATGATAAAAGATCACAGATGGCGTACTAAAAAGCTTGGAAAAAAAGTATAATCAAATTTATTGTGGTCGAATTTCGACCAATGGGCGACCACTAGTTACTTTAATTATTAAAATCATTACATCATCTTACACATCTTAAAATATTTATCAACAGAGTTTTTATTTAACTATGTATTGTAGTAAGAGTTAAGGACAGTTAGACATATGTATACCTAGCACTTGCACTGCAAATAGAGTGCCCTATATAAGAAAAGGGCGAGCTCCAGCAATTTTCGCCTACTCGAAAAAACGGGACTTTGCATCTCAGGGTTATGTTTGCGGTGAACACCGGGACAAACAACTGGGATACAGGACTGTCTCGTTAAAGACATGTTCGTCTGATCACGTTCACTAGCAAAACCTTTTTGTGTTTACAGACGATATGATTAGCATCACAAAACCCGTACAAGAGTACTTTTTAAATTATGCGCTTCGGCTATATTCTTCAAGCTTCGGAAGTCCGAATGTATTTTATTTATATTTATATAGAGCTGTTACTACATAATTGATCATTTCGCTTGAATTAATATTAGGTCGGCCAATTTAAAAATAAAAGAATAAAGTGTAAAAAGAATAAAAAGTGTACAGCCAACGCGCATTATTTTAATAGCAGTATAATTATACTAGCAGTATAAGTATATCAATTGATATAAATTGTAAGTGGAACGTAAAACAGTACGAGTGTTTCTTCATTTAAAAATATGATTAAATAATAGTACTATACAAATATTATCCATCGATCCAAAATACGATTTTCCGGCAACAATACTATTTACACTGCTTTCCCCTTTAACGTAAGAGGCAAGGAGTACAATCTGTCCTCTGAGTTCTGAGTAAAATTGGTTTCAGTCAATTTTCAGTAGAAACAGCAAAACAAAATTTCGTCTCGTGTCAAAAACATTTCTCGGAAATAAACCATCGCGATGGCAATTTCCAAAAGTAAACTTTCGAGTTCCGACTAACTGAAGCATAGTTTATTAACAACGCTTTATGTTTCGTTAGGCTGTGTAAACAAAACTCGATGATACTATAACAAGCGATAGTGCAGGACAGATTATAATAGACATGAACTTTTCGCATTTCCGAATCGTCTAATTGCATAATGCATTAAAGCCTAGCGCACATTTTAGTCCCCGTGTTGGTGCGGGCTCCGTTGCAGAATAGACCATCTGCCTTAATGCTAGGCAGGTCGTAAAAGGCGAGCATAGGCTTACCGTACCGTAGAGCATAAGCTTATAGCTTACGGTACCACCGCCTTACCTATTCCTGCTGCCATAATGTCATGACGTGTTCCGGTTCGGAGGGTAAGGTGGCCGGTAAACTTACTTTTGCTCAAGGCCTAACATCCCGGCATCAGGTTGGCAACGCACCATTTCTACCGTAAACCTGTCACGAAACTGTCGTGACTGCAGTATGCGTTCAGCCTAAGTTTACAGAGCAAACGCAAAATCGAAAAAATCGAAGTTATTCCTTTAAATGACATTTCAGGTTTTATCTTGTGCGTGTGTGTCTACGAATGTGCGTTTCTTTCTCCAACAGAACTCCAAACGATTTCTACTACATTTTCTGTCCTTTTGTCTGTTACCTTTCACGCCAAAAAACTACTGAACGGATTTTTACTAAATTTAGGGCGGCTTTCATGTTCCTGAGTTAAATTTTTAATTCTGAGCTAGCTTCTAACTTGAGTGAAATCACTTCATATTTAGCAGTGCAGCCCGTTTAAATTTAACCCAGGAACTTGCAAGTGGCACATGGCTTATAGTCCAGGTCAACTTTTAAGACACCTTTTTACTATCGGAATATATTTCGTTCCCATCACTAACCATGAAAAGGCACTTTGTAACATGTGTACGCAGTCACGGGAAACAGCTAGTTCTATAGAATTCTATTCTACTTTTTCTCATAAACTCAATGCAAAGTCACTAGAAGGTCCGATCATGATAACATTTATGATAATATTAACATGGTCCGAGAAAATATTCTTCACTGTACAAAATTGCCGTCCAAACTCCAACATTAATTTCCTTCCCATAAATTTCTCATTCTTTAGTACTTCATCCCACCTGACGAAACGTGAAGAAGACGAAGCAGATGAAAGTATACGAAGCTAGAATATACTTATGCATTAAGGGCCCTTAAAGATATTACTCCGGAAATACCTTTTCTAGACTGAGAGTTCCAGTCTTAAGTCGTTCGAATAACAAAAGAAGCTAATTATTTGTCTCGAAACTGTTGCCGGCACCTTATTTGTGGAGGATGGGGTGATCTGGTGGCATTTGCTTTTAATATTAAAAAGTACAAGCTCCGGTGTTTGGTTGGCAACGACACACCTGTCAGACGAATTCCTATCTTTAAATATAGATCAAGACCCTGCACCCTATTCTATTGACAAAGCACAAAAATAATGGAAGAGTTCTTTCCAACCTTCGGTCGACTAAATCTCTTAAAAAAAGTGCATCTATGCTTTGATTACATTTTTTATAAATAAAAATTAATCCCTTGATCATCGCATCACGCGTAAACGGATGGACCAATTTTGCTAATTCGATTCGTTGTCCTCATTACTGTCAGGAGCCTTCTCCTTTCATTCACATGAAGAAAAAAAACCAGGAAAATGGTGGAACAAAGGAAAAAACGTTACGATATAAATGAGTAATACCAAGCGATATGAAGTTCGTCGTATCGGTTAGTATATTGATATATTTCCGGACAAATTACACGAATTGATCTATACCCAAAGCAAGGAAATATAACATATATTTATTGATTATTATATATACACTCCATTACTAAAGGCCAGTTTGAACAGTCCAGTTTTTAATTAAGCTACCTCTGTAACTTTTTCGAAAGGCCACAAAAGGACTCAGCTGGATTTGCTGAGGATGAGCAAGCAATCTAGTCCATTTTCCCAAAAAAAAGGAAATTTTGAAGAATTTCGATGTACTATATGAATCATGTACATACATACATATTTCCATTTCATATAATCTCATTTTTCGATACTGCTTCAAAAGCCTGATTGGCTTAACATTCATTTATTCAGCTCGCTACGGTTAATCCAATTAGATAACCATACGTGAATTTGAAATGGTTTCATTTACATTGATTAAACAGGAATTTACCTTTGGGGGAAAAAGAATTTATGGAAATATATGAATATTACGTGGTTGTAATTACGTATATTTGTCATTGGTGGATATGATAGCCTTTTAGAACCCTTAAATTACATGAAATTACTGTCACTTGTCATAGTGCGGACAGTAGAACATCTAACTGAAAAATCTTGGATCGAACTTCGGTGTTGCTTGTAAATTAAATGAAATTTGACAGTATGTCAAATTTGACCAAATATATAGATATACAACACTTACTCTTGAAATATGGAATACCATGGTAGCTCAAAGCGCTAACAACTTTCAAAATTTGATAGTACACTTTCATGTAATACAAGTGTTCAATAATTAAATTATTAATACCAAATTAAATTTATTAATTCATTTATTAATCACAAACAAGCGCATATCGAAGATAAGATTTATTAAGAAAATTATCAATGAATCTTCGTATAAATATTTATAATGTTTATGATAATAGGACTGTGGTAGACGATATATTACAAGCATAAATATATATAAGCATACAGAATAATGATAACGTTTAAAAACAAGTTGGAAGCTATAATTGGTATACAAGTTAATAGTTTTAGAGGTGACATTTGAACCCTTACCATGAATTTTCAGCTCTGTATGCGCTAGCGATTCCGTAAATTGTTTGTATGAAAACTTTAAACGCTTCTTATAATAACAAAAAGAACTAAATTTTAGATTAAAAGCGCTATAGGTTTCGAGACGTGAATTACCGAACTTAATCTACAGCAACTCATGGTAAAGCCTACCCTGCTTACCACATCGTTAACTCAACATTTCATCGTTGTGATTGCACCAAAATTACCTGAAACAATAAGCAAATAAATAAATATCTCTGACCAAATTACGCGAAACGATCGAAGAAAAAAGTCACATATACTATGCGAAGACTCGCCCGCATTTGTACCGTCTTTTTATTAACGTCGTTATGTCTTCAGTGTTCGTGTATAAAAAAATATTTCTGTTCTTAACGTCTAATGAAAGTTTTGTTCTGATAAAAGGATACATAAAACAAAGGATAATTAGGTGATTATTATGTATTTTAAAGAGTTCGGAAACCCTGATCCAGTGAATATGGCATCCTCCTTCGTCAAACCTCTAAAATTCTCTACTTATGGTTAAAAAGTGGCGGTTTATAGTAGTACGCTCGGATGTGACCATTCACGATCTCGGCGACCTGAGTGGCCCTCCAGCACTTGCAACATGTTTACACGCTCGCGTGCACTGAACTCAGAACAGATAAAACGTTGCCGGTTCGAGGAAATGAGACAGCATCCAGTTCCTTTTGATGAAATTCCGAGGAATAAAGCGAAACAAAATAAAATTTTACTGAGAACTTAAACAATACGTAAAAGAAAGCAGAGAATCACTAATGCCATTTTTACAATTTACTATTTGAAATGGTGTTTGGAAATAATGGCCCCGTCGCCCGTTTAAGCAAAATTTGTTTAGTCCGGTGAAGTTGTAAAAACCTCGCAGTTAACAACATATTAGCCATTTCAAAAAAAAAACTAAGCTAATTTTTTTCTATAGAAGAGGAGGCAAAAAGGCAGTGATCATTTCCGCAATGCAAAAGTATCACAGATACGCTGCCAATATTTAAGGGATGAGCACGATTTTATCTCGAAGGTTCCTAAGTTCTCTCCGTTTGGAAATATGATAACTTAAGCTCTGACACGAATAATAATTTTGCGACTGAGTAATTTAGGTAGCGATATTATGGTACCGGTTGTTATATATATTTTAATGTATCGGTACCGGTTAATCAATCAAATTAAAAGGCAGAGTTCTGCGACAACTCGTTAGAGTTGGTTCCCGTTCAAACGTTACTTCTTGGCACTTTAGTCTTCTGGGTTTGAAGTTAAGGAGCCTCTTCCCCCTAATTATCCCTAATAGTGAATCCATTGGTATACCCCTTCTACGATATTTAGTCGATGTTTCTTGTGCCAGGTTTTACGCATACACGAACAAGAAAATAAAATCAGTACTACGTAGTAATTTGACAAGGGTACAGAAACATTACGGTAGTGATCATCAGAAAACCACCAATCACGTTTGAGTGTCTACTTCAGATAGCTTAGAGGGGCTTAAATCAATTTGCATAGGTTTACCAACTTAGGAAGATTTGTTCCAACGGATAAGGAACTAGCACGACAAAAACCGAATACCTGATGTCAATCATGCTTTGCTCGTGAGCAGGGTAAGCGATCCTTAGATTTATCTTGAGTTCTATCTTTCGACTATTTCCAGAATGACTACGTTTTAATATTGTATTAAAAAAGAAAAACAAAGTATTATATTACTAGTAGATACCTTGGTAGGAATGAATTCTTGTATCTATTTAAGTATTTTTAGAATCGTTGATTAACACCCATAACACAAGCATATAATTTGCTTACTTTGGGGTTAGATTCAATTTGTATAAGCTGCCCAGGGACATCATGTTTTACAATTTATATAAGTACAGGACATGTTGTTATCATTTTATGTCACTAGTTGATCCGACAAAATTTGTTCTGGTTTAAACTCATACTAGGTTGAGAATCTATTACCTATTATAAGTACAAATTACAGACTATAATACCAATTTCATACTTGCTTTAGTCTACGTTCATTCATAAGACGGCTAGTTTTTATATGCGACGTATATTTATTAGCATCAAGAGATCCACTTGCTGTTTTAGACTTTTCTTTTCTCTTATCTATTTAAAAAAGAACAATTCTTTTCACATCAACAAACTCAGTATGGGAAAGTTAATAGCTTTCTTCCCACAGTGGAGCAGGCGTTGTTAAGAAGTATCATCTTCGTGGAGACGGCCGACAACTCCCCGGGGACGACCGGTAGATTGTCTCTCAAACGCGCTCATCGAAGATAGCTTTACAAAGTTTATTTAGAACGAGCACAATCAAACTACGCCGTTGATCAAAGAGAAACTCAAATAATGTTGCACAAACTGTAAGTAATTTGTTGCTCGTTTAACTATCGATCAGGGGCTTATCGTGGTACTTTAAAACAATATTATTTTGATAATAATTTGACAGCGTCGGGGTGAGAAGAACCCATCGCACGCTGGTAATAATCTAATAAATGTAAAACAAAGTTGCGAGCAGAGAAAGCCTCATCTCCCGTTGTTTTGTTCCGTGCTCCAGCACGGGTATAAGGTAGCTAGTAGTCTTGCACACGTAGTACATGATTCCTAACATAAGATAGCGACGCACCAGTTACATCTAAGGGCACACGCACGCGACGACTGTTATATGTTCTATACAACGCCAATGCTGACACTTGTAGTGTTCCAATTTAGAGAGAAAGGTAAACGGTTAACTTCCATACACATGTGACTAAAAAATGATTGCGTGCATTGATATCTCAATTGAATTTGAGATTTGACGAGAGAATTGAATCGTTCAAGGACGATATTTTTTACCACCAGGCGAGTAGAGTTATTTGCCTTCGTATTTTATAAAAAAAATTGGCGTGAGATGTCTATGGGTCTTTTGTCGGAACTCGGAACAAGTGTCAAAAAAAATGTTTTGTTGTTTAAAATCTCGCCCTTATCCAGTTTGTGTACCGCACAACAACGCACTTTATCCCAATAAACATTATATAATAATTATATAATAATAATAATATAATAATAATTGTATAAATATTTAATTAAAGCTTAGTGAGCTCGCCAACTCGTCCAACTTCATTAGGTATCACGTCGCGATTTCATGAGTCTTTTTAAGAAAGATAACTAATGATTCCGAAATGGTCCCACATTCATTTTATCAACATCCTACTGATAGATTCGAGTTAAACTTAATAATGCATACATTTCTTGTTTACGAGTATTTTGACTTCATGAAAGGAACCACTAGTCAGATCACGGAAAAATGAATATGAGAAACACCTAGGAACCATGACCATGAACGAAACAAAACTGGTTATTTTTCTTTGTGAAAAAGAAGCGGTTTGTTATTGGCTGAATAATTGTGTAACAAATATATATAGAAAAAACGACGGGTTGCACTCTGGAAATGTCGGCAGAAGTGAAAACTTGTGCATTTTTGATATTTTGAAATGGTTAGGTTAGGGAATAATTTTGCACGAATCGCTTTAATTATCAGTATGAAAGTACTATCATGTATGTGGTAGAATACAATATTAATTTATTGCGCTATTGTACACAAACACGACAGCATGATAGTTCGCGCAAGCGCCCTGCGCCCTCTTACAAATTTTCAATCAGGTCACGTGTTCTGACGCGAGTTAACGAGTTTTTACCCATTCTAAAAAAGTGCGCAACGCCGCTAAAGAAGAAGTTTTCTTTACAAAAAAAATACATTCGAATTGAGAACCTCCTCTTTTTATAGTCTGATAAAAACAACACAAGTGCCTTACCTGTTGGGGCTTTTTTAGAATATTTTTACTACATTTTGAATTGAGGACCCAGATTACACTTTGCAAGAAAATCTACAACGATACAAAATTCACAGGTAGCCAACGCACAATGCCTCTGCAGGTATATTAGGGATGTGGTGCCAAATGTACAGGGACCAGTTATAAAATCATTGACAAACACTCTGTATCAAAAGACTTGAAAGTTGCGATGTGTAAGAATAGACTTAACAGGCTATTGTGTAATAAAACCATTCTGTTTCTCTTGTGAACATGGCCTTACGTTGAATCAAAAAGAAAACAGGCGTATAGCAGGTTTTTTGTGATAAAAAGTGTCGTTTAACAATACCAGGTAATTGGCGAATTTCATTTTATTTTTCATTTAATGACATTTACTGTTGGCTTAAATGTGAAACAAAAATTAAGAAAGTTATAGTGTAAAAGTACGAGTGTTATTCAAATAAGGTGTTTCTGATAGAATAAAATTTCTATTACACTATAGACACCCTACACCAAAAATTTCAATACGAAAGGTTTATTTTTTTACTTAAACAGGAACTTCCCGAAACTTACAGGTTTAAGTTTCGGGAAAGCTCGCTTAATTTCTTTGGACCACATAACTTTATACAACACTGTGTGAGAGTTTAAGTATTCAACTTTAAATTACATACACGTGCCATATACATTTTCTATTATGCCTCAATCTTTGAACACCCAGAACTTACTCATTTTATAAAATAAAAGATTTTAGGCGTTTTTTTTCTGTTTTAAATTGGGGCAGTATGGGACTATTAATAATTAATTTAGGTTTGTAGCTGTGGTATAAGAATCAAGATAATATCTTGATATTATATTTCATATATAACAAATCTTGTTTTTTTCTTTTTTCTACTTTTCTCGCCGTGCGAAGGGATAAAAAGTATCATGTGTTCCATTTTCTAGTTCTAAACTACCCATCAGTTTTTAGCCAAATCGGTGCCGGTCTTGAGTTATACATAGTGTAACTAGCACGTCTTTCTTATATATTTGTAGATTAAATACCGACTAATGTTTGAGAAATCATAAAGCATATTTTGTCCTATATGATGAAAAACCTTGCCGAGTTCCTTTATAATTTTATAAATTGGAATTGCACTTTTGCCATACAAGATATTTTAATATACAACTTGTCTAATTATCAACTAGATACTTTATTCACCTTTGCATCTCGATATCTGTCTAAGCGACGGTGATGCCCATGGATCTTCACTGAGTTTAAAGCTTTCTTTAAGAAATATTCATTTTTAAAAATAACTAAGGTCTGGCGTCTTGGAACGGAATCTTTGAAGCCTCTCTATTTTGAAATATGTATTATTAAATTCTATATAAATTACATTTTTCATCTGGCACTTGGTGGAGTTTTACTGAATACAAAAGTATATATTACACTTTATATCCGTTTTTGCAACGATTATATTTTGTTTTATAGCATTAGTCAGCGACACTCCTGAAAGTTAGAGACAAACGTGGCTTATAGAGACACCTTAGATATTCTTGCCAGGGTGTTAGGCCCGATGTGCAAGCCTATCGGCTAACCCAATCTCCGAACTGGAACATGACACTATCACAATGGTGACAGGAAAGGGCAAGACGGTAGATACACACCTGTGTTGTTGGAATATATAAGTTAAAATATATAAAATAAATATCATAAAATAATATAAATATGAATATGTTAGTAGATAGGTTTTGGCTGTATAGCACAAAGTTGTTGTCGAGATAAAAATTACAATTATTAGAATATTCCTTAGTCTGTGACTGTAATCATTTCTTTTGACGTGTGATTGACTGTTAGTCTCAAATTAGACCAAATTATAAGAAAAGCAAAACTAAAAGTCTCAGCAAGCTGAAAATCGGTAAAGTTGTTCAAAATACAAACACAATTCAAATTTAGAAATTACGAATCATAACATTGCATGGAAAAAAATTAATTCAAGGTCAAAAAAATGAGTTTTTCGCGATTTTCAAGGAAACGGTAAGTTTTATCGGAAAAATATTTCAGACAAAAATTGTAGATCATAAAATCATCTACAAAAAAACATATCTATATTTTTTTTCATAGGACCCACCATTTTTTTGAGATATTACGATCTTAAAATAGTATATGGTAGATAAATAGTAATCGCCTTTTACCTGGTAAATGGTCTCTTCTACACAGAGCACTCGGACCGACATGGGGAAAACAACAAAAAAGAGTAGTATCTTCATACCCGAATCTGCATATGTAACTACTACTACAATCACTGAGAATATTCATAGATAAATTTACTATAATAAGCGCTACCGAATGTAAAGGATCAAATCGAACAAAGGTCATTTACATCACTGGATCTAAAACTGTACAAAGAGAAATGAACGTTTCGTATTAGAATGACAAATATCGTTTGAATTTGAACGAGCGCCGAGATTTGTGTAGCGACCGCGACGTGGGTGGTGCAGTTCTTCACATATTATAGCGTTTATTTACAACGCTGTAAGCATTTGTGCGTTGCGAGAAATAATATAGCAGATTTCGATGGTTTTGACTTATTTACCATCTGTTTCGGGGCATTGATACTTCCCGTAGATGAAACTTGGTGGAACTCCATTATATACATAATATACTAGCCGGTAGATGTTGTTCTGCTATATTTTTAATGTGATTTTAGTCAAAAAAACATTTGGTGTGAGTCACCCTCATTACTTAGAAAAATAGATGTTGGCCGATTCCCAGACCTACTCAACATGATCACAAAATTTCATGAGAATCGGTCAAGTCGTTTCGGAAGAGTTCAGACACGCACACCGTGACACGAGTATTTTATATATATATAGGTAGATAGGTACAAATTATATTAAACAACACCTTTTTATCAAACCAACCTTACTTTTAAATTTATTTGATAAAATAAATTTTAGTGCAACAGGTTTCATTTTTTACAATTGTTTTGTCGTTATATTGTTTTATTTTTGTGGTGTTTTTATTTTCGAAATGGTTCTTAGGTATCTTAAATACAGGTTTTGTCGGAGGTTATTAAATATTTTTTTAGTTACTTACGATTTGATTTTTTCTTGAATTTTATATTATTTTTTTGTAAAATATAAAAACAAACGAAGAAAAGCGGTACTTCACGGAAAAAGAAATTCTTGTCACCTACGTATAGACGACAATAGCGGAAACGGTGCGTTGCCAACCAGCGATGTTAAGCTTTTGTCTAGGTTACTTTGGATCCGTGGAAGACCGTGGAAATAAAAAAAGAACAAAAAACTAAAAACAAGAAACTCGTAAATCAAATGCTTGTCGGAGGTTCAACATTCTTTCGCATCCTAAGTATAATTTTGTATATCACTTTTTCTTAATGGACATGACTAAGTAACATTCAAGAAAATAGCTTAATCATTTAAAAGGTCGGTAGCGCATCTGTGACATCGGTTTTGCTATATTCGTAGGTGGCGATGATCACTTACCATCAGAAGGTTCCTGATGGTAAGTGAACACTCAGGAACGTGATATTAACATACAGGACTACAAGACTGGGGCAGTCTTGCTTTGTCTACTCTTCTGAAAAATACCGGACCTTGGATTCAAGAAAAAGTATCTTCACGCCCATATTCCTGACGAAATAGGCAGATGCACAACCAAGGCACCCACGACTAGCCGAAGACACTAACTCCCAACCCCACGACTAGCTGAAGAATGTGATAGGCGGCAAGCCTATCGCCAACCGGGCACATATCCAAACCCGGGCAACGTTATTTTAATAAAAAAAATCTGTTTTTTTAGTTGCCAGACCAGGGACCGAACCCGGGACCTCGTTCGATGAGGTCGTCAAACATAAGTAAAAAATAATAAGCATAATATACGCTATCGAGTATAACTCAAAAACCAAAAGTAAGGATGTTGATAGAATGAAAGTAAGACAATTTCAGAATCATTTGCTTTCTTGGGAAAAAAGGAGTCATCAAATTGCGTCGTAATATACTTACTTATGAAATAATTAAAGTCGCTTTTTGCAGTTTTACTGCCGATAATTATGTTAATTTAATTGATTAATGTGTTGGTTATAAAGTGTAAGATCCTACTTGGCGGGAGTTGGTAGATTGTGCCAGTGTGTGACCATTGAGATCCGATTTGTTGGCAACACCTCATAGGCAAGTGTAATAAATAAATAATAAATGTCCCTGGACAAGTTACACAAATTGAATCTTACCCCAAAGTCAGCAAATTATATGGTTGTGTTATGGGTGTTAATCAACGATACTAATACATACAAATACTTAAATATATACCAGAATAAATTAAAAAAAAACCCAGACTCGGAAATGCAGACATCTAAATATTCATCACACAAATGCCTGCCCCCGGCGGGAATCGAACCCAAGCCTCGCGGTTTGTCGTTGTAGTTAGGCGTGTACGTTAGCCTCTCGACCAACGAGGGCAGTTTACAGCGTATATTAAAATTAAAAATAAAATTCCGAGTAACGAAAAGATGATGAGCGGTAGTGGTTGTTTAAGAACTACTAGGAAACTACTTGCTTAAAAATTAACAAAAAATATAAACAGGAA
Organism: Calephelis nemesis; assembly: GCA_002245505.1. NCBI lineage: Eukaryota > Metazoa > Arthropoda > Insecta > Lepidoptera > Riodinidae > Calephelis > Calephelis nemesis. The sequence goes on along the minus strand of NJDD01001671.1, from coordinate 800,388 downwards.
GTCTTTTTTTTAATTAGGTTAGCCTAATTTGAGTCTTAAAAGGAAGACTTTTGATTTTTATGTGCTAAATTCTTTAATACAGGTACAGAAGCAAACTGACTTCCTTATTGTAAGAAATAATTGCCGCTTTTATAATAGGTATCAAATAAGTTGACGACGTGTACCTAACCTAGGCTGGGATTTTAAGCCGCTACACTGAGCTTAGCTAGCCATTTACTCTTCAAATCGGAACACAACAGTGAAAAGCAAATGAATTTACAGAGGGGAAGTTCCGGGCAAGAATATGGCAATCTATATTATTATATAATTCCAGACGCGGGTGACAGGGTCGTCGCATCTATACACCAAAAATAAACAGGTAGGTACAGATGTTTTGAGACGAATGGGCCTTTTGCTAAGCGTTATGATTTTAGTATAAAATTATTATGTCATACATACTTTTTTTTTTTTATGATATTGGAAGCAGACGGATCTCCTGACGGTAAGAAATTCACGCCGCCTAATGGTGGTAATGGTGCGTTGCCGACCTGAGGCAGGGATTTTAGGCCTCGAGCAAAAGTATGTTTATCGGCTACCTTACCCTCCGAACCGGAACACGTCAACGGCAAGCTCTGACGTTGTGGCGGCACGAATAGGTAAGGCAGTGGTACCAATCCGGGTGAGTCGTTGCGAATTTCTACCACCTAGTGAGATGTCACGGTGTTAGTGACGGTAAGCCTATGCTCGCCTATTACGAACTACCTGGCAGGAAGGCCGATGGTCTATTCTGCAAGGGAGCCCGGACCAACACGGGGAATGTTCAACGTCGGCACTTAGTTTTGCCACTTTTTGTAATACCACCACATTTTTTTGTAATAATTTTGTATACCTTTTTGTAAACAAACCAAATGTTAAGGCTTTGTCCGTACTATTTAGTAGACGGTTTATGTAAAGTTTGCATAAAATCGGTACAGCGGTTCTTCATTTATCACATTTTTGTAACAAATGAATTCAATAAATGGCGGATCATTTTGTCAATAATGGGTTTTTTCAGTCACATTTAAACTTTTTTCAGATGGGTATTGTGTTGCCATATTAAAACTTTTTTTAGGTATTTTTTTCTTTTTGTTGTGTAATGTCATTAATGCGGTCATAAAGTGGTCATATACGTAGCGAAGTAAGTACAAAAAAATCTTCATTACATTTTCAACAACACTTGTACTTTTTTGCAAAAAAAATATATTAAAATTTATAGAGTTTTTCGGAAAAGCATACGTGTTATTTAAATTTTGTAAAGTAATTAAGATGAAATCAATATGTATTTCTATAACTAAACGAATATATTTGGTTTCTCTCGTAACACAAATAATTCTCATTTATATCGATGAAATCTATTTAAGTTCGAGCAAGTATTTATATAGCGTTTATTCGTGCAATTATCCTTCATCAATCACTCCGGTACCGGGTCATGGTTCAAGGCTTTCTAAAGTTAATTTTGACGTTAATTTTTAAGCGATTCCAAAACTGACGATTTACGATTTAAAAGTTAAATCACCGAATCTAACATGTTTAACCTTTTTTTACTCCTGATGGTAAAAAACAACTATAGACACCATAGATGTTACAGGTGCGTCGCGGTCCAGTGACGTGAATGTTTAGCTAATTGTGCAAGTTGTGTTGTCTACCCTACGTTGAAGAAAGAAACATGACAGTATCATCATGGTGGTAGCAATAGGTAAGGCGTTACCTTACCCGGGCAACCTAGTTGTCGGTAATGATCTCATCTTTAACCTATACAAAGAGGCTGAATATTCTATTTGGCGGAATCGGACAAACACATAAAGCCAATATGGAACCTCACGGCGCCCATTACACCAAAGGTTTGTCTATCTCTTTCACTACAGTTACACTTAATCGGGACACTAACTCGGAAACCATTGAACCGATTTTGATATAAATCCATGATTATTTTTAATTTAATACTATTTTCATTACATTTGGAATTTAGCACGAAGAATACTATGCATGTAAATATTATTATTTAATAAATAAACTAAATACTAAATAACTATAATTACTGACAATAGTAAGATTGACGCTTAAAATCGCGGATAAAGAAAATCAGACAACTTATAATTTTAAAGTATGGATAGACTTCTTTAGCGTAGTTTATAGTTTCATATAAACTTCTATCCTCCATTACAGTCATTTAAGGCTGATTTTTGAAAACAAAGAAGCATATTATATCTAAACTCGGTTCAACGGTTTAGCCGTGAAAGTGTAACAGACAGACAGACTTTTCTATCTTTTGTTCTATTCTATTAAAGGCCAATATTAATAATCAATCCTAATCCAAAGCTTGCTGTCCAAGATTGATATTTTGATCCATTTTTATTATTATATAGGCCGGCGGATACGCAGCTATCTAGATTGCTTGAAATCCATCTTTAGACATACATTATTAACATTGGCCGTAAGACTACATGCATAATATCAAAATCGGTTCAACGGTTTAGCCATGAAGGCGTAACAGACAGACATACTTTCGCGTTTACAATATAAAAAATCGATACGGATATATCTCAAATACACAAAAGCTGGGTACAGAGAAACATGAGACAAATTTATTTCCCAATTTACGTAGAAATCTCCATGACAATGAGCACTGAGGCAATTCCACATGTTCAATACACAATTATTATTGTTTATTGTTCGTATGCAAATATCGAAACGTGCCGGTGACGGGCGGGTTACATCACAATATATAAACATTAATTGTTGAATGTTTATCATTTTTCTGATGTATAATATAAATAAACAACACACATATACACCGTGTAAATGACAGAGTAACGAAAAATACAACCATGGATTCTGTACGTGATCGACAGGCGTAGGTATGTAGTAGGACTTTTGTGTCGGAAATTTCATGAATTTTTCAATAAGAAAATGTATTTATTTTTATTGATTTTGCTATTATTTCATTAATACTATCTTACACAACTCGATTTTTATTTAATATCTAATAACACATTTTTACTAAAAACGGCAATGTAATAAAACAGCGTATTAGGTCGGCACTTACAGCTCGCCACGCGCGGCTTAATGCATATAATTTGTCTGCTATACATTGCGGGCTGAAAAACTGCTAAATATTTAACCACTTGTTTCCGACAAAAACTGTAAACAGAATTTCGAAGACTTATATGTATCTAAACTAAAACAGAAGTTTTCGTTACGATGTCAAATACAACCTGTACTATATATACATATGTAAGACCTAAAGCCCTTTGATGTCTCTAGGCGGCGTGAATTTCTTACCATCAGAAAATCCGTCTGCTTGTTTGCCCTCCAATATCATTTCAAAAAACGAAAGAGTATCGAGTGCCAAATATCACGATCCTGGCAGACCTGCCGCCCTTCACATTCACAAACCTTTTCATACAAAAACGCCGGTTTCGAAGGCACTTGACACCATACTCAGATAAAACCGAAACGATTAAATAATCAAAGCTCTACAAACATTTTGAAGTAAATTCTTGTACTTTTCCACAATACACTTTATTAAACACTATGTTATATTTTGACCAACCGTTTTCACATTTCACAGCATCATCAGGGCTTCATAACTAAAGATAGATATGTTTGTTTCATTTTAACGTTCAGTATGTGGCTGTAAGTTATCTATGGTACTCAAATCATGTATACAACGGAATTTCATCAAGTGCCGACTATGAAAAGTATAGACAGAAGAAAACAGTAAGAAAACTAAATCGGTACATAAATATTTTTTAAAAACAGTGATCGCAACGTATCGCGAACAGAACCTACAACGAGGGCTTAGACAACTTTTACATGTCTGTCCGTTCATTTGTCACTAAATTTTGTGTAGTAGAAGCTTATAGCCCGGGTTAACATCACACTTATATTGTAAATGTGAAAGTTTCTTTGTTTGGATGTTTGTCCTTCAATCACGCAGAAACTACTGAATGGATTTTGATCAAATTTGGTATACAGACAGCTGACTTGGGTGATAGAATACTTTTTATCCCGATTATGAATGAATGCTTCCTTGCGAATTCCACGAGGGCGAAGCCGCGGGCGGAAAGCTAGTTTTATATAATTTTCCAGATTGAAATCTTTCGTTAGCATCACTAACCACGAAAAAGCATTTCAACGTGTGTAGTCGCGGGCAACTGCTAGTCCCTAATAATTTTATAAAAGCAGCGTTTTTACATAACACTAAAGCTGCTAAATCAATTTTAATAAGTTTTATAATAGAAACTTTTTATACCTATGTAGTTTAGAATTCCCGCGTGGTACTTAGATATATCTATAACATGTGGGCATAGCCGAGGACATCAGCAAGTTTCCTTTCTATACATAAATAATTCACAAACATTATGTTTGAACTACACGCACGCTTGCAACACAATGTGCTTTGTGATTTCTAAGGAAAATAATATAATAATAATCATATAACTAATATTGGTAGTCCGGTGAAGTTGTAAAAAACTGCGAGGTTAGCAACATACTAGCCATTTAAAAAAAAAACAATATTCCCGTGCAATAAATAACTAGGTTACCACTGGCAGGTGATGAGGTTATCACATCCTGACGCCGATAAATAATTCCTATACCTATGTAGTTTAATAAATTAAGCATAGTTTTAAATCGAACACAATAGATAAGGGTTCTACATAAAGAACTACGATGGCTGAACAAATCCGTGTCCTATCGATTTGTCACAGTTACAGCTACTGTGATGTGAAACTCGATACTGTATCAGCTGAACAATAAATATGCAGAGAGACGTTCGGTTACTAACTTTATAGACCGAGATCCACAACCTGCCAGACCTTCGTAATTTTATTTTTTAAGGTTTCTATTCTATCACAGTAAGAAACGACGGGGCTAGTAAGAAACCCGAATCATCGTGGCTTTGGCAGTAATTAGGTACAAATACCAGTAAAAATTCAACTGACATTTGTTAATTTATTATTTATCGCAATTTTCTGGTACCAATTTTGTTAGAAATAATAATATAATAAATCATATTATATACAGGAAGATAATATTTTGTCAGCAACCAGATAATTTATATAACACCAGTAATAAGATGCTATTTCGTTACAAGAAAAACACACGTTGCGAAAACACACGTTGCGAAATTATAAAATTAATAAAATCTGGTTACTGAATATCTTTGGATATTGAGTTTTCTTAGTATTGAACATTATGAAACAGACAATTTATTACTTCCTTCCTTCATTCTTGATTCCAGCCAAAACCCACGACAACTCGATTTTGTATAATAACTTTAAATTATTCTTGGTTTAGACGCATACTGTGAGAAAATATCAGCTTGTCTAAAATAAGTAAGGTATGGCTATTAGGCAGAATCAACGGATCTTGTTTTAATTGTTACAATTTAAGTGCATTATTCTCAAGTTTCTTTGAGGGATAGACGCCATATTATACCTCTCTGCGATTGTGAATGAGTTCTTAACGACTGCTACTTTGCACTTCTATATTTATTATCACTTCTATACGTTGTTGCGTTGAGTGCTTGTCATTGTCATATCCCAGTTTGGGAAGTAGGACAGTCGGCAAACAAACAAAAGTCTAAAACATGACATTAACAATCGTCAGTACTTTAGATACTACATTTGCTGTCTAATGAACTCGTTAGAAGTATCTTCACGCTCATATCCCCAAAGTGGTAAGCAGAGGCACAACCAGGGCACCCACTACTGGCCGAAGACACTAAATCCCCCAATGTAATAGATGGCAAGCCTATCGTCAACCGGGCACATATCCAATCCCGATTCCCGCGCAACGTTATTGTTAAAAGAAAATTGAAATTACACATTTTCGATATTTTTTTGTTGCCCGACCCGGAGATTGTACCTGGGACCTCAGCTTGAACTTGTTACCATTAGAAAACACATAAAAAAGTAAATATGCTAATAAAAAAATATTAGTAGGCACAGGTGCGATAGGTACAATAGTCGTGTAAAAAACCTTTTAGAAGGGCATTCTTATCAAACATCTAATGGATACGTACGTCATTCTGTAATGATACCTATTGTGTTGTTGCTTTACATAATAACCATTTTGTATCTTTGTGATCATAAATACTCGTCGAATTTTTAT
>NJDD01001671.1:735300-793808 GCA_002245505.1 Calephelis nemesis | reverse complement strand
GAAAAAAGGAAAGCCATTAGATCCCTTCCGGGGTAAGTTGCTGCGTAGCACTCGGCCACTAGGGTTCTTGTTGGTTCTATATTTTGACCTGTGCTCGCCTATTACGAGCTGCCCGGCAGAGATACAGATCGTCTTTACTGTGGCCCAGAACCAACACGAGGAAAATCTCCAATCCACTTGACGGATTTATATAATTAAAATTTTGCTAGATTTGTCAAAACCACATGAGTTTTTAGATTTTATAAAAAAACCAAGGCGGCTGTCAGCCTAACCACCTTTTCTTTTCACCACAATGTAAATACCTGTACCTATTTGCCTTTCTCCGATTAGAAGTGAAGTCTAACCGGGAAACATTAAAATTGCAAGAAACACGAACGCAGTTTTAGAGAGGCAACTCATCACTAACATTTTTAGTGTTTCTAGGGAACGTCTATTTCCAAACTTTGGGAAATATGTTCGCTTATTTGCTTCCGTAAAAAAAACTCCTCTCCATTATCAAGTACATAATCACAGACGGTCATAACTAAGTTAGAAACTTTGTAATAACGGTGTTAGTGCTGAAACTTGCGAATTTCCATAACTACGGCGAAAAAGGAGATTAAACAAAGTTGCGAAAAGCTTTTGAGTTTATAATATGTAAAATTCAGCGTAGTAAGCTTGCATATATTATATGTTACATATTTTACTTCCGTTTTTTTTAAAATTACTACATTTAAAACACTTTATTGCATATTATAACAGCGAACTAGCACATAATGATGGTAAGAAACATAGTACGTAGATTATGAGATTATGCCCACTCTAGATGTTATGGGTGCGTTCCTATATTTTGCGACTAATAATGCAGTCAACCGGCAACCCTACTCTGTGGACCGGAACATGAAACTGTTTCTATGGCGGCAGGAATAGGCCCGACAACCCCATCGCAACCCCCAGCGGCCTTGTTGGCTATCACCTATATAAACCAAACTTCTTACGAGCTGTCAGGTAAGCAGGGAGTCTTGGGAGCTACATGAAAAAAATCGAAGGACGAATCGATGTTCTGATAATGACGACATTGATATGAACAGTGCTAAGGTAGATATTGTTCCTAATACGCTTTACCAGAAGCCTGTCAAGCAGCATGTTTCATTTTTCGTGTTGGTCCTAGGCTTCTTTGCAGAATATAGGTCAAGTATTTTCTTACTAAGCAGCTCCTAAGAGACGAGTTTTTCACTAACAACGTAATCATGACTCGGTGATAGACTTTTGTAACGACTCTATCAGATTGGTATTTTTGGCGCCAAAACGTTGTTGATTGTCTTACGGCCAAAATTAATAACATATTTAGGATGAAAGATTATGCTATTTTAGATCAGATGCCAGACAAACGCTGTTATTTTTCAATAACTAAGAAAAATATCTTAGCAACAAAACCTAAAGGCCCATCTTTATCTGTGGATAGGTTTTTAATATAATAGTAGCCATATTGTTCATATTGTGTATATTATTAATAAACGAAGACTAAAGTAAGAATAAAATGAAATACATGCACCTTGTAGTACTTTAGCCTATGTTTATTAATGAGACGGAAGAAGTTTTACATTTAAGAATAGGATACATTTAAGAATATCTTACGATCGGCAGATATGAATAAAGAAATCCGTTCGCTTTTCTAACTTTTAGCCCTATAAAAAGGGTTAGTCAATGGTACCTCCACACAATAATAGTAAATACAGGTGTCAAATGTTAAGGAAAATAAAACTGTCCCGATGTTTGTAATGAAATCTTCCAAATCAAATTTGACTCCCTGCAATGACAATGCAAAATTATTATGACATGGACCCGATCTGATGATTTAACCGAAAGGTTGGCATAGGAACTCATAAAGTCCAACATTATCCTATCGTGTTTGGACTTATTCGATATGTCTTGAATAGAAGTTAAGCCTGCTACCGGCAATAAATTAAGGCTTTCATACATTTTTTTGTTGTTAAAATTTATCAGTCTTTTTATTAACATAATTAAAGTTTCTTTTGATAATGCGCTAGCCAGTATCTATTAACATAGCAATTAGCAACTATGTTGCTGATATGAAGAATCATTAACGTAGATTTTAATATATAGAGTTGATTGGTCACTGTCATTTACACGTGCTTTAAAAAGCAAACTTAGGAAGCCGACGTATTGGACCACATTAATAACATTTCTGACATAGATTGACATGACCATTATTTATATCGTTGACGCACTTTGATCACCCTGTATATATTTGTAATAATTACTATTTTTATGGAATTGGAAGGCAAACAAGGATACAGATTTCCTGATAGTAAGAGATACACGCCGCTTATAGACTCAAAGGTGTTAACGATGCGTTGTAAACAAGTTAAAATGTTACGTTGAGTGTCTTGTATGACAAATTTTTTGTAACGATATGTGATGGATGTAACTGGCGCCAACTTTCTGGCAAAGGACTATTCTAAGGTTAGGAGATCGATAGCAACAACTTTATTACCTTCGTGAATGGCAGAAGTAGTAAGGGCGGTTTCCCAACGAGCGAATATTTTTTATACAATAGGAGGCAAACGAGAACTGACGGAAAGTGATCACCTCCGCCCACGGACTTCACAGATGCGTTGCCGATGATCAAATTATAGACACCTATAATTTGATTTGATGATCTACACAGATTAGTCTTACTGAAATGGTGTACAGAATCAGAGGAGCACACAAAGAAAGACTACTTTTTTAAATGGAAGATCAAATCGATCAGTGTTTTATACAGGCCTGTGCGGTGCATATGTCAAGTACGAGGCCTAGTTTGGCTACATTAAGCGGAAATTCAGGGCCTACACTTGTGATCGGAAGTAAGAGTTATTTGTTTCGTTATAAAGATTATAATATGTACTTATATTAAGAAATCATACGTGTAGACCGCCTCGTCGGTTCAAGAATTAACATATAGGCCTAATGCCAACGACCAACGGTGAGACTCGGATTCGATTTCCGACGGATACCGGCCTTAGTGTATAATGAATGTCTAGCAGACAATATTAATGACCTATCTAAAATAAGAGATTAAGCTGTTTTAGATTAGTTGCCAGGTAACCGCGGTTATTTTTCAACAATTAACAAATACATCTTAATAACGAAACTCGGGAAGACCTATCTTTATCTGTAGATATGTTATTAATAATGGCTTATGGGGTCTGGGTGTTTAATAAATTTATTCCTGTATCTATTTCGATATTCCTATGTATGTATGTTTGTATGTATGCGTGCATCGTTTATTAACAGACACATGGATATAATGTGAGTATGCTATGGTTAGATTCAATTTGCCTGATTTGTACAGGGGAGTTTGTTTACTTATATATAATGTTTTGTATACATATAAATATAAATAATTTCCGTAGGTTATAAAAGTGGGGTTGGCAGTATCATTTATAACTCAACAATAGGTGAACCGATTCAATGATATCTGATTCGTTACATTCCTCTTATTATCAATAGCCGAATGACTCTTAAGACGTTTGAAAGAATAAGATAAAAATAATCACATCATAAGAGCCGTGCGTTTCAAAATTCGAATACATCTTTGATATTTTTATTAACAAGATCGCGGACAGGAATCCTGCGAAATGTATTTAACAGAGTATACTTTTCGATTTGCTGGTTTATTGTATGAAAAAAATAACCATCAGATTGGCTTTCTATCATTGCGTAACATGAGATGCATTCCCAACTAGCAGACCGACTGGATTTTATTATAAACGGGCGACAGAAAAGAGGGATTAACTTTATTATTATTAACTTCAATTGACAGTTGTTATAAAAAGCCTCTGTGATCTAATGGTTCAGTTGTTGGACTTGACTGCCTGAGGTCCCAGGTTCGAATCCCGGGTCGGGCAAAAAAAAATTATTTATATAATTTTCTAATAAAAAAAACGTTACTTGGGATTGGATATGTGCCCGGTTGGCATAGGCTTGCCACCTATCTCAATGTGGGACTTAGTGTCTTCGGCTAGTCGTGGGTGCCTGGTTGTGTCTCTGCCTACCTCTTCGGGGATATGGGCGTAAAGAGACTTTACTTTGTTATAAAAAGTACACACATAAATATCTTTACGCAAAGTCTCTTGCGAAATAGGCAGTGAGTAAGGTGCAAAAAAAATATGTTAAAAGTAAGCATACAAAACATACCTAGTAAGGTCAAGAGCAGCTGGCATTCCAACAGCGAAGAACCACCAGTGCGGCAGCGGCGTGCACATCCGCTGCGGCGATCTCACGCTACCATTCGCACCACTTCAATATCCACCGTCCAAAATACACCACTTCCTACCACCCGCACAGAATCAACTCGACGACATAACTCTCCGACTACAACACCAAGTTTTTATACATTTCGAAGAAAACTCCGCAGCTCGAAAATGTTACAGAGTAATAAAAATATTTACGCAATAAAGTATCTGGAGCGTTCCTATTTCAAAAGTTTAGGGGAGGTTAATAATTAAAGGGAGCGCTTTACTCTTAGCAAGGGTTGTTGGGGCGCGGGGTCGATAAACTTTTTATTATTGGGGGTTTAAAAAACACAGCCAACTATTTATTTTAATAGAGTATAGTCAACGCGACGGTGGAAAATTAAGGGTACGGAGTAGTGCAAGGCGCTCGCCCGGCGCGTCGCTCTGTTTTAGACTGAAGTCCGTGCCGGAGACGCGTGGCGGCGTTGCCCCGCGCGGCTCTTCGTGTTCCCTACGATAACGTCGAAGGGCTGTTAAACTTTGAACAAACTACGAGTTGCACCGGGGTTTCGGGACAAATAAATGAATACAATTTTTCTACACTCCGGGCGGAAAGTGACTACTTTACCGCTGCGAAAAATATTGCCACTTAACGGGCAGTAAGAAAGAAAGCCTCAGATGCTTGTCTTTTATTCGTTGTCATTACTGGGGATCTGGTACTATTCTTGTATTTCTAACCTCGTTGTGACGGGATACAATTACTATATGTTATCAGTTTTAATCTGAATCTGATACCTTTGTTAAGGTTGACAAAAGTCAAAAGTTCAATTGCTTTAAGATTGATACTAAACTTACAAAAGAAGTCAGTGTTACGGCTAAATAGCATAAGAAATGTTATACGGTTACTTTAATTTGAACATACAGTTTATTGGACATATAGGTAATACATTGTATATTACTTGTATTAACATATAATCCATACTATATTATTGAACATTTAGTCAGTTATTAGACTTATCCAATCTTGATGTTATTAATAACCCAGTTTGTTTGTTCTTCAAATGTTTAGTATTTTTTTACCAGTTTTGTTAATATTTTATTACACATCAATTAGACTTGAACAATGAATTCATAATGTTTTTATTGTTTAAATACAGGATATATTTTTATTGATATTACTATTATGCTTAAAATATCTATAATTTAGAATATTAAAATTAAATATTCTTAAAAAAATCAAATTTGTTCTTAAAACAATAAATGTATTAATTTAGTAATTATTATGTTTCAATTACTAACTATAATATGCTACGCATTAATTATTTAAAGGTATGCCTACTAAACAGTAAAATATTTTAGTACTAGCTGCGCCCCGCGGTTTCACCCGCGTAAGTCCCAATCCCGCAGGAACTCCGGGATAAAAAGTAGCCTATATGTTATTCTGGGTCTTCAGCTACCTACACATCAAATTTCATCGTAATCGGCTTTGTAGTTTGTGCGTGAAAGAGTATCAAACATCCATACATCCATACATACAAACTTTCGCATTTATAATATTAATAGGATTACAAAATTTAATACTACAAAAAATAAGTATCAAAGTAAAATAATTTAGTAATAAAACATAGATGTTTATTTAATTTCTTCCAGAGTAACTGCCTTCGAGGGCTTAGCGTACCTACACTACCTACACACAATAATTGTATTTCTGGGTCTAGGTATTTTTTACGTTTATTTTTGTATGTTCGTACTTAAATATTACTATAGTTGACAACACCCCTTTAAATATTACTATAGTAGAAAACAGCCCGTTAAACTTGTAAAAGCCTAAACTTGTGAAAACCGTGATGTTGGCAACATGTTAGTCATAAAAAAACCCCTTGTGTTATGGGTGTTGGCAATTATATTAATATTGACGTTGTATATTTATTTTGCATATATAACCATATTAAAAATTATATTATATAAATAAAAAAAATATTATATAAATTATGCTTAAATAAACTTGTGAAAACCTTGATGTTGGCAACATGTTAGTCATAAAAAAACCCCTTGTGTTATGGGTGTTGGCAATTATATTAATATTGACGTTGTATATTTATTTTGCATATGGTTAGCTTAAAATTGGGTTTAAAAGTCTCATAAAATAACTAAGAAAATTGTAAGTTCTTACAGGCGAACCGCGATCAACCTCCCCTGACACGTCTGAACGACATATCCCATAAACCATTCCGATATCGGACGCAGCGCCACCGAACCGCACTATCCATAGAAATTGAGAGATTTACGAAACTGACAAGAGGAAAATAACTTTCGGGCTAGTATCAGTTTACGATTATAGTCTCCATACTCGTATTTTGTTATGTTAGCTATAAGTAATGATAAGTTGCATTGTTTATTGTATACTAGCCAACCCGGGGACCTTCGTATCGTTTGAAATTAATAGCTACTAACAGTCTGCATGGAAAAAATAAAGTATGATTTGTACATTTGCAATTTCATTCCCTGCAATTTTCGCAGTTTTTCGTTTCATATTATTAACTTTGCCCTAACAATAACCAAGACAACAAAAAATAATTAGCAAAATTGGTCCATCCGTTCAGCCCCGATGCGATGGGATTCATTTTTATATAGGCACCGACCTATATAGATTACCAGCGGCCCGCCCTGACTTCGCACGGGTATAAAATATACATATTATAAACCTTCCTCTTCAATTACTTTATCTATTAAAAAAACGCATTAAAATCCATTGTGTAGTTGTAAAGCTTTAGGTATACCATGGGTACACAGGGACAGAGAAGGCGATTTTGTTTTATACTATGTAGTGATTAAACATTAATTTCTAAACAACTTCAAAAAGGTTTCAATCCCTCTGTGTGTTTGTTAAGCGGTTCTTCCGCCTGTTATGGTAAGGATTTTAACGATTCTTCATAAGATTAGATCTTGATGATTTCGTCGTAAGGTAGGTCATGAGTCAGAGGTGGTCCCATAAGAATTTATGAAGATCCGAAAAAACGCTTTTGAGTTATATCTAAATAATGATGCACATTTTTCTATTTTCCCAGAATCTAGATGACGTAGTAATATAACTGCTTTTATGCAGTTTTGTAACTTAATGACTGTGTTAAATTTTTTCACCATGTTTTAAATGATACTAGCAATGGAGCGATCACATCTATTCGAATATTCTAGTAACATTGGTTTTCCTAGATTATTATATAAGACATTAGCGAAGTTAGACTTAAGGCCGCACTTAAGTAGGTCAGTTATCATATAATCAGTCATTAATTCCTATAAATTTTAATGAAAGAAAAATATCGACCAAGACAGGATTAAAATTTCGGATTTTGTTTTCAAGCCGACGAATGTTCTAATCATTTGAGCTACTGAGGATTAAAGTGCTGTGGCGAAATTTTTAATTCCTTTTTTTACCGTTTTCACTCAAAATTACTGTAACTTAATGGTATCTACCATTGTCTAAGTGACGTCTCTGACGGCAGTAATAGTATTATTCTGTAAGGATTACCTTAGATTATCACCACTGCATTAACCTATTCCTGTAGTCAAAACAATGCTCGACGTGTTTCGATGTACAAACAAAACTACAGCAAGATAATGGTGAAACAGTGAGGGTCGCAGTACAGATAGCAACGCACACGCAAACACCTACATGTCGTCATGCAGGTCTCTTACCGGCTAGGCAGAGGGTACCTAGTACCAAGTGTCACGATTCCTAAACCTGCCTAGCTTTCCCCACTTTCATCATTATTTTCACACAAACACGCATGTTTCGGGGACTCTTCACACAAGATCGGTTAATACCCAAACTCATTTAGGTTTTGGAAATATGTTTAGGTACTTATTACAAGTTCAATGACACAAAACAGGAAAATTTCGTTAACGAGACCATAATAAAGTTATACAAATCATTATTTGTGTCTTTGAATGTGTAATAACACTCGCAGTGTTAATTGGTCACATAATAAGGAATATAATTGGTGTTTTGCATAATTAAACAATGCTGGGTATATATTTTAATAAACATAAAGAAAAAATCACTATAGATGGGACTTTTTTGCATTACGAGACAGCGAAACGCATCTATGGTGTAGTAGTTCTGTTTTGGACTTGATTGCATTAGGTCCTGGGTTCTTAGGTTCTGGTTTCTTCGTGTGGTTGGATTTCTTATAAAGTCGTTTTCTTAAAAATTTTAGTGTGGACCTTTAGCTGTGAGAGTATTCAACTCATGGACTACTATCTCCTTACACAGAAAATAAAGTTGGTGTTACTAGATGCATATGGCCGCACTCATAGACGTCAATTAATATAATCTATAGTTAAGTCCAAATTTCTGAGGATCTTTGTGATCATATTGACGGCCGCACCGTTGGAGTCAGTTCAGTTCAGATAACTTTACATTTGTATTTTATCGAAGTCGGGAAGTGACGACTCCATTGTATTAATGGTAATAATTTAGTTAATTAGTTTATAGATATGGATAGGTTCTTTGCAGCAAAAATGTCAAGATGTATAAATTTAATGCACAATAAGTACACAGTATAAAACAAAGTCGCTTTCCGCTGTCTGTCTATGTAGGCTTAGATGTTTAAAACTACGCAACGGATGTTGATGTGGTTTTTTAATAGTGTTAAAAGAGGAAGATTTATACCTATGTATAATATCATAGAAGTTTATCCACCCTTGCGAAGCGGGTCAGGCTGCTAGTTAAAAATAATTAAGATTATTAGGATCTTGATCAAATTCAAATAGAACCATCTAGGAATCACGACCTACTTTTACAAAAAATAACCAGCAAAATCAGTTCGTTATCGGCCGAGTAATCGCGTAACAAACATAAGAAAATCTGTCGATTTGATAAACGCCTTTACGGAGCCGGTTAGATATGTCATTCAACGTTCTTTTTTTTAAAAAAAAATACGTTTTGATATTATAGATTACATTAGTATTAGTATCGCTGCTAAACATCCATATCAGAAACATATAGTTGGCTTACTTTAGGTTTTGTACAATGTGTGTAGGTCTAGAATGCCTAATGTCCCAGATATAGCTATTCATAGTATTTATAGCGCAAGTGAAACAAAATCTTCAATAAGTTATTTCCTAGCGGCGTATTGAGTCTTCATCATCTGATGGTTATCGAATTTGGCAAGCAACCCGTTTCACTGCACAAATATAGGGAAAGCTCCGAAAATCTTACATTTCTAGTTGTATTAGAAAATTGTGTCCTGAATCACAAAATAAAATATATGTCACATATAATTTTGTGATTATACTCGTATGTGACATGTATATTAACGACGACGACCATACCCGGTGGACTGAAGAAAAGTCGCGGGGAGTCGCTGGATATAAGCGGCTGGTGACTGTGACTTATGGCGCTCTTTGAGGGGGCCTATGTCCAGCAGTAGACGTCCTCTGGCTGATGATAATGATGATGATGTAATTTTGTCTTTCTTTTGCACTACCGAAATTGAGAGTCCGAGTCGTCGGTAAAGCAAAAAGCTATTTATAAGAAGAAGGGAAAAAAAAAACAAGCGGCAAATTTCTGATGGCATAAAATACTATT
The DNA here is from genome assembly GCA_002245505.1 of Calephelis nemesis. NCBI lineage: Eukaryota > Metazoa > Arthropoda > Insecta > Lepidoptera > Riodinidae > Calephelis > Calephelis nemesis. The sequence goes on along the minus strand of NJDD01001671.1, from coordinate 783,998 downwards.
TGGCTATAAATCTTGACAAGACTAAGTTGAGCGGTAATCCTATTCCTTAGACCGCAACACGACATTGGCGACCAATTCAGATGAGTCGTTGGATTTAAGTAGTAGCGAAAGCAATTGATAATTCAACGATACCAATTCAGGCTAGTCCTCGCATTGAAGCTACGAGAGCAAAAGGAAATGCTAGTACAATGATGCCAATGCAGGCGAGTCGTCGAATAAAAGCTGCAATAGCAAAAGGAAATGATTATAAAATGGTAACATTTCAGGTGCATTGATGCTAAAGCAAAAGGAATTGATAATACAGTGGTACTAGTTCAGACGAGTTTCCCCATTGAAGGTATAGCGAAAGGAATTAATAGTATACTGGTACCAATTCCGGCACGTCGACGCAAAACTCCATCTGCATAGTATTCATCATGGTGATAACAACAAATGAACCGACCCTCGCCTGTTACGAGCAGCTTGGCAGAAAAGTAATTGACCTATATTCGTCTATGGAACCCGGAACCAACACGACGACTATTACCATTTTCATGAAAATGTACTATATATTCCACTTAAGAACGACGCCATTTTAAGTTGCCGTTACGCTTTGAATGGCACAAAATGGCGTCTCAACGTAACGGAAAGGAAATGGTCGCAAATCACCCTGTATATAGACGTCTGGACCCGAGTATAGAATTTCCTTAGCTTTAACATGAAAGTAGTACCTATAAAAATAGTGTAATCGATAAGGAAAGTAAGATTAACCTAAATAGTCGATGTCGTGATTAGAAATGACCTTTTAAATATTATAATGAAGCATAAATACAAATAAATATTCACGGATGGATCATGATAAGAGAGTTGTTACTTTTAACTACAATCCCATTATAATATTTTCTCTGTGTTGGTCTGGGTCTGCTGGTAGAGTAGACCAGACAAGCCAGGCAGCTTGTAAGCGTGCACATGTTAAAATATAGATCGGTACCAACAAGACCATTTTTAGTAGAATGCAGTGCAGCAACATGCCCGTCTATGCTATTCCTACCGTCATAATGACTCCGTCATGTTCCCGTCCGGACGGTAGGGTAGGCGGTAGACATGAATAATTGGCAATATCCCGGCCAAATCCTATGGTAAATAGGAATATGGTTTATTAGTGGTGTCTATAGGACACAGTTATTTCTTTCCATCAGGTAAGTGGCAAGCAAATGGTGACAATGCCGTGCACTTGTCTGGGTAGCCCGTTGCTTGCTTTTCCTGCCGCCGCCATGTTTGGCACTGTCGTGATCCGTTTCTAATAGTAGGGTTAACTGATGATTTTCACATTAGGACTAACATTCCAGCGACACATCTATGAACACGAACACAGTAGTCGCTTGCCGTCAAGAGAGTTTGGTATTTTATCCCACAAAAGGGTTGAAATCTTTCTGAAAAATTACCGTCAAAACCAGTTGGTTATTGGCCAAGTAATCCCGTAACAAACATAAAAAACATACAATAAAATTGAGAACCTACTTCTTTTTTTGAGTCGGTTAAAAATAGGACAAATGATTAGTCATCAACATAATAAAACTAGTGTTTCGAGCAAAGATATTATTATGTACGCGTGTTTGAATCCAGAACTAAAACATCTCTTAAAGGAACATGAACAGGAAACATTAATAACGAATGAATTAAAACACAAGAGCTTCAAAAAGGACGTCCTGGAGAAAGTCAAAGACTGGATAACTTCTATTTATTTCTTACTACTCTCGTACAGTTTTGCAATCTAAAGTTTGATCGCTCCGGTGATATTGATCGCTCTGGATCTAATTACTCTAGAATGTGACGCATCCAAGGCGCTAGGAGTTAAATAGTCGTCTATAGATCTAACGAGACAGTTTTGTAGTTTGAAACTTTTACTTTACATGTTGTGGAAACCATGCAGGAGATTAAGAGACAGCCGTTGTGTAGACACCGCAGATGTTTTTGGTGCGTCACTATAGTAATGTAGTATCTACTATTTAAATTATGCGCTTCGGCTATATTCTTCAAGCTTCGGAAATCCGAATGTATTTTAAAGGTATCTATATAGAATTGTTATTACACATAATTAATCATTTCCCTCAAATTTAGATTAGGTCAACCAATTTAAAAATAAAAGTGTACGAATAGTAAAAAGTGTAAAGCCGAAGCCTGTATTTAAATAGAAGTACTATACGGCCTCTGCACGGCAAGACTCTGGCACTGGCACAAGATAATAATGAGGGCTGACGTATTAATGCCGGTGAGCTGTTGCACGGCACCCTAAGGAACAAAGTTTACTAAGACACCAAACACCGCTTTCTTGATAATCACTTCTTTTACAATCCTTTTCTTTTGCATTCCCATTTTCTTATAGCAAAAGAGAAAGAATTCCTGATGGAAATATTCTTTGATTTTAAATAAAGCGTCCAGACTATAACAACTGTGTCAAAAACTTGTACCCTTCACGCCCGTAATCTCGAAGAATCTCGTCGCGTGTACTCTACCTACACAGTTTCTTTATTATCTTAAAAAATATCTTTATGCTTGTATTCTCGAAGTGGTAGACAGAGGTACAACCAGGGCACCCACGACTAGCTGAAGACACTAAGCCCCACAATGTGATATGTGGCAAGGCTATCGCCAACAGGGCACATGTTTTGTTATTTTCATTAGAACAAATCTAAGTACGTCTGTCATTTGTTGCCCGACCCTGTGGTCAAACCCGGGACCTCGTAAGTCAAGTGCAACACCGGACCCCCAGAGGTGATTCAAAAACTCTATTGCAGTTTAAATTATTCCCTGGACAATTTACTCAAGTTAAATCCAACCCAAAAACTAAGAAAATAATATACTTATGTTATGGGTGTTACTTAACGATTCTTATACGTAAAAATACTTAAATAGATACCAGAATAAATTTAAGAAACACCCAGACCAGGAAAAGCAGACATCTAAATGCTCGTTACACAAATGCCTGCCCCCGTTGAGAATCAAAGCCAAACCTCGCGGTTGGTCTGTGTAGTTAGGCGTGTACGCTAGCCAGTCGACCAACGAGGCGGTTAAATTATTAATTCAATGATTTTAATCGTAACAATCTCCTATTATATCGTACTGCAGTCAATTCCCTTGTCGCGCACGTACATGGTTTCGTCATACAACGCAACGGTCACTACAATTGTTACAGCTTAAGGTGGCGGGGATGAGTATTTTTTGAAGTATCTTCACGCCCATATCCCCGAAGAGGTAGGCAGAGGCACAACTAGGGCACCCACGACTAGCCGAAGACACTAAGTCCCATAGCGTGATAGGTGGCAAGCCTATCGCCAACCGGGCACATATCGGGGGCGAAGCCGCGGGTAACAGATAGTACTTTTATAAATGAATATTTTCAACATCAAAGCTAGCTACATTGTCTTCTAAAAAGTTAGGGCAACTATGTATAAACATAGTTTATTCAAAGTAAATCTACATTTTTTTACACGAGAGCAAACAAATATTACCGAGAAGACTATCTACATGGCAATTTATCTCTTCTTTTTTCATAAACAGATTGCATAGCCCGGTAAAGTTGTAAAAACCTCGTAATCAGCAACAAATAAGCCATCTAAAAAAATAATCATAAACAGAATAAATTTTCATGTATCCATGTATGCTTTTGTAGACATATACATACATTGGTACATCTGTTTAATTTAATAATTTAAAACAAAACTCTTATCCATTCAAAGATAATACATACAGAGTATAATTATAAAAACACATAGGAGTATTGTGTCTTCTTCGTTCAGAAATAGTTAGAGGATTGTAGCGACATATCTATGATGGCAGAGGTTTAAGATCAAAATGTCATGTCCGAGTTGATGATTATCTATCTGTAAGTGGGCCATTAATTGATAGGTTTTGCTACCAGTGTCGTCAGTTTTGTTCTGAATTACGTTTAAAGGTTTTTTTTATGATATTGGAAGGCAAACAAGCAGACGGATTTCCTGATGGTAAGAAATTCACGCCGCCTAGAGACACCAAAGGTGGTAATTGTGCGTTGCCAACCTGGGGCCGGGATGTTAGGCCTCGAGCAAAAGAAAGTTTACCGGCTACCTTACCCTCCGAACCGGAACACGTCATGACGTTATGGCGGCAGGAATAGGTAAGGCGGTGGTACCAATCCGGGCGAGTCGCTGCTAAACTCTACCACCTAGTCAGAATTCACGGTGTTAGTGACGGTGAGCCTTTGCTCGCCTTTTACGAGCTGCCTGGCAAGGAAGGCAGATGGTCTATTCTACAAAGAAGCCCGGACCAACACGGGGAAAAAATGGTTCACAAAAAGAAAGGATGGTTCACAAAACGCATAAAATTAAATGTCAGTCACCGCTTACGAGCTGGTCTGTCGAATCACTGACGGTGGTACAACTGACGAAGTTATCGTGTAATTGCTGAATTGTAATTGATGTTTAAGAGCTTACCACACAAAATGCAACCATGTATTAATATCATAATTACCTGCAACAAACAAGCAAATTATTAAAACACAATTAAAAAACTACTAAATGATTGATTCAAAAAATATAGTCAGTGTCAATCAGGAACACACAGTATTAAAAACTAACGATACCCATACATTCAAATCTGCTCATACATTTAAAAGTAAAGATAAAATAAATAAACATACGTATACAGTAAGCAAGGCAGATATAATAAACAAAAATAAAATGAAAATTGCACAAATTTAATCTAACCCCCAAAGTGCTAACCTAACCCCCGATATGGTAAACTTATCATATTTACACGGTAAAGTAATATACAGTATTCTATCTTCATATAAATGGCCGAAAATACGTTCATACTCGTATCTACGAATCTCACGTTCGGTATGCCTTTGGTATGCCAATATTAGCGTTTGTGCTGCAGTGACGGACGGTCGATGTAATCTATACATACATAGTATAAAGCAAAGTCGCTTTCCGCGTCTGTCTGTATGTATGTATGCTTATATCTTTAAAACTACGCAACGGATTTTAATGCGGTTTTTTTAAATAGGTAGAGTGATTCAAGAGGAAGGTTTTTAAGTATAATAGCATGCTTTGTATTGTAAAGTATTGTTTACCTTATAAAGGTCTACAAAAAAGTTCGCGATGGTATATGTTTATCTCTTAGGGATAACCTACAATAACCAATTTTTATCCTTTACTTTTTACGAAAAATAATGGCTTATTTACGAAGCGATTTTAAGCAATACAGCATTAATCCTTATCTATTTAAGTATCTTAAATAAATTTTACATTTAATATAGAACAATATCGCCCTTTACAGCATGTAAATTAAACGAATAGTTTCGGAGATATTACAGGTTTAAAATATAGGGACATCGCGGTTGCGGCGGTACCGGCTGGCCGCGGTGCGTGCCTATCCCTACTAATAATAAAAATGCGAAAGTAACTTTGTCTGTCTGTCTGTTACGCTTTCACGCCTAAACCAGTGAACTAATTTTGATGAAATTTGGTACAGAGATAGGATAGACTCTAAGGAACAACATAGGCTACTTTTTATTGCAAAAATAAGGGAAAATGGGTAAAAAGAAGGGATGAATGTTCATATGGAAATTCGTCATTTTTAAAGCTGTAACTTTGTATTTATACACTTTATGATAAACGAAAGAATATATGCTTTTTTTATCACTAGAAAATGAGGGAGAATGGGTAAAAAGAGGTAATGAATGTTCGTATGGAAAATCGTTTTTTTGTTTGAAAGGGTATATTTCAGAGGTGGTCCCATGGTCACCAGGTGAGGATCTGATGATGAAATCTTGGGGAAGTCGAGGGAAACTCTAAAAAATGTTGGCAAGAATAGTGTTTTTGTGGATTATGATCACTTGCTAGCATTCGGCAATGGTCACTCCATACTCAGACTCAACAGACTTGCGGAACAGGCTAACTGTTAAGTGTCTTTGAGGGATTTGGAGATATTTTCACAGACGAAAGGGAGAAGATCAGCTAGCGCTCAGCGTCAAGCTCAAAGTAGAATCACTTTCGGAAGGTTTAATAGGAATGTTTTTGTTAATGCAGAATTCATATAATATGACCACACGTTACAGTATAAAAATCCTCCTTTGACATTAATTGGAAAAATGATTAAAAATGTCAGCATTTTTACAATTGCTACAATTTCTAAATGTGAGTTTCTGAAGATATACTCGAAGGGTTAGTTCTGCCTAACTGCATAACCAGAGCACTAACGACTAGCCGAAGACATTAAGTCCCACAATGTGGTAGATGACTATGCTGTAGTCGGGCACCCATCCAATCCCGGGCAAGTGGCAACGTTACATTTAGTAGAAAATTGAAACTTCACATTTTTTATTTGTTTTTTTTTGTTGCCCGGACCGGAAATAGAACCCAAGATCTCAAGAAGTAATTCCGAAGACGGACGGTTAGACGTCAGAGACGATATTTATATTTCTAAAATTTCGAAAAAAAAATCTGTTAGAAATTTCCATAACTTGCTATACAGGTTAATTTGCTATACACAATAACGTATTCCTACTATTTATCTGAGGTGAAATTAGAAAAGAGAAAGTGTATGTTCAGTTTTGATGGCAAAATTGCTGAATTGATTTTAATATTTACAAAAAAATAGATAAAACTTTGGATAGCGATATAGGCTACATTTTATCTTAAAATTTTAACGAGTAGTGTTGGAGAGCTAAATATCAAATTAGTAAACTACGCGGGCAAAGCCGCGGGTAACAGCTAGTAGAGCTATATAATTATACTACCTGTTGCCTGCATGGATTTTCGAGATAAAAACTATCCTATGTGTTAGTCGAAGTTACCCTCTATGTGTGTGCCAAATTTCATGAAAACAGTTCAGCAGTTTCTGCGTAAATGAGTAACAAACATACAAACTTTCGTATAACATTAGTAAGAAGTAGGATTACACTAGCCGGCGTGACCAACTTAGTATTGCTTGAAATTAATAGCTAGTCACAATTTCTCTGGATTAATGCGTTGGTTTTCCATTTTTTCCTACAAAATGTCCCGGGTTTACTTTTTATAAGAACCTTCTCGTGACCATAACTCGCACAACAAAAAATATAATTACAAAAATTGGTCTATCCGTTCAGGCATGTTACGATGATGCAATATTTCATTTTTATATAATATTTGTATAGAATATAGATAATCGTTATAAATGTGTTATGGGCGTTAGTCAATAATACCAATACATACACATTCTGAAATATTTACCAAAATAAACTTAATAAAAATACTTGTGTAGCCTCTGTGGTCTAGCGGTTCAGTTGTTGGACTTGACTGCATGAGGTTCCGGGTTCAAATCCCGGGTCGGGCAACAAAAAGAAAATTGGGTTTTTCCAATTTTCTAATTAAAGAATTGTTGCTTGGGATAGGATATGTTTCTTCGGCTAGTCGTGGGTGCCCTGGTTGTGCTTCTGCCTACCTCTTCGGGTATATGGGCGTGTAGATACCTTTTTTTAAAAAATACCTAGACCCAGAAAAACAAAGATCTAGATGCTATCATACAAATTCCTGCCTGTTGGGAATCGAACCCGAGCATTATGGTTGGTGGTGGAGTTAAGCGTGTACGCTAGTCCAACGAGGCAGTAAACTTTACATACTTTTTTAACTTTAACTAGATGTCTGTCAGTTTTAAAATACTTTGTACTTTTTTCAGACAATGCTTTGAACAGTTAAATTATAATTATTCCATTAAGATCTTACACAACAAATGCTAGAATTTATATCATTTAATTCAGTGCGAAGTTCACGTATTTACCGAGATTGCGTAGTCTCAATTCAACCATTAAGATGTGGCCTCGTAGAATGTACCAAAGGAAAGGATGTTTTTCCACGGAGAAGCGACATATTTCACGCAATGAACCTTACCTCGAATGTTTAGCCTTCAAATCCTACAAGACGTATACAGATTGTTTACTTGATAGTTACAATTTTTCACAGGATGTATTTCACAGGATGGATTTGAGGTTTTTATGTAGTACCTATAACACAAAAACCTCAAATCAAATCATGATAAACATCTCAGAATCATGACCGACACTTGTAAAAAAAAACAAACATCAACAATTGTTTCGTTATTGTAAATAAACGCGTAATGAATTATTTCCTTATTAAAAATGAAATATATATTGTTTATTCTCACATATTTCATACGCTAGTATAAGCTGCAAGTTTTAAGTTTCCACAGTAATTTTGCATTTTCAAATTCTAATCTCTAACATTGTAACATCTAGTCACTAGTGGGTACTCTACAAACTAATGAAACTCCAATTGTCCTTGTTATCACAGTTAGTTTTGTTCTTATCGTTATTTATTATGATACAATATAAAATGATACACATGCATGTGTTTTTGTTACCATTACCCAGAGTAAACTGGGAGAAAATGCTTTTCGACATTGAGTTCGCCTTTCTATATTTATTTTAGTGCAATAAAATATTAAAATAAATAAATGCATTAACATAGTTCCATTTTATACAGTATCATTAAAAATATCTGTATTATCAAATTTGATTCATGTGACAATCCTAGAAGCAAGGTCAATTATCAAATTTTCGTTTGTTTTTTCTTTTCTGTTCCTTTGTCTTGAATTTGTAAGCTTAAGCGACTCATACAATAAGCATTACAATTATCGATTCACTTATGCCTTAAACCTTAAGACATAAAATCGTTTACGTACCAACCAAGTAGTAGTCAGGGCTGAAAGCGGCCTTTCTGTGTGTACCTTACTCATGTGGTCCTTTGCTATTTGAACAGTGCGAGGTGGCATTGCGAAAGTTGGCAACATAGTACGTGAGCTGATTGCCGAGCATTGTCATTCTAGTTATGTTGTCGCTTTGCATTTAAGTTTCTTTTACGGCTTGAATTTGTAAGATTAAACGGCTTTGAGAGTTATAACGCTCTAAGTTTAGACTTATTGGTATTTTAATAAAGCTAACGTGGTATGTTGTATACATACATATTGTAGTTAAATGATAATTTGTACTTAGCGGGTATTACGAGTTTACGACGTTAAATAGACGCGAGGCTCGGGTTAGGTCCCCGATGGGGGCAGACATTTGTGTTATGAACATTTAACTGCATTTCCTGGTCTGGGTGTTTATTAAATTTATTCTGGTATCTATTTAAGTATTTCTATACATTTATATCATAATACAAGGACACTAAAGCTTACTTTCGAGTTAGATTCAATTTGTGTAACTAGTCCCTTATTGTTTATTTAGACACCACTCACGCGACAGGTTTTACTGTCAGTTTCACGACAGTCATTGTCCGAAGCCATTGCAAGGGTTTCGCTGAAATTTGCCATACAGATTGATTTAATAACGAGGACAATTTTTTGCAACTGCCACCACTTAAGAGGTTATTTACATGATAATTACAAAGAGTAAAATTTTGCACTCAACTCGATGCGGACAAAGTACTGGGCAAATATTTTAAAATATGAGCTCTGGTACTATTATGCAAGAGGCTGAAGACCTAAGCCTTGGGTTTACTCTGTGCAATTATTGATGTGTATTCCAGTATGTCTGATCACCAGGAAATCTTCTTGCTAATTAGCCCAACAATACTGTGAATTTAATAATCTCCCTCTAAGGAAGGATGAACCCTTAACGACAAAACGTTGGTACTCATCATTAAAATGTAAGTATAAACTTATTGACACAATAAAGGACTTATTTTCATAGCTTAAGGTTGACAAAAGTCCCTCATTATTTCCATATTTAATGTCTATTTATACACCTGCTTGCTCTCTTTCTTATCTTAAAAAAGTATATTCACGCCCCTATTCCCAAAGTTTTAGAGAGGTACAACCAGTGCATCCACAACAAGTCGAAGACACCGAGTCCCATGTGATAGGTGGCAAACCTATAACCAAATGAACACATCTTCAATCCCGACCGACATTGTTTTATTAGAAAAACATTTCTCATTTGTTCCCCTGCCCGGGTATCCCGGAATGATAAAATTTATATGGAACCACTTGGGAACCAGGACTTACATTTTGAAAAAAAAACATCGCACCAATTGGCCCAGTAATTACGTAAAAAAATAAGTATGCAAAACAAAAAAAAACTGTAACGACAAATTGATTTGAACTTCTTCCTTTATAAAGTCGGTTAAAAATAGTAAGATTCCGGCTCATGCAGCTCATGCTGATGTTATCAATCGATTCCAATCTCATTTATGAAAATTAAATGGATGTAATTCTTGAAAAGTTATGGCTTCTATGGTAAATTCGCGTGCACGTCTATAACGACCTAATGGACTTTGTTATGGTGCGTGAGGATTAATTTTATTTAGTAACAGTTGTTCCTGTTATTTTCTGTATATTCTAACTAGTATGTATAGGTACTCGGGTTTGCGTAAAACTGTTACATCTTATTCATAAGCATATATCAAGATTAAAGTATAAGTTGATATAAGTCTGTAAATAGTATCAAAGTATCTTCACGTCCATATCTCCTAAGAGATAGGCAGAGGCACAACCAGGGCACCCACGAACAGCCAGACACTAACTCACACGATGTGAAATGTGGTGGCGCTCGCCAATAGAGCACATATCTAATCCCGTGCAACGTTATTTATATTAGAAAATTAAAATATAAGTACATTTTCTATTATTTTTTTTGGCCGACACGGGGATCGAACCCGAGACCTCAATAAGTTAAGTCCGACGCCGACCGCTAGACCACAAAGGCGATTATAAATAGTATCTTCACGCTTATATCCCCCAATTGCAGGCAGAGGTACAACGGGATCTTAAATATGTATAATAAATTCCATTGTCACTCAACTAAAAATCCTAATCCTAATAATATTGTAAAAAGCGAAAGTTTGTTTGTTACTTCTTCACGCAAAAACTGCTAAATCGATTTTCATGAAATTTGGAAGACACTTAGAGAGTAACTTGGATTAACATTTTCCCCGTGTTGGTCCGGGCTCCTTTGTAGAATAGACCATCTGCCTTCCTTGCCAGGCAGCTCGTAAAAGGCGAGTACAGGCTTATCACTAACACCGTGACATCTGACTAGGTGGTAGAGTTTGGCAGTGATTCGCCCGCATTGGTACCACCGCCTTACCTATTCCTGCCGCCATAACGTCATGACGTGTTCCGCTTCGGAAGCCGGTAAACTTAATTTTGCTCGAGCCCTAACATCCCGACCTCAGGTTGGCAACGCACCATTACCACCTTTGGTGTCTCTAGGCGGCGTGAATTTCTTACCAACAGGAAATCCGTCTGCTTGTTTGCCTTCCTATAACATAAAAAAAAAACACATGGAAACATTTTTAATTCGAAAAAAGTTTCTGTACGACCTTTAACCACGCGGGCAACAGCTAGTTTGGAATAAGTACCTTATGTCTAGTTTCATTAACTTTTTTTGATAGACCTGACTTAATGCTGGACTGGAAAGTAACTGATAGAGCATGGAAGAGAAGTAAACTCACCACACAAGAGTACACACAGTACACAGTTCTTGTCAGAGGATTATTTTTTTAATGTACATTAAGGGGCCATATACGCTAAAACACGTCAGCAGTTTACTGTTTTTTTTATACAAAGCAATCATGGATCTTGCTGACAAAAATACACAAGATTAACATGAATATGCTTTACTAGACTAGTGTTTCCAAAACACTATTCATTTCACTTTGCTCGATAGAAAAAAATCAAAAAGTTAACCCATTTTGAAAGCAAAACGCAAATGTCTACTTCAAATGTGAAAATATCGACACCAGATTTAACGTAAACATAGATAAGTACCTACTATACCTAAAAGATAAGTGTTTCAGTTTTTATACTTTTTTTTCAAATTACTTTTATAGTGTCAAAAATAGTGATTTGTCGCTTAAGACGTTTACTTTAGAGCGCCATTGTTCATAGTAATCATGGAACGGGGGAGCGCGGTGATTGGCTCTTCTGGCTGACTGAGTATGGGGCCTTAACAACTAAAGAACCCTAACGCCAGAAAAATAAAATTGGACATTAAATAAAAGTATCGTTTTCGCCTTGGCTTTCTTTAACAATACTATCACAATAGTTATTATTACGTATATTAATAGCGTTATTAATTCTTTCTTGTTTGCCTTGAAATATTTTTTAATTATTATTAATCGTCTGCGTGTGTTGTATAATTGTGACTAATGACTGCCCGCGGGTTTATCAGCATACCTAATAACCGCCTCTTTCGGTTATTTGGGTTGATGGCACTACAGTATGGGTACAGGATTACCCTCCACCTCCCATGGCTCTACCAACCATCATGGTTATACGGGCCGAAACGCGGGAGGTGCACGGGATAGGGTTAATGTAAACTACTCCCGGTTTGATTCTCGACAGCCATTTGTGTGGCCAACATGTCCGTATTTCTGGGTGTTAATTTATTTACTAAGCCGACCCGGCGATTTTTCTACTGCCAGAGTTTGACTTCTAATAACAGTTTGAGAAAAAAACAAAGTCAAGTTATCTTTTCTCACTACAAATTTCTTTTTTTAAATCTTGAGCGTTTATCAAAACATTTATATAAATAAGTATCTGTTAGCAATACATTTTTATATAGATATTTACTATAGCTATCTAGGTTTAAGCATTAGTTATGTAACAGTTATATCAATATTAGTTTTAAACTTATCGCCTTTTTTTAATTACCTTTCTATAAACAGACGTCTTTTACAATTTCACAAATTTAATTAAAATCGTAGACATTTTTTGACTTTGGTTTTTATGTGTAGGCGGCTATTCAAATACTCAAAAAAATCAATTGCTGTTCGTTAGTCTCCTTACAACTCGAGATCGACTTGATAGAAGAGTATCTTCACGCCCATATCCCCGAAATAGTAGGCAAGGGCACAACCAGGGCACCCACGACTAGCCGAAGGTACTGAGTTCTAAAATGTGGTAGGTGGCAAGCCTATCGAACCCGGTATCTCATGAAGTCAAGTCTAACCGAGTCTCAGATTCGACTGTTACGGAGACAAGTATTTGTATGATGAATATAGATCTCTGCTTTTCTGGGTCTAGGGGTTTATCATAATTTATTTTAGCAATATCTGGATGGCCGCTTTGCTCGGTATTTTTTTTAAATGATTCCTAGCTAGATCGATTTGTTGCCCCCGAAACCCCCTAGATACGACATTTCATGAAAATCGTTGGAGCCGATTTCGAGATTCCAATTACATATAAATATATACAAGAATTGCTCATTTAAAGGTATTAGATTAGATACAAGACGTATTTCTGCATATCAGTATCTTTAGGGTTAAATCAATTTGTGTAAATTGTGCACAAACATTAATCACTACATAGTATAAAACAAAGTCGCTTCCTACGTCCCTATGTCTCTTTGTATGCTTAAATCTTTAAAACTACGCAACGGATTTTGATGCGGTTTTTTAAATAGATAAAGTGATTGAAGAGAAATGTTTATATGTATATTTCATAACCGTGCGAAGTCGAGGCGGACCATTAGTTTATTTATAAACTAGGCGGCCTAGCCAACTTCGTACCTTTTTACTTTAATAGCTACTAACAGTCGAAACAGAAAAAGATAAAAAATATTTTTTTCCTATTTTCCCAGTATTCCTCTTTGTGTGAACCTTCTGACAATAACCAATACAACAAAAAGATATTAAAAATTGTACTTCCATTCAAGCCTGATGCGATGACAACGCGGAATGGGGATTCATTTTTATATAACACTAGCAGTTGCCTGCGTGGTCAATGGGTCAATGGTCCTACAGAAACATTTTGCCGGGATAAAAACTATCCTATGTATTAATTCAAGTTACCTTCTATGTGTGCGACAAATTTCATAAAAACCGTTTCAGCAGTTTCTGCCCGAAGGAGTAACAAACATATAAAATTTTGCATTTTTAATATTAATAGGAAATAGGGTGCAGATTAGATAAAAAAAAAACGCCGGGTTGCACAGTGCCAGCAGAAGTGAAAACTTGAATATTAACGTTGTGCATTTTTGATATTTTGTAATGGTTAGGGAATAATTTTGCACAAATTGCTTTAATTATCAGTATGAAAGAAGTACTATCATTTATGTGCTAGAATACAATATTTATTTATTGCGCTATTATACACAAACAAGACAATACGAAAATTCGCGCAAGCGCCCTGCGCTATCTTACGATTTTTCGTCTTACGAAATTTCTAGTCGCGTGTCCTGAAGCGAGTTAAAAAGTGTTTACCCATTCCAAAAAAAGTGCGCGACGCCGCTAAAGAAGTTTTCACTTCAGAAATGCACGGGCAAAGCAGTGGGTTTTTATTAGTATAAACTAGACACTAAACTTCCAACTTGCAGATCGTATACTGTATGTCCTAGGCCAGTTTTTGATTTAGGTATGCAAAGACGTGTTAGCACTAATCAATGAGTCCTTCCACAACACAATCTCTATCCAGTTGCATTGTAAATCAGCTTGGATTTCCCGCGGTTAGTCACGGACACGGTGCCGAGTGCCAACAGTTGCATTACATAAGATACGTAAGCTGAACAATTGTCGTATACATAACTCTAACTTTTAGCGGATTAGAAGGCACACAAGCTGACGGATTTCCGAATGAGAAAAAACACGAAGGCGGCAGGAATAGGTAAGGCGGTGGTACCAATCCGGGCGCGTCACTGGGAAACAATTACCTACTCAGATGTCACGGTGTTAGTGACGGTAAGCCTTTAATGAGCTGCCTGGCAGGAAGGTGGATGATCTATTCCGCAAAGGAGCCCGGACCAACACGGGGAAAGAAGATAGCCTGTATACTATATCTACACAAGAAACATCCTAGTTTTATTTTCTTACATTCGGACTTAAAAATCTAGGCCCCGCTTTACCATTCTTACATTTCGGACGGTTATATCAATATCTATTGCTGAGTCCATTGATATACATGTTTTCTTTCACCTTATCCACAAAAGTTATAAAACCGTGCGAATTGTTAAACTAAAGATTTCTTAAAAAAAATACTAGGATGAGGACGCTACTAAACACATTCTTCTATTCTTGTCTAACCGTGCCAAGAAAAAAATGCTTGCAGTAGTTTGATGAGAACATAATATTCGAACCAATTTTGGGGGGAAAGATGAAGTTTTTTCGTAGTTATTGAATTTGTGTAGACATGTGTATTTTACCAAGTGAAGTTCATTTGCAAAAGTGAAGATATCATAAGGAAATTAGTATATCTAATGGCAGATGCTCACACTATAATCTTACGCACAGATATGCTAATACAAAATCAATCAGAGCAATTCATCTAAAAATATAAAACAATAAAACAACATTGATGTATTCAAATATGTTATAATACGTTTAGAACGTCAGAGAACACTTAAATGGACAACTTTCAAACAACATTGCTGTAGATAAGGTCAAAAGTTATTTTATTCTTTGTTTACTCTATGAAATAAATATTAATTAATAGACTCCCGAGTCTATTACACGGGCTGTTTTAATGTCGTCGAGTGAGGATTGTACAGTGCGTAATTGTTCACAAAATAATTATAACTAGTACAGGTCGTGTAGTGGTCGAATAGACCTATTATTAATATACAGGGTGACATCTATAGCACCAGCCAAATATTGAGAAATGATTCAGGATCGACATCACTTTTCATTTAAGAAAAAACTAAAAATAAAAAAAAATCAATTCATAATTTTTATCATATCATTTAATTATAACGTAAACAGAGTATAAAACTTGTTCAAACTGACTGCTGTCAGTCGTATTCACAGGCTGGTGACGTCATTAATCGTACTAGGGACGACATAGCGTAAAAACAAGTTAAGTATTTTTGCGGACTATATCAAATGAATGTTTATAAAAGTAAACATTACAATTTGGCAACTAAATTAAAAAAGCATCACCATTTAAGCCTTTCGTCCTTATATTAAAATTTGGCCGGTTATTATTATTACATATATGTACTAGCTGTTTACCCGCGATTTCGTCAGTGAAGAATAGATTTTCATACGAAATCCCATCCCCATCAAAATAATTTTCAGGACATACAAAAATCTAATACTATAAAAAACATTTTTCTGAAGTCATTGAACAATTGAAAATGTAAGTTGTATTAAAAACGTTTCGAAATAGCAATATGTTGTACTAGATATTTACATCTTAAAAAAGTGGTTGCTACACAAACATCTCAAGTAAAGGAATCGATGTGAATTCCGGAATAACAAGTACAATTAATTATGAATCTCATTATTAGTATTTTTATATGAGTCACGTTATAGTCTCGGAGCTCACTATAATCTTTGGATCCGTGGTTGTTAATTTGTAGTATTATTACTAACCTTATTTGTAAAATATTCTATTACTGCTAAAAATGATTAACAATATACTTTAGTAGTTATTATATATATTTTTAAGTAGACTGGCCGCAGCTTCCCTT
Organism: Calephelis nemesis; assembly: GCA_002245505.1. Taxonomy (NCBI): domain Eukaryota; kingdom Metazoa; phylum Arthropoda; class Insecta; order Lepidoptera; family Riodinidae; genus Calephelis; species Calephelis nemesis. The sequence continues at coordinate 767,575 of NJDD01001671.1, read as the reverse complement.
GAGTAGCTTTAAATTTTCCTTCCATCAAAAATATATTCGATGACCTCTCACCAATTTTGATCAAACATTAAGTTTTTTGTTCAACTGAACTTTGGTTTTAAGTTTAATCTTTAAAATTAATTGGTTTCGCAAATGACGAATTACATTTTCCGTTATATGATGACAAACACTAAAATTTGAAAAAAATAATATTCAGGACATAAAACTTTTCCAAGTACACAAACATGTTTCTGAAATATCTTGAATGCATAGATAAAGATCTATTACGTTTTAATTTTATTTGCAGATTGAATCAGTTTCGTTTAGGGTGAAGCCAAACGAGCGTAATTTTATGAGTTGTGAGTCACGTAATTTCTGCTGCATTCAGTTTCATACAAAAATGCAGTTTGTACTACACGACGACTCAAAATGAGTTGTCTGCCGACTCACAATAAATGACCAATGGCCAATAAGTAAATAAGACCGAAATTACGCAACTCACAACTCATAAAATTACGTTCGTTTGGCTTCACCCTTAAGCGTTATGTCTGACACATAATTAGACCAACCTCGAAACCCAAACCCATAATTAATTATAAAAGTCCAGGAAACGCCATTAGTATAACAACAAACTTTATTTCTACTTTAGTATAATGTACGAAAACAATACAGCTTAAATGAGGTTTAACTCGATTAATCTTCGTCAAATCAGCGATATGATAGAGCCAATCTCTATAGAAATCAACTTGCGGAATCTTACTAGATCTGGATCATTAAACACCTAGACAGTAGTTTTTTTCGTCAATGAGTTAAGGGCATGTTTTCAACATAGACGGAAATGATGGCAACTACGAAGTTTGATTCATTGTGGCCTCGGTAGCTTAAGAGTAAAGATTTTATAAATATAACAAAGATTTACATTCATCAACACACAAATCATTGTCCTCATATTTTTTTAAGAACAATATGCGAAATCCCTTTGTGCATTGCACTATATCTTTGGACAAAACTATATTTTTGAAAACCCTTGTTACGCATTTTTTACATTTTCATAAAATGTAACTGAAGTTTTTTTATACAAAAACTGTTGCACAAAGGCTAAATTTTATACCAAGTAAGTATCCGCAACTACACACATCTACTACTACTACTACTACTACTTCATCCTTTAGCCAATTTTATACCTTTAATCTAATAACATTCTTTTATAGTGACCAAAGGCAAGATTATCCAAATTTAGTAGCACCCTCATTTGAATTTGAACCATTCAGCTTTTACAAAACAATTAAGGTCTGGCTATAGAACAAAATCAGGATCCCGCGCATACGAAGTGAACGATTGTTTACATGTCACTGTAACAATTTACAATCATTCATTAATCGTGGGCCCTGTCAGCTGACAGATTAATATATTAGCGGTACGACCACGTAATGATTTGCTTAAATTAATGACATTAACATTGTATTGTATTCAGCGTAAGCACTCTGGATTGTATCGAGTTTCCTTCATTATTAGAAAAGATTATAACATTCGTTAAATATAGTTCTAGGTAATGGTGGGTCGTTGAAGCTTTTACAGTCGACGATACTAGACCGTTTATAGCCGACGATAAAATAGTTCAGAAAACAGTCTAATTTTCGACTGCTTCACGTCGCGAAAGTTCTAACCTATAACAATAAACTATTTTATAACAGTCTAATTTTTAACTAGCTAACGTCTATAATCCACGTTGCGGAAAGGTCGTAATTTTATATCGTACGAGTCGCTAATCAATAGAAATAATATAAGAGCAGTAAAACTGCAAAAAATACCGTTTGCAATTTTATTACCAACTTACGATATTTTAATTGTTTTATTTTCTTTTTTTTATAAGTTTTCTCAAGATTTATATAATGGTTTTTAAATTATACTTAAGCATGCTTACATTTTCGTTAACCTCAGTTAATTAGTACATTAGCTTATTTTTTTAAATAGCAAAAGAAGCTAGTGTGTGATCACCGTCGACAGACTAAAACAACACCCCGAAGATTCACAGATGCAGTGTCGATCTTTTAGAAATATGAATTTTATTTATTTTTATGATATTAGAAGGCAAACAAGCATACGGATTTCCTGAAGTTAAGAAATTTACGCCGCCTAGAGACACCAAAGGCCGCGTTGCCAACCTGAGGCCGGGATGTTAAATCTCGAGCGAAAGCAAGTTTACCGGCTGCCTTATCCTTCGTACCGGAACACGTCAACGACATGCACTGAAGTTATGGCGGCAGGAATAGGTAAGGCGGTGGTACCAATCCAGGCGAGTCACTAGGAAACTACCACCTACTCAGATGTTACGGTGTTAGTGACGGTAAGCCTTTTATGTGCTGCCTGGCAGGAAGGTAGATGATCTATTTTGCAAAGGAGCACGGACCAACACGGGGTTATAATATTCGTTCGGAAGTAACTAAAAATTTATAAAAACGATCATCCAAACGACGTCTTGGAACTGGCTTTATAGGCGTCATATTTCACCAATCGACATGGTACTTGCGGGAAGTCTTGTTTCAGGTACCCTTATGGTAGAGATTTCGCGCAGGATATGTGTGGGACGCTATATATCCGGCTTTTTAAAAATAAAATTCACTCACATACAATTTTGTTCAAAGCTGTGCTCAAAATGAAAAAAACTAATAAATGTAACACTTACAAAGATATTTTTTACATTTTTGAGCACCTTAAGAAAAACACTTATTTCAAAAGCAAATAATAGTTTTAATTTAAGATAAGAAGTGTAAATAAGACTATAATTATTATTAGATAAAAAGCAAATAGATAATGGCAATTATTAGTTTAAATTTTATTTCACTCTCATTTTGATTTCGAAAAAAAACTCACTTTTATGTTAATGTTTTGAACAAACCTCTTTAAATTATTGTCCCGCGTTTGAAATAATCATTTTCCGCATATAGAATTTAGCAGTAAGAATAAAAATAGACTTGAAAACTTTAGGCATATTCACGATAAGTTTTTCTGCCAGTTTTACCAAAAGAATTTTCACAGAATTACATTTGAATAATGGTTAACAAAACGCCTAAAAATATATATCAGTCACCACATTACACGCTAGGTTACCCGTCAGTCAATTCAATGACTATGGTATAACTTACAGCAAATCCTAATAAAAAAATGATAAACCTATCCTAAATATTTATACGAGTATAATATGTATATTTATTACTAGTTTCCTTAGTAACCTAATCAAATAGTGGCTCAGTACGTGAAAATGCTTTTCTCTACATTTAGATGTCACAGGATTTTTCAACAAAAAATTCAGTTTTCCTTAGATTTGTCGAAGTCCGTTACTTTGATCATTAGAAAACTTTCAATGTTCCACATACGGGTCTGACGATCCGAAGCAGATACGATTTGAAACGCTGCATTCTGCATCGCGCCGGCACAAACTGTCTGCCGGTATAAGCCCTTAATTTGTTTATAATACCGGGCATACGGACTAGCTGGGGAGTGGGTCACTGTAGACACAAGTAATTGGGACAGTATAGGTCAAAGCATATAAGCTGGCCTTAAAGTGTGAACAGCGATGTATTTGGTATATCATGCCAGCTTTTGCATTAATGATTTAAGCGCGGCAAAACTGTAAAACTGAAATTATTTCACTACTACGTCGCTATTCGATCATTCCTTTTGCATAATAAGAATAAAAGACGTACATACATACATATCTTCAGACCAAGTCCCTTACGGGGTTATAGAGAGCATCGTTATAATATACGTTCTAGACCGGTTGGTCCGGGCTCCTTTGCAGAATAGACCATCTGCCTTTCTTGCCAGGCAGCTCGTAAAAGGCGAGCATAGGCTTATCGTCGCTAACACCGTGACATCTGACTAGGTGGTAGAGTTTCGCAGCGACTCGCCCGGATTGGTACCACCGCCTTACCTATTCCTGCCGCCATAACGTCATGACGTGTTCCGGTCCGGAGGGTAAGGTAGCCGGTTAACTTACTCTTGCTCGAGGCCTAACATCCTAACCTCAGGTTGGCAACGCATCATTAACATCTTTGGTGTCTCGGCCTGCTTGTTTTTCTTCCTATAACATTAAAAAAAACGGTTTTATATACTCCTCCAAAAAAAAGGTAATCCTGAAGAAAACTTTATTTCCATCTTCTAATTGTTATTAAATTCGGATTAAATCTACAGTCCAGACGGATGTAAACCAATGTTTACAACCGTCAAGAACCTTAAAGATAATAATTATTTGCTAAAAAATGTGGTAGATGCAGTAAGTAGTAGGTACTATATAAATTATGCGCTTCGGGTATATTGATCAAGCTTCGGAAATCTGAATGTATTTTAAAGATATCTATATATAGAGTTGTTTTTACACATAATTAATAATTTCGCTTAAATTTTGATTGGGTCAGCCAATTTAAAAATAAAAGTATAAAGTGTAAAGTCGAAGCGTAAAATTTAAGTAGTAGTACTGTACTTACAGTTGTTACATATTTTGATAATTCGACACACTTTTTACAATGTGACATGCAAAATTGTAGTAATCTTAATTACTTAATAGAAAATGTAATTACACATTATCATGATGAATCAAACATTTTACAAAAACAATTGAGAATATATAATTCCAATGACACCAACAATTTGTAGTTATTATTTTTGCTTCCTGTGATGGAAGGGACCCCAAAATAGTTTAAACACAAGCGTTAGAGTAGCAGACAAGAAAAGAAGCTAATGACGATACGTTTTATAATCATTCCAGTTGTGGTTTTAGTTATATCTTACTAGCCACTCAAACACTAGTGATTAGATCAGACTGATCAGAAAAACAGATCAGTTTAACTATAATTACCTTCTTAGGTTCGATCAACTTATGTTATTTGTCCAGTCATATTCATTTATAAATAATAAATTATACCCTCATTGAGAATGAATGAGTATCGAAGAAGTGGATGAAGGTTTTCCCCGTGTTGGTCCGGGCTCCTTTGTAGAATAGACTATCTGCCTTCCTGCCAGGCAGATCGTTAAAGGCGAGAATAGGCTTACCGTCACTAACACCGTGACATCTGACAAGGTGATAGAGTTTCGCAGCGACTGACCCAAATTGGTACCACAGCCCTACCTATTTCTGCCGCCATAGTCATGACGTGTTCCGGTTTGGAGGGTAAGGTAGCCGGTAAACTTACTTTTGCTCGAGGCCTAACATCCCGGCCTAAGACTGTATCTAGCCAATCAGCTACAACACCATTCTAGAATTAGCAGCCAACCTCGATATTTCGAAATGGATACGATTTTCAAGAAAAAAACTAATCAGTCTGAAAACGTCTCCAACGTGTTCCTGATAATTTTGGTGTTGTGGATATATCCGCGATCCGGGGTCAGCTGTGACCACTTACCAGCAAGTTAACCTCTAGCCCGTGTACCTCATATTTTATAAAAAGAAGAAATTGATCTATCACTATAGATGGTTTGGAAAATTTGAAATGACCACATATTTATTAAAATTTAAAAATGTTAAATAAATATACACTGCAGTTTTTTTTATAATAAAACTTATATATGTGCAATAAAACGAGTCTGAAGAGTTGTAGCGAGAAAACATTAAAATAATAATTGCAATAAACGTATATTATTTAACTTAAAAATATAAAAAGAATTAATTTTTAAAAATAATTAACAAGCATATATACGAGATTTAAATTAAACCGAGATTAATAAGATCGTCTGACCTATTTTTGATGCAGAGTTATATATAAGTACCTAACGGTGTTCCTCTAGACGCAGAGTCAAGCCGACAGTCAGACCTACACCAACAAAACGGCAAAACTTTACCTACTTTTAAGAAAATATTGAAGGAACATTACATATCGTTGATAAAATAACATACGCGTATGTATTATCCTACTAAGATATTTTAATAATGATAATTGTACCTGTTTTATTTTTACATACTTGATTATTATATTTTTATTTATTTGTACGAAGTATAGCTACTATAGGTAATTGTATTTTGTACACAATGCCTTCCATTTTATTTTAACAGCTTCATTTTTTTTGGGTTGGCTGGAAGAAATTCCTTTAGTTAGAGATACTCGCCTTTTGCGCATTTAGTTCTCCTGTATTTTGTGTGCAATAAAGTATTAAAAAATAAATAATAATAATAACAAATACGGATCGTCTATACAGATCAAACGTTAATGTCATATAGGATGAAAATAGAATAAAAATGAATGGATCGTATAGAATATATATAATATATAGCTGCCTGTTCTGGCTTCGATCGGATAGTAATTTTTTGAATGTTAAATTGAGATGTAAGATATCCTAGCTTTCAAGTTGGATCCAACTGCACGTGGTGTGCATATGTTATTTAAATCGGTTAAGTAGTTTAGGAGTTCATCGCGGACAAACAAAGCGACACGTAATTTATATATATTAATATTGAAAAAACACTTTTGAGCTGAGTAAGAAATTAATTGCAAAGTTTCATCACCCGGTTTTCCTTGACCATGGAATTAAATTATATACGAAATGCGACAGCGGAAATTACCTATTGAGGAAAATATTTCTGTCTCGTTTGTGTCATCTAGAAAGTCAATTATTTAGAACTAGCCATTGTTTTATATTTTTTCTGAACACAAATATTTTTCGACATATCTGCCAGTGAATTTTTCAAATTATAAAACAATAAAACCATGTCTTATATGATGCTTTTTCTCGAAAACTCAAAAAGAAAGTATTTCATAAAAAAATATTGAAGAGTTGAAATATAGCTTTTTAAAAACAAAATAATTGACTTATGGTGCCTATAGATCCAATTCGAATAAAGTAATAGGTCAACGAACGTATGTTATTATTTATCGAATACAAAAGTAGAAGTTCGAATGAAGTAGTAGTATTTCGGGGAAATTTCAAGCAATATTTTTAAGGTACTTGGAGTGTTTGGACACTCAGGGTTAATCGTAAGCAATTTTAATGATATAAGAAGACAAACAAGCAGACGCATTTCTGTTAAAGTAATAAGCACTCCGTCTATAGACACCTAATATGTTAAACCAAGGTATGTTGTTAATCCGAGACTGATTAGAATTTCAACGTAAGTTAACCTTCTACCCTGCACTTGAAATTGGCACACGACAGTGGTATTAGTACTAATTTGATGTTGACAGGATTAGAAAAAGCGGTTGAAATCTGGGCAAGCCACTGCTGAGCTTTACCACCTAAAAAACCTGTTGCCTGCAACGGCGTTTCCAAAAAAGTTTTTAAGCGAACAAGCGCTCGGCTCTCCTGATAGTAAGTGAAGAACATAACGTATGTATATGGTACAAAAAAAACAAACTAAGAATTCGTGATTCGTGTAAAATAAAATAAAAAAAGTAAAATTAAATGGTACATATCAAAAACACTATAAATTATATTTTGCGTGCTAACAACTATAGCGAAAAATGTATTTAACTTAACACATTTTTAGACCTTTGTAACATACGAGTCTGGGGTTCGATTCCCGACCAGGGCAGGCATTTGTGCGATGAACATTTAAATGTCTGCATATCCGGGTCTCGGTCTTTATTAAATTTATTGTAGGTACCTATTTCCATGTATAAGTATTGTTGACTGACACCACACACAAGCATATAATTTGCTTACTTTGGGGTTAGATGCGATTTGGGTAATTAGTATATTACCCTGTTTCATGAAAAACTTTGAGGTTTTTAAATACCATTCCAACTTAATATTATATTATGTGTGTAGTCAGTAAATAAATAAAAAAAAGTATTTTAAACTTAATTTAATTTAAACAAACTTAACCATGAGATACAATGTAGATAATACTCGTAATTATAATATTGACACTTCACGGAAATCAATAAGGAAAATACTTATTCTTAGATTACAAAGAAACTAGTTCAATACAGTTGTTTAATTTCAAGTTACTGGGCAACAAATCATTGTAAACATTACCCGCCTTATTCCAAAAAAACACTCTAGTACCAGGTTTAAACCAAGACCAAAAAGTCTAGGTTTGTTACGGTATCAAAGTTTGTTACCGTACTAAATGTCATTCTTATTACAAAACGAAGACTAACTGAGGACTCTCTAGTACCAGAGTTAGTACCACTCTTAGTACCGTGTCAAGCAAAACCATTCATTCACTCTTTCCGCATTTGATTAGTTTGATGCCCCTTTCCTTATAACACAAACTTAAATGACGAGAAATGTAAAAATGTTTATTTAAAATTAGCTTCTTAGCAATAAAAGTGATATTGAAATTGATTATGCCATTTTGCTATGAAACATATATTAAATCTGAACATTTTGTTAATATATAAATTTCGTTTTTATGGTCACGTTCTAGTAGTAATTATTGTAGCTAGCGTACAACGAAAAGAAGTGCTCGGCGAGCGTAATTCAATATGTGTGTTTATAAATATTTTCGAAATGTAAACATTCTATATTATTGAATAGGCCCTCAAGTTACATAAAGAAACTTTGTGGTTGTTTTTGTTAAGCACAACGAAATGCGTCGTATCTCTAAGTAGGTATTCTGTGACGAGTCAACAATCACTTGCGTTGCGTCGTACCTAAAATAAGTGGTTTATGAAAATAAGCCTTCGTGTTTTCGGCTAGTTGTGGGTGTCCTGATAGTACCTCTGCTTACCTTTTTGATGTGCAGTGCTCGATGTACAGGCGTAAAAATACTTCTTATAAAAATAAAAGGATCAATTTTTTTGCAAACTTAAGCAATAGCTTCAATTCTCAAATCAATAAAAAGTATTTTATTGGTCTGAGCTTTAATTAGAATTTGATTAATTAACCGACTCTGAAGAAGTGAAAGAAGTTAACTATACGTTTCACTTTTACTATTGTGTTAGTTATGGTCAGGAGGAGGTTCAAATGAAAAAAATCAATGTTCACACTTAATACAGTAGTTTGTCGGCTCAGCTAGTTTTGAATAAATAGTGTTGCAATTGAGATTAATGTTATGTTAGGTACATGATAAAATTTTAGACTAAATGAAATCTCGGAAATAATCGAAGTGATGAGAAGATCAAGTAGGCTTGGAAGCGGATGAAATTGCCAAAGCTAACTTCTCCCCTCAGGAGAGTAGTCTCAGGCTAGGCTTACGGATGCTGGAATTCTAATTTGTGGAGTCAGCTAACTTGGTAGAGTTTTGCAATGTATTACCCAGATTGCTACTAACGCCTTACCTATCTCTGCTGATATATAGCAACAGTACTCATCATTGTTGTGTTTCAGTTCAAAGGGTAGGTTACAATAATTAATCTCACCTTCAAGTTAGTTAGAAGACATATATTTCATAATATCAGTTAGGATACAATTGTTTGCATGTTATCTTTCATAAATTATAAAAAATAAACAATCTGGTTTCACTTTAAATACTAAATTTGTGTATTTAAGTATTATTGTACTTCAATATTTAAAATTGATCATCTTCTACTAAAGCGAAAAGGGTGTCAGGCTATTGTAAATAGTAACATATTCTTCAAAAAAGACAACTAGAAATGTAGTTTACTTACAATAAATAAATGTTGTTTAGGCATACTATAAACAACATATAATATTACTAAAACAATGAAGTTATAGTTATTACACATTTTAATAAAATCTTAGGTTATACAAACATGTTCAGATTAATAATAATATGGAATTTTTACTTCAGACTTTACAGTAGGTAAAACAAAGAAGTTATAGTCATGACACAATTTAATAAAATCTTAGGTTATACAAACATGTTTAGGTTAATATGGAATTATTACTTTCAGATTTTACAGTAGTTTTATCCACCTTATTCTACAACTACACTTCGAATACTTAAGGCTGATCTTGAATGGCTAAGAACATGTTATGAAATACTAAAAAAACTAAGTTAAGTTAAAAAGAAATTAACATATAACATAACTCATGTTAAATTAGTTTCTTTAAACTTCCCTCTACTCATATTGCCCCTTGCTATGCTTGCACCATAAGATTACACTTGTGCTATAATTTGTTCTCTAGGATGTAATAAGTATTTCTTCAAAAAATAGGTCTTCCCTCATTTATTGTAAGTACAGAGCAAGTAACTATAGTTTTCTTCGCTGTCTTAATTCCTCCATACATTCCCCGTAGTAAGCAGCAAAATGTTACTTCCATAGATTGAAGCATCTTTCAATACAAGTTTGGGTCTGAATGTGACTACTGTTGTACCGTTGTTCTGATTATATTTGGGGGTCAGGGATAGCCACTGTCATCTAATATTAAGTCAAAAAATGCACCAAATTTAATCTGTGTTTTGATCAACTCTTTCCGAAGATTCTAGAATCACAAACACTACCAGGACATCGTACATGTGACACAGTTCAGCATCTTAAAGTCTGCATCACAAACTACCTGAAATATTAACAGTTATGTCATAAATCATGCTTTATCAACATAACAAAACATAGAATTAACAAAATGTATTTCAATAATAATTTGTTAAGTTTTTATTTTTTAGACTATCGAAAAAGAGACAAGCAAATGCTTTCTTGATAGCAAGAAATACATACTACCAATATATACTGAAATAGTTAATATTTTGTGGCCAAGCTGAGGCTGGTAGGATAAGTTTATTTAGTAACTGTACCAGCTACACTATAACTTACATTCTATACTGATATATGCTTGGACTAATTGGCTACATAGAATAAGCAAGACACTAGTTGAGATCTAGATATGTCATCAGAAACATCTTATCGGTATGAGTTATTTTAATAAATAATCCAGCTCAAGATTTTTGATAGGTAAGCACTAAGCAAATGTTTGACTAGAATTCGGAATTGTATTGTTAATGTAACACCTATTACCAATAATATTAATAACAAAACAATTGTGTCTATTAATATAGGTTATAGACTTAATAGTTTGAAATATATTTCACACAATTACCTGCACATTAATTGATGAATATCCTTTCAAGTTAATATTTGGTTGACCCCAATCAGCTCTTATTTTTTATTACTCTAATAAGAGTGTGCAATACTGAAAAAAATTTGTCATAGCCTCATCTTGCTGATCTAGCTGGATTTTTTATAAATCTATGAGATAAACAAGCTAAAAGCACAGCTATGTTCTGGTATGTTTTACTTATAACTGACTGGGATACACCATGTAAGGCAGCAGCATCGTCTTCAATCTACAAATAAAATAAAAAAGTTAGTAAGTATGTACTCACTGAAAGGATTGAAATATGTTAGCACTGTTTACAATGTAGATTACAAAGTTTATACACTTACCACATGACGAAGCCAGTTAATAATGTGAAAACCACTTGCAACTCAAGATTCAAAGCTTATCCTCGTGGGTCGTGAACTTAATCTTCACACAATAACTCCACTATTTTATTTGCAAATCTTTTAAAAATCTAGATTTAAGTACAGCAAAAATCTTCGTCACTTAATTCAAAGGGTACAGGGTCTATTATGTTGCTAGTACATATCCAACTCTTCGAAATCCATTAAACCAATCGTATTTATCCATTTCTAGCTATTGCGATCAAATTTAAAAAATATTTTTAAACAAATACGACGCCATGTTTGACGTTTTGAAGTTAGTACCGAAGTTAAACTAGGGGCCGCAGTGGTCTAACTTTAGTACCATAGAAAGTCCAAGGACAAACGTCAAACCTCGTTTTGTAATAACGTTTTTAATAGTTCATGGTTTAAACCTGGTACTAAACTCGGTACTAGTTTTAGACCTCGTTTTGGAATAAGGCGGTACATGCCTAAATGATCGGCGATAGCTTAGTGCTTTACCCTCGATAAAAATTAGCCTAGTAACAAATTTCAACAAGATCACACAAAACTTGTCCTTGTTGGGATATGAATCTCGTACCTATATGCGCAATACACGTATACTATCGCTAAATGCAAGAGCTTTTCAACTTAAGAAAGTAAATTCAAGCCCGTATCTCCGCAGACGTCGGCAGAGGTATAACGGGCACCCACGACTAGCCGAAGTAACATTAGTACTTACCGCAAATAGGTGGCAAGACTTTCACCAACCGGGCACATATCCAATCCCGCGCAACGTTATTTCGATTTGAAATTGAAAGTTCACATTATTCTATTTTTTTGTGGCCCAATCCGGGGATCGAACCCGGGACCTCAAACAAACAAGTCCGACGCCGGACCCGCTAGGCCACAGAGGCGCTGACTATAATTAAAACATTACCTTTTTACTATGTTTAATTTAAATAGACATTCTGATGAGATACACTTCAGGCAAAGTGAAAGACGTTTTCAGCAAGTTGAACGTCCTAGACTCAAGGTCCAACAGTTCGGGCCCAGCTGGTGACCGCCGAGCGGTTCAAGGGCGTCAGGTGAATGCCACCAGTATTTGCCCTGTCTCTAGCATAAACGACAGCTTGTCGAAGCCGGATGAATGTTCAGCACCCACGTTATATGTTTTAAAATCACATATGCTCAGTTCTACATTTAGATTTACAAATGTGTACCACCACCGATGTTAATGTTGATGAAATGAACCTACAAATGTGTTGTGAGCTCAAAACACCGAAATGCCTAGACCCAATTGGTTTTTTATTTTAATATTTTCGTTAAGGAGCAAAGAAAGTACTTTTGAAGTGAAAATTTGCTAGGAAGCTATGAAAGACGTGACTATAAAATTTCCTTGACACAGTTAATAATTTTTCAATATTAAGTGGCAGGAATTTTTTTATGGCATAAACAGCGAACAAGCACACGGGTCTCTCGATGGAAAGAAACCGCAGTGGCCTAGACACTGTCCTATTGAACAAGCTACCCTACCCTTCAAACCGTAACATAACACTGTCATTATGGCGCCAGAAATAAGTAAGGCGGTGAATCCCTACTCGGGCAAGCTGGGGCAAAGCTCTACCACCAATGGTCTTGTGTAACCTATGTGCGCCTCTTACGAGCTCCCTGGCAGGGAGACAGAGGATTCTACACAAAGGACACGGACCATCACGGGGAAAAGTTCAGCTAGTTCTTATTAAAATATTCCAAAATAATCGAGGAAGTTTAAATACTTAATTTTTTGACACTAAATGTTAATAATCCGCTCGTACTGTGTTCAAGAGAACCTAAAAGGCATAACCGCTTTTAAATCGCATGAAATCGAATTTCAAGAGTAGCTCTACTGTTTATTATAGGATGAGTAATCGCGTAGCATACAAAAAAAACATACAATCGACTTGCTAACCTCCTCTTTCTGGAATCGGGAAAAATACACTAAAATAGAGTTCAATTTCACCTCGAGCGAAGGCACGAACAATTCCAAGAAAGTAACACAATATAACAGTTGTAAATATCAGTTTTATCACGTAGCTGTAGTTCTCCAGATAACAGAACAATATAAAGATATTCTCGGTAGGGGATAACAAGTTACACCTGCGGGAGTCGGGATAACTACCTCCAACGGGGATAGTATTATTTTGATGAAAAAATATTTTACTTTTTACCTGGATGCAAGCAAGGGTATTTTCGCCTTTATAGTAATAACAAAAATAGTTTGAGGATGGATTTATGGATATTTCTTACTCTTTCAATAAAAACAATTAACTAATTGGTGGTAGTTTATACTGAAATTTAAGATGAGTCAAAGCTAATTGTCTAAGTATATAGAAAAATCAAACATTTAGGTAATATAAATTTAACACAAATATTCCGCAAATAAACATTTTCTTTTCATATCATTAGGTTGGCATAAAATATTTACAGATGGGTCTAAGGGACAAGGGACTGGGGGCTGCTTTCTAAGCCTAGACATTTAATTATAAAGATTTTTTTAATATTTAATAATAAGAACATTTGTGTTGTAACATTGCTAGCAATCTATTAGGTCATTTTGTATTCGATAGAGATATACAAAAAAATTTGCAATATTGTCTGATAGAGTGCTTTACGTCTGGCTCGTTGTTTCTCTGGTTCCAGAGGTCAGTCTATAGCCCTTGAAATGTTATATTATAAAAGTCTTTTAAAACTAAGAATGTTAATTTCAAACTACAGTGGATAACATCACATATTAAAATAAGAGGTAATTAAGAGGCAGATCAAATTTAAAATTAGCAACAACACAGGGTATAATAATTAATTTTTCATCAGACTTAAATTTCAAATTTCATTTTAAACTAGCTGGTCCGGCGAACTTCGTTTCATCCGTTCAATTCTTAAGGAAATAATCAAATCATTTTTCTTCGTTTCCTTGTAGCCGAACAGGATAAAAAAAGGTATCTTATAACTGTCTCCCGGTTTTAAGCTACCTCCCTATACAGTTTCAGCCAAATCGGTTAAGCCATTCTTAAATTATAAATAGTGTAACTAACACGACTTCCTTTTTTTTTCTTTAAGATGTAGGTCGATTAAAAAGGAGGATGTTACTGGCGCATCATCACTACAAAGTATAAAACAAAGTCACTTCCTCTGTCCCTTTGTATGCTTAAATCTTTAAAACTACGCAACGGAATTTGATGCGGTTTTTTAAGTAACACACTACTATGCATTTGACACACACACAAACAAATATAAATGAAATAGTTGGGGTCGGTTATTGCAGTTTTACTGCGTTTCATTTTTATATAAGATAATTTGAGTGTAAAAGTGTAATCTTTTTTTTTTGTAATGTAACAAAGGATGAAATTTAAAATGAAATAATTATATCGAGTCTTACTCTTCTGTACAACATTTTTACCGGTATTATATCAACTTTGGGTGATTGAAGAGGAAGGTTTATATGTATAATTCATAACCCTGTAAAGAAGAGACGGGCCGATAGTTTAAACTAAACCAAACAAAAAGACACACATACACGATATAAAAATACATTATCAATGTACAGAACGCGTTGCTAACCAGGGCGTAGGTTGCCAGCCTCTAGATGGGCAAGTCCTTTTTTACTGTAAGTGCAGCCGGGACTACCTTACTCTCCAGACCGGAACATCACATCATTTTACAAATTATTTTATACGTTAACACGTTATTTAGCAGAAAAAGGCTACGTGGTGGTAACTGGGCGACTGGTCATACAACTTGTTACCCAGTCCTTGTCACGGTGTTAGTAACAAATGAACCAAAATTCACTTTTATGAAATGTTTCATTGAATCTGGCGTTACGATGCGGAAATCCATTATAACATATGTAGAATAATAACTATAGAAATATAATATAACATAGAAATAACGTAGCCACCGCCCACTACGCGACGAGACCTTCGTTAGGCTTGTCATATTCTGTGTCATTTGGAAGACTCCTAGACGACTTACATGGGTTCCGCGGAATTAGCAAGTAAAGGCTAATTATACATCTGTTTTATTAACTTGTTAAAGCACCGTGTTGGTCCGTGCTCCTTTGCCTTTCCCGAATAGACCATCTGCCTTCATGCCAGGTAGCTCGTAAAAGGCAAGCGTAGGCATATCGTTACTAGTACTATGACATCTAACTAGGTGGTAGAGTTTCGCAGCGACTCAGCCTGATTGGTACCACCGCCTTTTCTAATCCCGTCGCCATAACGTCAGCTGCTTGCTTGACCCGAACACGTCAACCGTGTTCCGGTTCGAACGATAAGGTAGCCGGTACACTTACTTTGTCTCAAGGTATAACATCCTGGCCTCAGGTTCGCAACGCACCATTACCACCTTTGGTGTCTTTAGACGTCGTCAATTTTTTTATATTAGAAAATCCGTCAGCTTGTTTGCCTTCCAGTATCATAAAAAACTGCTAGGTAGGAAAGTGAAAACATTCTAGAAAAACCGGGACCAACAGGGACCAAACAATACAAGTATAGTACTATTATTTAAATTATGTGATTCAGCTGTAAACTTTTTACCTTTATACATTTATTTTTAAACTGGCTGACCTAATCTAAATTTAACCGAAATGATTAATTATTATGACGTATAATAACAACTCTATATAGATATTTTTTTTAAATACATTCGGTTTGCCGAAGCTTGACGAAGAGCATTATTTAAATAGTACTACTGTATATTTTAGCTTCTGCCTGTAATGAAAAAACCTTGTAGGTACTCTTTGTTATGTCTACCTATCCATGGCTTCCTTAGCAGGTAAATTGAAAATGAAAACCATCTACTGCAGTAAATTGTGGGATGTCCCCATCGAATTTCGTCACAAAAGCAGGAATACATAACACTTTGTATTGTCACAATATTGATATAAAAATGTTATGAAAAGTATTTCACGTCCTTAATAATTTATCTACGAACGCGCGTAGATTTTTTATTCGCGAAGCAAAAGGGATAGTTGAGCACCTGATGGTAAGTGGTCACCACCAGGAGAATCGCGATGCGTTGCTCTTCTTTCAAAACTACGTACACTCTTTTCTCGAAGGTTCCGAAGTCGTATCCGTTTGGAAATTCCACCGTCAGTAACTGGTTCCACTAAGGTGTTCACGAGTTTGAATAAACTAATTAAAAAAAAATGCAGGTTATAAATTCAGCGATTAGCACGTTGTACAATCAAAGCCCCTTTAGTTGAAGGGTTAGCGTAAATACCTAGCACCCACAAGGCCCGAGTTCAATTTCAGGCAGGAACAGGCATTCATACATACATTTTTCCGTTATTTGGTTTTTAAAATATCTCTATTTCTAGATTAGAGTATTATTTAAGTACTATGTGGTCATCCGTGACTTCGTCAGCGTAGTATACTTTCATAAAATCTTTTAGCTTCCATCGCAGTCCAGTGGGGGATTTTTTTTAAATTAGCTTATGTTTGAACTCGGGTCTTAAACTCTATGCACAAAAAAATTCATCAAATCCGCTCCCGCAATAAACTATTAAAGCGTAACAGACAGGCGGATTTCGAAATTATAATATTGGTATAATATAACATATGGTAAAAGTTGTTAACTATTCGTCAAATTTATTTCCTAAATACCTATATTTTTGTATTGCACCTATCCTATCCTTTTAAGAAGCTTATGCATATTTTTTTTCTCATCTTGATCACATCAAGTAAAAAATGTATGCATTATTAAGTATAACTCAGATCATGACAGAATTAATATGGCACCACCTCGTAAAACATAGCCTATCTTTCTAAAAAGGAACCTTCAGAGTCGGTAGACAGCCAGAGTAAAAGCCTAACAAACATTCAAAAAAATTAAAAAAAATACATACAGTCGAATTGAGAACCTCCTCCTTTTTTCGGAGTTACTTAATAATTAGAGCCAGATTATTGCAGAATTCCCACCCAAATTATTTATTAAGACATTTAGTTTATAAATCTAAAAATAACAGACGAAACCGCGGACGATATTTAGTTTAATACGACATTCTAAAAATGTACATGGCGGCGAACAATTTAACAATGTATATATGAAGTCAAATGTTCACAGAATAATGCAATCTGCGAGGTCATCTGGCCATAGCTAAAGGATATACAAACAAGGTTGTCTTTGAGGTGACTTCCTTTACGTAAATCTTTTATTTGTTGTACATTTTAATACTAGCTGTACTAGCGACTTTAGGTAATAATTACTAGGTTTAAATAAACGACGGGTTGCACTCCGGGAGTGCCGGCAGAAGTGAAAACTTTAATATTAACGTTGTGCATTTTTAATATTTTGGAATGGTTAGGGAATAACTTTGCACGAATTGCTTTATTTATCAGTATAAAAGTACTATCATTTATGTGGTAGAATACAATATTCATTAATTGCGCTATCGTACACAAACATAACAATACGAACATTCGCACAAGCCCCCTGCGCCGTCTTACGAATCTTCGATCAGGTCACGTGTCCTGAAGCGAGTTTAGATATTTTACCCATTCCAAAAAAAGTGCGCAAAAAAATAACAAACATCCCGATCCCTGGGAAAGATCATTATGATTTTGAGTAACCAAGTTCAATATCTTAAGATGTAAAAGGATTGTTAATGATGTCCTTAATACAGGTCTAATTCCGGAACAAAAAGTGGCCTACATCTTGTCTTATTTTCATTTACTCTCCTATAAACGTCCTATTAAAATCTGTTCAGCAGTTCCAGAAATGAACCCGTAACGAAAGACATACAATTTTATCATGTAAGTAAACGTAAACACTTTGAGGCAGCACTTATTTCAAAATCACAGAAAGCGTTGCAGATTCTAAGGATATAAAAAGTGTTTTAGCTAAATATGTTTATTGTAAATAACTACGATCACATGAGAAAACTATTTTGAAAATACAGGTACTTAATCACTTAAGTGATATGTATATTTACAAATACAGAAAGACAAAACATTCAGTTTGTTCGTGTTTTGGTATCAGTTATATTAAAATAAATAACAGACAGACGCTTCAAATTTATTTTTATTTATGTTTATAAAATATAAAGTTCTTTGTGAGTCAAACATATTTCACAGTACACTGTCTTGCTGTGAATATTATCAATGATCTCTTTAATCTAAATCTTCTATTGTAATACGCACGAAATGGTTTTAATACACTATTATAATACATTTATACATACATATAAATAAATAAAATTGGAGTGTATGTAATATTAAAATAACCGCTTCTTGCTACTTTACTTTATTTGCTACAATCCCATTTTTATTATTCTATTGTTATGTTATTCTAATGTTAATAGGGTACAAATACAAAAAACTTTTTTTACAATATTTGTCTGTCTGTTTCTTCCGGATAATCTATGAAACTGCAGAAACAATTGTTGACGAGACTTTTACTGGCAGACAACTGATGTAAAATAGAGTAACTTGAGCTACTTCATTTACGAAAAATATTAATAAACTAAATAACTTTTTGCTAAATTTCACACAGACGAAGCCGGGGCATCTAATTTACAAAATGAAATTGTAATAGAGCTTTTTGTTAATTGAAGATATCCTGTAAAAAAGTAAGGATGTTACTGTTACTTGTTATTTAATATATGTCTTACAGAGATCAAGCCGTTCCCGAGATTAACCTAAACACACAGACAGAAAAAAAAATGTTATTTTGGTATATGTACCGTGTGTACGTGTGTATTAAATAACATATACATACCTCGTTAGTTAAGTGGCTAGCGTACACGCCTAACTACATCGAGCAACTACGAGGCTCGGGTTCGATTCCCGACGGGGGCAGGCATTTGTGTGATGAACATTTAGACGTCTCCATTTCCGGGTCTGGGTGTTTATTAAATTTATTCTGGTATCTATTTAAGTATTTCCATGTATTAGAATCGATGACTAACAACACAAGCATGTTAGATTCAATTTGTGTGACTTGTCCAGGGATATTTATTTTATTTATTTATTCATATGTATATAGTAAAAAGCTATTTTAATATTACAAACAGACACTCCAATTTAGAATCCAACAAAGAGCGGTGCAGCCTGTCGACAATCCTACTCTTAGTAATTGTCTAGAACAGTCTCAAAAGTGGGCGATAACGCCCCCTTGTGGGCGCTAGAAGCTTAGTGGCGGCGGAAAGGGGACAAGAAAAATTGGTAACTCTGGGCGAGACAAATATGTTATTATTGAGGCTTTTGGCGTGAAAAAAAATTAGAGCAATAAAAAACAACTGATATTCAAAATGGGCGCTACAAGAACTTTGTAGAGACGTTGGATCTTTGTGTATGTTCTGCCGTCTGTACAGTGAATGTTCTGAAGAACTTTTTATGCTTTTTGTGCTTTTTTCAACATTTCCATCTCGCACTACTCGCAGTGAGGTTTTCCACCTACACCGTCTTGATGTCTGCAACTATTAGCTTTGCACGAATGTCCTTTATACAACGTTGAATGAACAATCAATCTTTAGAATAGTCTTCCTCAAACTATGTTTCCAATAAGCTTTTGACAAAAGTAGGCATTTTTATAGAGAGTTACGATTTTGAAAGAGACCTGTTTTTAAATAAAACTCAAATTGAAAATATTAGAGACTGCATTTCACACCCATATCTCCGAAGAGGTAGACAGAGGCATAACGAGGGCACCTACGACTAGCCGAAGATACTAAGTACCATAATGTGATAGGTGACAAGCCTATTGCCTAACGGGTGTATTCCAAACCAGGCAAACATTATTATTTCTAGAAAATTGAAAAAAACACATTTTCTTTTTGTTACCCGACCCTAGGATCGAAACCCTTGGCCTCATTCAGTCATCACCATTAACCAGATAGTGATGATCACTGGGTAAAGTGTACATCAAACAGCTGCCAAATGACACATTCTGTATTTGCTCTCTCTATTGATCACAGGAGATAGCAAATTCTATTGCCATCAAGTCTAGATCTGATGATGGAGTCTCAAGGAAATCTATTAGTATACTAAATTTTATACATAGAATGACTTAATTATAAATGCTGAATTAGGTTTTTTGCAGTTTAACTGTGCTTTAATCATTAAAAAGCCGGGTTCGCTTTAACATCTAGTACTTTTTGTTGCCAATATCCATGGGCAGTGATAATTATTATTTTCCATCAGGTAGCCCACTGACTCATATGCCAGTTTTTTTTATGAAAATGTAGAGATGTTATCCATCGACCATAAGTTAGATATTGTCTGGCAAGTAACAGCCTATCTCATCTAGTTATTGTCATTATAGAATAATACTGGTGCAATCAGTCAAAGTAGACCTGGAAGTTGCAAACAACACTTCACTGAGTGCTGACTTATCTGAAGATGTCAGTTGAATAGTACAGCATGGTTTGAACCAAAGGGTAGAGCTTATGAGTCCAACTTTCGATGGCATCATCAATATTTTGGTGTCCATAGGTGACAAATAAATTTAAATCAGAAAATGTGTTTGCTTTTAAGCCCAGCTGTTCATTTTCCTATTTAACTAATTCAACAAATAAAACTAAACATCTTGCTACATACATACATACATACCTACATAGGTATATATTAGAAGAAGAAAAGCATTAATGAGTATATTTGATTTTTCAATATCTAATCACACAAATAAACATAAAATTGCAGCATAACAATGTGAGAACAAGTACAAGGATTTATTTCGATTTATCTAGTTGCACATAGTGACATCTAGTGTCAATAGCCAGAACTACTCACTCTGAAGTGTCCAAAAATTTTAAATTAAATTTTAAATTAAATTTTAAATTGTATCTTCACACCCATATCCCCGAAGAGGTAGGCAGAAGCACAACCAGGGCACCCACGACTAGCCGTAGACACTATGCCATCTGGATAAATCTTTAAGGTTGGATTTTTTTTGGATGTAATTAAAGATGCTAACGAATTTTGCTAAAATGGTTCAATTGTTTCAGAGTTTACTTCAAATATACCTACACTGTGGTATATTATGAGTATTTTTATACAGCATACAATTAAATTTTATTTGATATTATTCTTCATATTATAATATAATAAGGGAGAGAGGTGAGTGAATATTCAAAGAAACATTAACCTTTTAAATTTTTTTCTAGCAATTTTTTTAAGTAACATGGAACTTATTTAATGATTCTGTTTCTACATCAAAAGATCAACATGAAGCACTAACTACGGTTCCAACTGATACTTTTTAGTAGCAGTTATTTGTGTGATGAACATTTGTATCAGTCTAATTTCATTTCCATACTAGTTGCCCAAGCAAACTCAGTACCTTGCCTGTTTGCCTGTGCCATGTTAAGAGTCATTATGCTATTTAAAGCGGAGATAAATTCAAAAAACCACAAATCATTAAAGTCAGTGATAGTTGCATGCTCATACAGTCACCTTAGTTACGTATATTGCAGTCTCACAGCTTATCCCTATCATAGAATTTGCTTACTTTACAGTTTGATCTATTTCTGTTATTTATTAAGACATTTACTTATTTTTAGACAAGCATTAAGAATAAATACAAACACCAAGTTTGAAATGACAATTTGCAAAATCAATAGAATGCAAGAAGATATGCTTTACAATTCTAAAAGAGTATTTTACCAAATAAATAACTTATAAAGAAGAAAATTGACATTTTATTGAAGACAACTTCATTTTGCACTATGTAAGCAAAAGCTCTGTAAAACTTTCTACATACATAGCTTCACGCCAAGTCCCTTATGGGGTAGGCAGAGAGTATCGAGTGCCAGACCTCACGATCCTGACAAAAAAAACTTTCTAGGGTTATAAAAACTATTGAATATAATAACTACTATTATAATTAAACGCTTAACTATGGACAGAATGCAAATAGGTTATTTGATGCAAATAAATTTTATCTACCTACACATATATGTCAATACGACAAGTCTTTTATGGGGCGGGCAGAGAAGTGCCAAATGTCAATTTCATGATCCTTGTGGACCTGCTTGACTTCTTGCACATTAATTTACCTTCTCAAACAAAAACATCCTTAGATAAAAACTGAGTGATTTGATTGTAGAATTGGAACCTAGGCCTCCTCCAATACCTACATCTAGCAACATTCATATCTCTCTGTTACTGTTTACTTATTTACATTTAAATATATATTTGTTTAAGTTTGTTTGACACAAGATCAATTGATTAGAGATTGACCATGTGTTTGCTTTAACACTAGAAATATATAAAAAGAATAGTGACAAAGGACAAACATTCACAAAGCTATCAGGATCGCCTTAACATATAACACTCATCACTCACTCATCATTTTCATATATTTTTAAGCTACAAGTTAGAATGTACTTCTTGTTTAGGTTATAAAGCAAAATAATACTGACATTAATTGGTAATAAATGACATTAACAATTCGTACCTATATAAATACCTATTCAAACACAAAATTTCGCCAGAAGGCGATAAGATTTTTTTATAGTTGATGTGTAATTGTATATCTCAATGTTTACTTTAGAATTACTAACTCATTTAAAATATTTTAAACAATTTTTAGCATAAACATTAAACAAAACAAGGTTTTTTATTAAAGGTAGGAATGTAAAATAGGTGACTCAACTTATGTTTTCATTATTTATAAACAAAGCAACTTTATTGAGTTTATGTGTGAGTAATTTGTCTGGTAGTTTTACAGTAATATTATCCGCATAACATTTTTATAACAATTTGATTTAAGGATACATTTGAATCTCCATAAACGTAAACAAAGTAAGCAACTTTGTGACGCTTTCATTCACGCAATGTTCTAATCGATTTCCAATTTTTCTTTTGGGCAGTAGCGTCTGTAGAAACAATGAAAAGTTTTTTTACCTTCGTTTTCGAGACTCCACGATGCCGCTTTAATTTTCCGACGCTGGTTACAGTTACTCAAATCACTTATCATCACAATACTATAAACTTTATAAAACTATTTTACCATCAAACGTGCAAATATTATCCTTAGTTTAATTTTTATAAAAACATAAAATACACAAGCAGGACATATCCAGCAAGGGTTCAGACATGACAGAAATTATAAAAAACAAACCAATAGGAAAAAAGAGAAATGAAATTATGACGCGCATGCGCACAACTGCTGTTTGGTCGGTAAAACAGCACGCAAATCGGATCTACGCACAAGAAAAATTAGAAAAAAGTTCAATTAAGTAACTGTTCCATTTTTATAAATTTAATTTACTAAACTATAATTTTGTTTCTAATAAAATATTTGTAGGCGATTCTAGTGTAAATACAAAAAGTAATTTGTTTTCTCTGTACATATCCATCTAGTGGTTTCCAAACGTACTATGTCGCTAGATTCAAGTAAATAATAAAAGATGTCGCTTTCACTAATATTAGCAACAACACCCTTTTACTTTAATAGATGACGCTGAACACAGCCACAAACAAAATTTAACTGGAAAACTAAACACATCAATGCTGTCATAATGTTTTGTGACAATGCCAGGGGCGGATTTCCCAATAGGCCGAGTAGGCCCGGGCCTAGGGCGGCAAAATTTAGGGGGCGGTAAAATTTGCTCTGCTCAGAAAGCCAGGCAAAAGACAATTTGTGAATAACGATTCATTGCTTCTTACAAATAGAAATGGGTAAGAATCAGTATCTGAAATACTAATTGATATAATTAAATCATTTACTGATTATAGTTTTTTTCTCATTTTTATTTAATTTCTATAGTTGATTTAATTTTGCATGCTTTACAGCACATAAGGGGGGGGGGGCAATGTTTCGTAGGCCTAGGGCAGCCAACGTATCAAATCCGGCCCTGGACAATGCTGTATTATACATTATAATATATGTAGTCGATATATATGATAGATACGATAATATTCAAACTACTGTACTTACTTACTAAACCTATCAAATTAAGTAGCTAGAAAACCCTGGTAACTTTAGTATGTACTGAGATAGGTAATATTAGACAGGCGTTTCTAACCTTTTAGTTGAACAACGCGTTACTAATTCCTTGATAAGGTTGTGTTTCGATTTATTCAGTATGCTTAAAATAGAAGCCAAAATAGCTAGTTATCCAGCTCAACTTTTTTATTTACAAGTTAAACGCGTCGCTTCCTTCTTTCTGGGTGAAAGTCCGAGTGCGAGCTTGCCAAAACATTGTTTATGAGTTGTAGATGGTTTTTGATGTAGGAAGAAAAGGGGGCTATGAAGGACACACAATTTATATAAAATAAAAGTTGTTATAGCAGATCACAATCGCACAACGTTGGAAGTCCTCAATAACGAACGCAAGGACATTTCTAGAAGCAGACTGCGGTTCCGACCACCGACTGCTGGTTGTAGACCTGCGGGTTCGCCTAAAATCGTGTCGTCAAAGAGCGAACGTCGGAAACCGACTGTTAACACAGGAGTACGATTACTTTCAGAAGAAGACGGAACCTCAACTGCAGAATCTAGCCGCAGAGATCACAGATCTAGGTCCAAGTGAACAGTGGTGCCATTTCAAATTTGAGATACTCTCCATTCTCGATTCCATGTTAAAAAACCCAGAACAAAAGAAGGACTGGATGTCGGATGAGGTTTGGGCAAACATAAGAACCCGTAAAGAACTAAAAAGCGTTATAAGAACGGATAATTTTGAAGAAGAATACTCTCGACTCTCTGAACAAATTCAAAGACAATGCAGAAGAGACAAAAATAAACACCTAGAGAGCATCTGCATTGAAATTGAACGTCATGCAGAGAAATACCAAACTGCTGACCTCTTCAAAAAGGTGAAACATATAACGCACAAATTCAAACTCTCATCATGGGTGATTGACGATAAGAATGGCAACCCCATACATGAAATAGCCGAAGTAGCTGAAAGATGGAGAGAATATTGTTAGGAGCTCTATCAAGCGCAAACAACTCTGGCAGCCATACTCGCGGAAGCCGTAACAGAAAGGGAATCGGATATACTCCGCTCAGAAGTGGAAGATGCCATTCGGAAGCTAAAGAACAACAAAGCACCGGGGCCTGATCTAATAACGGCAGAAGCTTTGAAAGCACTAGGCCCACATGGAGTGTCGTGCTTGCACGAAATCTGCAACAAGATATGGCATACCGGCCAATGGCCTGAAGATTGGGTACATTCTTCAATCCTTCCTATCCACAAAAAGGGTTCGGTGCGTGCTTGCAACAATAATTATAGAACTATAGCTCTAATATCACACGCGAGCAAGATTCTCCTCCACATCATCAACGCTAGATTGCGACACTTCCTCGATTGGCAAATTCCTCAAGAGCAAGCAGGTTTTGTCAAAGGACGGGGAACTAGAGAGCAAATCCTAAACATCCGGCTCATCGTAGAAAAATGCTACGAGTTCAACATCCCGATCTTCATGTGCTTCGTGGACTATCAAAAAGCCTTCGACTGTGTCAACTGGGAAGAGCTATGGCAGGTGCTGACGGAAACCGACGTACCCATCCACCTCGTTACGCTGATTCGCAACCTGTATGAATCCGGTTATGGCACGGTCACAATAGGGAATGCCACGTCGAGCCGCTTCCAATTCCATAAAGGCGTTCGCCAGGGCTGCGTGATCTCTCCAGTCCTCTTCAACATATACGAGGAATATATCATGCGCAAAACCCTAGAGGATTGGGAAGGTGGCGTTAAAATGTATGGTACGCGGATGACACCACTTTGTCCGCGTCTTCTGAGGCGGAAATGGCGGATCTTCTTAAACGCCTGGAGACAACCAGCTTAAAAATGGGTCTAGCTATAAACAAATCAACTGCAACGCATAATCTGCATTATGCATTATACTTCGGCCACGTTGCACGCAGGAATGGCAACAATTTGGAGCGTCTGATAGTGACAGGGAAGGTGGAGGGGAAAAGACCTAGAGAACGAAGTCCCAATCGGTGGTCGGACCAAATCTCCAAACAGCTGGAGATGCCCGTCAGCGCTGCGCTCCACCAAGCGACGGAACGCAACCGATGGAAGCAGCTGGTAGACAGGGTCAAAAGGAGTCACGATCCTCAAGCAGTGAGGGAATCGACTGGAGAGAGAGATAGCAGATACCTAGTAGAAAACTGTAATAGGTAAAATGGTTACCTATCCCATTATAAAAGTCAATTAATCGTCTCTGTGGTCTAGCGGTCCAGCGTACTTGACTTTTTGAGGTCCCGGATTCGATCCCAGGTCGGGCAACAAACAAAATAGAATTTTCTAATAAAAATAACGTTGCCCCGGACTGGATATATGAGCCCGTTTGGTGATAGGCTTGCCACCTATCACATTATGGGACTTAGCATCTTTGGCTAGTCGCGGACAACCAGGGCGTGAAGATATGGAATTATAGTATTCCTTAGATTAGTATTAAATATGCTTTCTTATCCTTCACTAATTGTCCCGGTGAACTTCGTACCGCTGTCTCTGTGCCATGTAGGTATTTTTTTTATGTGAAAGGTCAGTGAGCAAGCACACAGCTCTTCTGATGGTAAGAGATAACTGTGGCTTGCAGACCATAGGTGCCCTGTCGCATCGCGGCGCTGTCCCGAGGCCGGGATGGAAGACCTATTTTGAAAGTCTATTGGCTACCCTACTCTTTAGACCGGAACATGACAAGCGGCTAGAATATGTAAGGCGATGGATCCCTACCCGAGCAAATTCCTGCACAGCACTCTACCACCAGTGGTCTTGCTGGTACCTATATTAAACCATGTGCTCGCCTATTATGAGCTGCCTGGCAGACATTATTGTTTTACTTATTTTCAAATGTTTTTGAAATCTTAGGCGAATCGGACCAGCAACTCTTACATTATGAATGTTGTAACAATCCTAACTTCGTTTATTTAGAGAACAAAAGAAAAACTTTTTTAAGTAAGTAAATAGGAAGCCAAATGAGCAGTCAAATTTCTAAAAGTAGGCACATTTAAAAGCCTTGCTGGCCGAGTGGCTAGTGAACACGTCTAACTACACTGACCGATCGCGAGGCTCGGGTTCGATTTCCAACGGGCTGGCTGGCTTCGTACGGGCGGACAAATTTCTGTTTGTTATGGAAATAACCTATGTTCATTTGCAGCGGTAATATCGGCTTAAATTGGTAAAAAAATTCAAATAGATCCAGTTGTTTCAGAGCCTATTCAATACAAACAAACAAACAAACAAATCTTTCTTCTTTATTATTAAGTAGTATAGACCAGTGGTGCACAAACGGTCGATCGCGATATGTTCCACGGTCGATCTTAGAGGTTAAGCCACTTAGTATTATACAAGATTTTATTTTCGAATTCAGAATATTTTTATCTACAAATGTGTGTAATAGTAAGATGACAGTATGTACAACTGCTAATAATTACTTATGATTACAACATAATAGTAAATCTATACATAGTATAAAGCAAAGTCGCTTTCCGCGTCTGTCTGTATGTATGTATGCTTATATCTTTAAAACTACGCAACGGATTTTGATGCGGTTTTTTTCAGTAGGTAGAGTGATTCAAGAGGAAGGTTTATATATATAACAACATGCTTCATATATTAGAGAACCACTGATAATTTCAAGATTTCTAATGCGAAGTCGTAAATAAACATATTTTTTTGCGCTTGCATTGCAAACGCTGGCTGAACTCGACGAGATAGATCAAAATAATGTACTACGATATTGTTTACCTTAAAAATGTCTACAAAAAAGTTCGCGATGGTATATGTTAATCTCTTAGGGATAACTCACAATAACCAATTTTTATCCTTTACTTTTTACGAAAAATAATGGCTTATTTACGAAGCGATTTAAAGCAATACAGCTTTAATCCTTATCTAATTAAGTATCTCAAATAAATTTTACATTTAATATAGAACAATATAGCCCTTTACAGTATGTAAATGAAACGAATAGTTTCGGAGATATTACAGGTTTAAAATATAGGGACATCGCAGTTGTGGCGCCTTTTTAATGGACTGTAATTTACAGAGATCGCACGCATTTATCGGAGCTCCCTAGCTAGGAAAATAACAAACTTAATAAAAACGTCTTTTTCAGCACGACATTTTTTATCTAATTTGTATTTACGTTCGTACACTAATATTCTAAATGCGAAAGTAACTCTGTCTGTCTGTTACCTTTTCACGCCTAAACCACCCTACCGATTTTGCTGAAATTTGGTATGTAGATAATTTGCATTCATGAGAAGGACATGGGTATATTATTTTTTGGAAATTCAACCCCTAAATGGGTTAAAAGTGGTGGCAATGTATGTACGAGAAAAATATTTTTATTGCACATTTTTGCATGAAACTTTGAATTAATGCTTTTTAGTACAAATGATGAAACACGTATTTCAGGATTTTTCGAAATTCAATCCCACTAGGGGTTAAAGGGGGTATCTAAGTTTTATGGGAAATTTAATTCTATTGAAATATTTTGTGTGACACTGAAATAATGCTCTGCAATACAAATTATGAGAGACATATCTAAGCGTTTTTTGAAAATCAACCCCTATTAGGGGTGAACGGGGGTAGCACAATTTGCGTAGGAAATATATATATAATAAATATAAGTCCATAACAATGAACCACGTACATCAGTTTATCATTTACGAAAAACACACAAAGAATTTATGATATACATAGTAGCAAAATTGGTTAAAAATCCCTACTTCCCTACTAATATTATAAATGCGGAAGTAACTCTGTTTGTCTGTCTGTCTGTTACGCTTTCACGCTTAAACCAGTAAACCTCTTTGCGTAAAGTAAAAAAAAACCTTTAAAAGTAAACAGTAAATTTTTATTTGTTTTTTTGTTTTTGCCCGGACCGGAAATAGAACCCAAGATCTCAAGCAGTAATTCCGAAGACGGACGGTTAGACCTCAGAGACGATATGTATATTTCTAAAATTTCGAAAAAAAAATCTGTTAGAGCTTTCCATAACTTGCTATACAATTTAATTTCACAGGATTTGCCGAAGTGCAGATAAAACTGTAAACACAATAACGTATTCCTACTATTTATCTGAGGTGAAATTAGAAAAGAGAAAGAGTATGTTCAGTTTTGACGGCAAAATTGCTGAATTGATTTTAATATTTACAAAAAAATAGATGAAACTTTGGATAGCGATATAGGCTACATTTTATCTTAACATTTTAACGAGCAGTGTTGGAGAGCTAAATATAAAATTAGTAGACTACGCGGGCGAAGCCGCGGGTAACAGCTAGTGATGATATAAATACGTGTTATAATTACTAATAGATAATAAAAAAATTGCAAAAAACTAAAGCTATCGATTTTAAACCCTTAACTTTTTCTAAAGTCGATTTTCACAGCAAAAAGTATGGGCACCACTGGTATAGACAATGGAGATCGCAGACGTAACCGAAGCAAGACTAATATCACATTACAAGGTCAACGGTTTAAGTTGGTATAAGATTCTGCCAAACAGCCTGACCGACTACATTAGTACAATGATACAGTGATCTAACTTTTTTATAGTAGCCTCTGGTACAAGTGATGGTCAATAAAACCACAAAGGTCTATAAAAATTCTCGAATCAGGCAACACAAAAAATGTGTTTTCCATATTAGAATACAAACAACGTTGCTCGGAAAAGGCGCCATCGAGAGAAAAGATGGTCGAAGTTTTTTCATAATTATTAAATTTCGTGTTGATATTGAGTGAAATTAGTCAGTTTTGGTGGCATTTTGTACAATTTTGTACAACTGGTTGTACCACTGTCCTCCTTTTTGCCGTTACGGGCGTAGATATAATTAATTACCTAGGTTATTCAACTACGTTTAAATATCAATTTTAATAGGCTTCCATGTATTACTAATTTTATTTCAAATATCTGACTTAAACAAAGCCTTGTCAAAGTCCTAGACCTATAAAATTGGTTCCGCCACATTTACTTTGACGTTACGTTTTTCAAATTGCCCTCATTTCGTTGGTCACGTCAAAAGAAGCCGAAAGGGCGTAAGGAAAAGGCGGCCATGTTCCCTCGAGTGGCCTTATTAGGTTCTGCCTCTTGCTTTTGTTAAGTTATTGAGGTTATGACGTGTCTTTGAGATATGAATTGGTCGAAATTTCGTTACGACATCAAAGACTTGCTGAATTTATATTCGACAACCCTGAGATTGTGGTTTCGCCCGAACTGGCTTATTTTTTTATGGAAGCACGGAAATTCACTGCCAGGTGTCACTGGAGCGCTCTGCATCAACTACTATAACTAGGGACATGTTGCCTATGTTGTTGGCATTGGTTGTATTGGTCCGAGTCCTCTGTGTAGAATAAATACGATTCGTTGTCTGGCAACTCGTGAAAGGTGAGCGTAGATTAAATGGCAACCTCACCATGGAACTCACACCTCTAATGGAAGAGCGAGCGCTCGGCAACTTGCCGGGGTTGAATCTTCTTCAATACTTTACCTATTCCTGTCGCTATAATAACAGTAGCCAGTCGAAAGGGTAGAGTAACCGATGGACTGTACGTAGTACGTTAGGCTTAGGCCTATCTTATTAGTTCACCGATACATATGTATGTATATGTAGCTACTGCAACATGTCACTGACGCAGCTACATCTCTGGTGTATATAAGTTACGGTAATTTCTTATTATCAGAAGACATGTGTCTTTGTTCGCTGTCTTAAAGCACAAAAAAGCTCCGTAAATCGTTATTCTTATCTATTGCTCCACTTGTTTCTTAATGAAACGTGTCGAAAATTCCTTCCTATAGGAAACTTGCCCGTTAGTTAGGTAAGCAGGTTACCCAATAGGCGACAAAGACCGACAAACAAAAGAAATGTCTAAATAAATTGTTTTGTGTTTGAAAACATTTCATTAAATTTATGTTTATTTTGTTGAAATGTCTGTGATTCTTTTAAATGTGAATTTTGTAACAACTTATTGAAGTAGCTTATAACCAAAGGTAGGTATGTCAAAGGTGCTTTTATTTGAATTTCCTGAATAGAATAACAAAAATAATATTATACCAAAATATGCATAGTGATAGCTATACCAAGAATATACTTAATGTTTTTTTTATACTAGACTTAATTTCTTTTATTATTATTAGATTTAATTATTACTTTTTTAATTAAATTTATTTTCACTATCGTAAGATTAGTTGGAATAAAAATGGCGTTAAAATTAAAAGATTTCTACGCATTAACAACGCGATTAAAATGACTGTTCCCTTTTTTCATAATAAACTATAAGTAATTAAATTATAATACTCTCTCGAACATGCGATCTTTAAAAAGGTCCTATAGAAATCTGTCCTATCGAAAACTATGGTTACGCCGCGTATTAAGATACGTAACTCTCGAACGGGATCCTATGTAGAAATATGGATAAAAGTAGCCTATGTCTTTCTCCATTATTCCTTCTATCTCCACACAAAAATATAATATGACATAGCTCCGTTGCATCTTGGAAGAAGGCAAATAAACAACTTCATCATTCATCTCTCATTATAGTCATTTGGAGTTGATTTTTTAAAGATGTAGCGTATTTTTGGAACTTGGATTTTCAATTATAAGCATATTAAATTTCTTCAAAATAGGTTCAGCTGTTAAGCAGTGAAAACAAAACATATAGATAGATAGAGAAACTTTCGTGTTTATGATATAAGTACGGATAATTTCATCGTATTTTTATGAAATAATGTAACAAGTGTTATGTGTTACTCCAAGACATAATATACTAAAGTGTATCGTGTAGTGTTTAGTGCTATATTTTAGGTATACATATTTATAACTTTATATTCATTCTTTTTCCTAGGTTAATTTTGTTGTTACATATTATTTATAATTTGATAATGTATTTAAAACCAATGTTGTATTTTCTATCAGTAGACTTTAGACTTGTTTACTTTCATTTACCAATTACTTGTTTACCATTCTCAGAGACTCATTAGTAATGATATCTTGTTTGTGATAATACCGAGTGTTCAATAGGAAATATATTGTAACATTTATTCATTCTAATTCTACATCTCAAGCAATTCACA
>NJDD01001671.1:707277-724807 GCA_002245505.1 Calephelis nemesis | reverse complement strand
ACGAGTAGTAAGAATCTGTTTGTATTAAAACTGTTTATATTACGAGTACCTACGAGGTTTTTGTGCATTGTACCTTACAACTAAAAGAAATAGTGTAGAAGAAGTACATCCTGCGCTATTATAAGAACTTTATGAAACATTTAACTAAAAAATTAAAACTTTGTTAACCTTAGTTGCAGAGGTTGACGTAAATGGACATTTTTAACTTTTCATGTTATAGCTATATCTATACATCTATACATATAATAGATCTGTAGAAGGGTCAATTCTGTACATTGAAAATATTGAAAAAATAAATAGCAGGGGGTGTTGCTGGATCGATACCAAACCCAAATATGTGATTAAAAAATTGTTGTCTGTCTGTCTGTCGATGAAACTTGGTATAATTATACCTTATTATCCTGGGTATAAAATGGAATACTTTTTATCATGAAAAAAATACGTAGAAAAAAAAATCTTAATTTTTCAGTTTTAGACCGACATTCGCGCGGACGGAGTCGCGGGCGGAAGCTAGTACATAATATATAAAAAAAGTCGGGTTTGTTACAACGTTTATAACTTGAGATCTGCTGTACCAATTTTCATGGTTTTTGATTTGTTGGATTTGTCTTCGCCCCAAATAGCAGCCTTAATTATAACACAATGAAAACTCGACAAATACATAATAATTATGAAAGATGAATCATCTAAATAATATAAGATCGTGATAATTAAAAGTGATTAGGCTGAAAATTGATGGAGAGGTAGCTTCTAGAACCAGGAGAAGGACATGGGGTACATTTTATCCTAAGCGAAGAAATTAGGACACACGACATTTTAATTTTTTCCCATACAAACAGTACGGGCGGAACGAAGTTCGAAGTTCGGAAAAACATATAAAAATGAACCCTAATTTTGCGTGGCCATCTGAACACACCTGAACAAATTACCGCATTTTGTTAATTATTTTTTGTTGTGTTGGTTATTGTTATAAAAAAGTTCTTATGAAGTTCTTATGAAGAAAAAAGTTCTCTTGGGTTGGAGCAAATAAATCATTAATGATTTTTACATTTAAACTATAAGGAACTGTTAATGTCACGCAATACGAAGTTCGCCGGGTCGGCTAATTAAACATATATATCTAAGGGTCTAGGGTAAGTAGGTACGCGATTTTGGAATATTATACGGCAATGCCCCCTTCATCTAATTCGTAGCCAGTTCACTTAATTTCCAATTGAAATAATGAATTGTATTTTTTCAATTAATTACTTTATTAATTTACTTTTTTTTCAATTAATAATAATTTATTTCAAATTTAATTTCGAATTGAAATATTGAAAAAAATTAAATATTGAATTGTCTGAAATGTATCTTGCTAACACATGGAAATAACTCTTTGTGTCACTTTTATAGAATGTAACATGTAAAGATAAACGTGTGTTTTGACAAAACTAAAATACAAAAGTATAGAAAAGTACAGAAATGTAAAATAATATGACCACTAGTAATTGTATATTGCAGAGAATATGGTTAGTCTTGTCGCCTCCCTCATGGTAATCATATTTATTGCTTCCCCCCTACGGTGCGGAGCTACCACCACAAGTTCCTGGTGGTTGTGATTTTTCTATATTACTTCTATGAAGTTTGCTCTTCTTTTCTATGAAAACTATAAATTTCTGCTCTCCTTTAACTATAACATATTTAATACTACCCCGTTCTTGTGTTTTTTTAAAGGAGTAGGTACAAAGTTTTTTTATGTATTAAGATATAGGTTAAATAAAGATTGATACAATGAAAATAATATTAACACTCAAATCTACTTCACTGTTATCTTTTATCAAATACTAGCCGACCCGGCGAACTTTTGAACTTTTCCACAAATATTAAAAGTTGCTGAAACTTAGAATACAGTTATATATTTTCATGATAAAACCGTACAAGAGTGAATTCTGTGTATTTTATGTATTTAAAAAAGGGACAGCAGAAAACATTTTTATCACTTCTAGAATTTTCACCTGTCTATCTGTATCATGCCCTCGATTTTCGCCGAATCTAATGAACCCATCGTAACGAAATTTGGCCAATAGGTAGTTAATGTTCGGAAGAAGGTTAAATGATGCTTTTTCTCCTGCTCACTAAAGGGATTCCCGTAGGAGAGGGGTAAAAGGAAGCATGTAAATTGGGCTATTACTTATTAACGCTTTGTTCTAATTAATTTATTCGTTTCTGTAATTTCTAGTTCAGTGTTTTACAGATTTTTTTCTTATTTTTGAAGTGAAAACTTCTTTAGCGACGTTGCAAACGTTTTTTAGAATGGGTTAAAACTTCTAAACTTGCGTCAGGACACTTGACCTGATCGAAAATTCGTAAGACGGTGCAGGGCGCTTGCGTGAATGTTCGTGTTGTCATGTTTGTGCACGATAGCGCAATAAATGAGTATTATATTCTACCACATAAATGGTAGTCCTTTCATACTAATAATTAAAACAATTCGTGCAAAATTATTCCCTGACTATTCCAAAGTATCAAAAATGCACAACGTTAATACTCAAGTTTTCACTTCTGCCGGCACTTCCGTAGTGCAACCTATCGTTTTTTTTAAGGCAAAAGTTTTGTTGTTTCGAAATGATATGCATAACAACACTTAGTAATGAACAACTTAAAATCTGAAATGTAGAGAAACATTTTAACGTCCAGATCATATTTAATTCACTCATATTTTCACGCCAATTGCCAAGTGAAATTACCAATTACCAAGTGAAAGAAGTTCGCCGTTCGCCAAGTTAGCTAGTGGCTTAATATATCAATACATAATATTCAAATATTATATGTACATTTTAATCTTAATTAATATAAAACTACCTAATATTGAATAACGGACTGTTTGGGGAAGGAATATGATGGTACCATTATACGCTAATGGAATTATTTAGTACCTAGTTTGTTTAGTGTTTCGAATTTAGTGTTATTCTACAGATAAGTCTGGTTTAGTCTCGTCGTCTTACCTTTTCCTGCTGCCATAAAGTTAGAGCTTACTATAGTCGTATACTAGTTTAAAAGGTTTTATAGTAAAGTTTCGTCTTACATCACGGTCTTAGGTTGGCAACGCATGAAAACTAGTAAAGAAAGATACTTTCGTTCTTGACAGGAATGTCTAGCTTGGCAAGACATCGAACATGGATCTCGTGAACATGGACGGTAAGTGTGTATTGGTGTACACTAACCATAGGAATATCATACATATCTTCACGACAAGTCCCTTAAGGGACTGGCAGAGAGTATCAGTAAGACAGTTATTAAGTTAACAATTAAAAAAAAACGTACGGACAAATAATCTAAATATTAGGTAAATCTTTACATATATAATTCTTCTGTGAGTGTGTATGTCACTGAACTCCTTTTAGACGACTGGACCGATGTCGATGAAACTTTTTGTATGTGTTCTAGGGAATTCGAGAATGGTTTAGATTCACAATTTGGTCCACCGGAAAATGATTTTTTTAATTAATTTTTTAATAATAAGTAGTTGTTGATTTTAGAATGTTTCACATCGGATCCGACAGACTGCGCTACTGTCTAAGCATTATTGTCAAGCGATACGAAGTTTGCTGGGTCAGCTAGTGAGTATATAAGTAAAGAACTCGCCGAACTACTCGCCCAACTAGCCGAAGACACCAAGTCCACAAAGTGATAGATTGCAAGTCCATCACCAGTCGGGTACATATCCGATCACGGGCAATTGTTATTTCAAATAGAAAATGAAAGAGACAAATTTTACTTTTTTTAATTCAAGTCCCGAGGTTCAAGAAGTCAGGTCTGTATGCTTACTCTTGAATCTCGATGTCATCCGAATTGGAAATTGCAATCGTATATATGTCATTTTATTTTAACACAGTAGGTAGGTACTAGCGGATTATTATAATTTAGTTTCAAATAAATTCAACCAATCCAATAAAATAATGTATTACTTACAATTAATTAAATAATATTAATTCGCCAGTACTCTGTTCAACAGTACCTAAAGTGCCATACACGATTCCAATTTCTGATATTGCATGAATCGAGCTTCAAAAGTAACCATACTGCTATGATATCCATACTGGTTAGACATTAGTATGTTCAAACAAATAAACAGCTCTTTCATTTTATCATATAAATACAATTTAAGGCGTTTTGTTATACCTACGTAGGTACATATTCTTTAAATCAAACTAAAATGGTTGAATGTACCTACATGTGTCATAATGTGACTAAAGAACTAGTTAATAAGTAAAGTAAAGTTTGTTCACGCCCATGTCCCCGAATAGCAGTCCCACAATGTGATAAAACTATCACCAACCGTTCACATATCCAATCCTGGGCAACATTATTTTATTGGAAAATACATTTTATCTAGTTTTTGTTTGTTGCCCGACAAGAGAATCAAACATGCGACCTCAATAAATCAACTCCCAAGCCAGACTGCTAAATCACAGCGCCTCCGCTTCTTAAACTAAACTAAAATAAAGAACTAGTGTTAAGTAAAAATATATTTTCTGTTGAGTCATGATTTGATAAATAGGTATACGACTTTCCTGTTTTCTCGAGCTTAAAAATGTTCTGGCGGAAAGTTGAAGATTTAATTATATTGTGATTCAAGTATAGATTTCTGCAAAAGTAAAGCCTTTCTTTCAACAATCTACTTTTAACCTACTATTCACTCCCCCCCCATTTTTCCCCGTATAACACCTTTGTGGAATCAGTTACCGAGAGCGTTATTCCCAAACGATTATGACTTAGGAACCTTCAAGAAAAGAGCGTACTCATTCCTGAAAGGTCGGCAACGCGTCTGTGATACTCCTGGTGTGGCGGATGTCCGTGGGCGGCCGTGATCACTTTTCATCAGGTGACCCACTTCCTCGTTTGCCTCCTCTTCTACAAAAAAAATCATCTACTTTTGACATACGAATGATTCTTCATATAGATTAGGTACCTATTAGCTGAAATACTTATATCTCTTTGTGCAGACCCAAAGTTCATAATTCTTTTAACGCTAGTGACAATAGGTTTAGATAGATAGTGAGATACCTATCTAGGGTATGGTAGCCAGTACACTTGCTCTTATTCTTAACACCTATAACATCAATGGTGTATGGGTAACGTATCTTTTACCTACTATCAAGAAAACCGTGAGCTTCTTCGCTTTCTTAAGTACAGGTACTATGAAAAAAACCTACAAAATTTACAAAATCTACCCATATTTTTTCATTATAGCATTTAAAAAAATACTAAAATTTACAAAAAAACTTTTACTAGACGCATATTTTATTCTGAAATAAAAACTCCATTGAAAATGGTTACAATTCGCCTTTATGAAATTATAAATAAAAGTTACTTGTTTAATACGCGTAACTCAGTAGTCACTAGCTGTGGTCTACGCTTTGCTTGTGTACCTACCATTTACTTACAAACAAACCATTTTTGGGTTCAAATCGAACAAACAAATAAACTATCGATCACTTGATCGAGATTTAGCTACTCCAGCAGCACTTGATTTACAAAAGATCAAAATTTATGTTTACAAGAGAATTAATGAAGTTTCACGGAGTGCCGACGATGAAATCAACAAAACATGGTATTGAGATTCTTTTGCCAGTTAAACGGTATTTGTTGTGGCGATATGTAACGCTACCTATTGAGCGCGGTTATGAGTCGCGAAGTGGGTGGTGAGGCGGGCTGTCTCATGACAGTCGTCGAACGGCCGCAGGTCAAGACAGCGCGGCCGGTCATCGCGTTTCCCGCGTGAAAATCGCTTTCCCCGCGGTCGGTGTGCGGCGAACCACGTGAACGCAGTGTCCCGTCGACCGCTCGCGTGACACGCCGCGCTCCTCGCATCTCATCCTGCAGGATCAGCGTTCGAACCCGACGCCATCCCGCGCCACACTGCGCCTTCCCGCCCGAATCTCGCGTGCGCACACAAAACGTTCCAAATTCAAATAGTTTTAAAATTTTCATAAACCGTATCGGGTCATCGATTTGTAATTACGGCCTGTATTTTGTTTACAAAGGAGGTGGCGGCGATGCGGTCCAAGGCTGTGGCTAGGCGACTTCAAGCGCAAGGTAAGAAAAGACACAACAAAAGTATCACCAAGGTGTGCTATATGCTAACTTTAAACTTACAATGTACTCATCATGAAAAGCGCCTAAAAGAATTTTCAGTGTAAAAGTTTGAAAGGAAGATCCGTAGGTATGAAAGATAAAGACAGTGTGATGCGCTTACAGTGCGCTGTGATTGGTCGATCCCTCCCCCGCCTGACAAGATAACAAGGGACATCCTCCGAACCGTGCTGCGCGATTATCACCCGCGTTGAAATGACCTTACAGTTCATTTTATTCTGGACTATTCGCAGGAGGGACGATCCCTCCTTTGTCATTTGTCATTGGATGAGCACAAAGGCTTTCCATTATTTATTTACTGTTTACATAATGTACTGTCTGTTAACGTGACGTGATAAATACGTAGGAAAGCTGCTAAGTTTTCTTTGCAGAAGTAAAAAAAAGAAAACCATATTCTAAATTCGAAAAAAATACTATTTGCTTGAAAGTTGAAATATTATTTATATTTTTTTCAAATTTACAATATCGTTTTCAATTTACATTTTATGAAATTCTAATTTTTTGTTTTTAAAAATGGTTATTGTTAAGACTTTTTTTTCATTTAATTTTTGTTTAATGATTTGACATTTACCTATGAGGGACGCGATGCCGCTAATGCTAAATGATAACCATATAAATTTTTCAACAATGATCAGAAACTGAGTGATAGCATCCATTCACTAGACAAGCACTTATTTTTCCATTCGCAACATAATATATTATAATTTCCAATCGCGAATTTGTTTACGTTTGTCAATATTAAAAACAACAACAACAACAACAGTGTGGCAAAAGTGTTAAAATGTTTTTACTCAGATTATAGTTCTTTTTTTTAATTTTACAAGATAAAAAATCAATGTCAATGAAAACCGGAATGTCATTTTTGGCACGTCGATTTTGAAATAATCTTTATTATATATCACCTCTCTATATGATGAAAATAGGCGGCATCTCTATTGATAAAAGATCGCATACTGCTTACTGGTGCGTTGCTATTTAGTACAGGATATTAGGTCACACAGAAAGTTCTA
Source organism: Calephelis nemesis (assembly GCA_002245505.1). Classification (NCBI taxonomy): domain Eukaryota; kingdom Metazoa; phylum Arthropoda; class Insecta; order Lepidoptera; family Riodinidae; genus Calephelis; species Calephelis nemesis. Next base: position 717,662 of record NJDD01001671.1, on the reverse strand, counting down.
CTAACTGGATTACGACAATGGCAAGCACTGACGTTATGGTGGCATGAATGAATAGGTTTGCTCAACATCACTATTCTATTTAGTTTTGACAGATAGCACTTAGCGATTATAATTCATCGTATTTTTTTTTCATTTTTTTTTAGCACTTGCCCTGTGCGTGGGATAAATTTCTATAAATTTTATAGAAAGAAAAAATTTCGCCCCAGTCAGTAATTCAGTTATATGACATAATTCAATTCTTCTGTTATCTATTCGTTATTTATTTGGAATACTAAAGTTTTCGAGCCATAGTAAGAAGATTTTATATTGTAAGCGAATTCGCAGGTAACGTTCAATTCTAATAGTGGTTTTTAACGGTTGTAATTATTGGATTGCATCCGCTGGACCGTCGATTTTATACAAATTTAATAATAATCGGAAGATGGAAGCAAATTTTCCTCAAAGGTCAACTTTGTTGGTAGGCATGTTTACAAACATCTGGAACTCCTTTAACGTAGCAAAGTTGAAGAGTTTTTCTTTGTTTTTCTCTAAAACTATTACTTAGTTTATATTTAAAAAATATTGGGATTGTCATCCCATATTTTAATATCGTATGTTTAATATGAATTAGTTGAATTCGACAATAACTTGACCAGAATATCTCTGATATTTAATGTTAATTTGTACCTAGGTAGTCCTTGTCATCAGGAAATATATTGCATAACCATCTGCCTAGGTGTATTAAAAAATATTTTACGACACCAAGCTGTAGTTCTACTTGTATTAAAATTGGAGTGAATATATCATTTAATGTTTTAGACGCGGTTACGGATAAGTAAGTAATTGTTTGGGATTATTTTCTTGAAAATGTTCTTGAAGAAAATGTTATCAACGTGTTGGTTCGGGCTTCTTTGCAGAATAGACCATCTGCCTTCCTTGCCGGGCAGTTCGTAAAGAGCGAGCAAAGGTTTACCGTCACTAACACCGTGACATCTGATTAGGTGGTAGAGTTTCGCAGTGACTCGCCCGGATTGGTACCACCGCCTTACCCATTCCTGCCCCCATAATCCACCTTTGGTGTCTTTTGGCGGCGTGAATTTCTTACTATCAGGAAATCCGTCTGCTTGTTTGCCTTCCATAATCATAAAAAAAGAATAATTTCTAGTAGTTAAATCATTGTTAGATTACTATTTTAGGCTCAGTTTTTATTTAAAAATGAAAATGTCAGTTTTGGCACTTTGATTTTGAAATAATCTATATTTATAAAAATGAATCGCTGAATATGTTGCTAATTGCATAACTTCCGAACAGGTTAACTGATTTGGCTATTTGTTTTATTATGTTATTTATTGCCAGGAGAAGGTTCTTATTAAGGGGACAACCCGGGAAATTGCTGGGAAAATGAAAAACATTTTATTTTTATTCCATACAAACTAAACGGGTGGAACGACAACTATTTTCCCCATCTCGGTCCATATCCCCTATGTAGAATAGTTTGTAAGAGGTTAATATAGGTTACATGGGTCATCGTCACCAAGACCCCTGGTGGTGGTGACGATGACCCATGTAACCATCTTACCTATTCTTGTCACTATAATGGCAGTGTTATACTCCTATCCATATTGTAGGGAATCCTGTACTTGCAGAATACACATAACATCCTGGTCACGGGATAGCTTCACACCTACAATATCTGTTACAGTATCTGTCTGTAGGTCACGCTCGTCTCTTATCACCAGGAGAGTCGTGGGTTTGTCAAAGTATCATTCACAGACTAGTAAGAGAACTACATCTTGTATAACTTGTCTAACATAGAGATTTCGATTCGGTTTGTGACTGACATGTATCTTAAAAAAAATAGTATCATCACACCCATAACCCCGAAGAGGTGGCCTAGGCGCAACCAGGGCACCCACGACTAGCCGAAGACACTAAGCCCTACAGTGTGATCGGTGACAAGCCTATCGCCACCCAGACAAATACCCAAACCCCGGCAACGTTAATTTTATAAGAAAATTATTTTTTTTTGCCCTACCCGGGGTTTGAACCTAGGACCTCAACAAGTCGTTTTCGACGCCGGACCGCTATTTTTTAATCTCGTTGGCGTAAAATAAAATAAATAAACCGTAGTCTAAAATCACTAAAGAATATTTCATGATTATAGGTATCACGTATTTATGTAAATATTTTGGGAAAGATACACTACATTTTTTTATGTTACAAGTGAATAAGCAGGTGTCTCTTCTGATGGTGAGAAAAGACTTATAGACACCGTAGTTGTTCCGTACATGAGTCGTAATCTTGCGGACAGGATTCTAAGTCACGTATACAAACCTACTGGCTACCCTTTCGCTTTCAGCAAGGAACACCATAATGACGAGCACTAACGTGAAATCGACAGACAAAGATATGGCACTGATAAGGAATGGTAAAAAATTCTGAATGATTAGAGCTCCTCCTATCTACCTAACTGTACTATTTCTTCTGCAGGCTTTATTCGATTGAAAAAAAAAAACCGATAATTTCGGTTACGGTTACGGACCTCCATTACATCCCTGGTTGTGTTAGCCTAGTTATTGTAATCGCAGTTTTCTGATACCGTGGTTATCAGCGGGACTCTTATTTCTCAAACATCGGTTACACAATGCTCTATGAAAGTAATCGTCTATTTTACGATGCAGTTTTACAGCCACTGCGACGTAGATAACATAAAGCCTTGCGCACACGACAGGATCGTGGCCTCTGAATTTCAGGATTGGAGTGTGAAAAATAGAACTGCTCGCGCGGACACTCCATGGATGAATCTAATTACTTTATATAAAGCAGCTCGTAAGAAGCGAGATTCAGTTGGGATATCACTAACACTGTGAACATGACCGTGGTAGAGTTTAGCGTAAACTCACTCTGACCGGTAATACGGTCTTACTGCGTCACCACATTGTCAGTTCTCGTAACTGAATCGTTTTTCGGATTGCAGGTTGTTGTAACCGGTAATTTTAGATATCTCGTCAGTAGGTAGAAGCTGTTTAAGCAAGCTGTGTTACTATTCCTCGCAAATCTTTACGAATCTACATCCGCGACAACCAAAGTAACCCTATAGTTTCGAAGTTATATACATATATATGTATATTTATTTCATCTTAGCTAACTAATATAACAACCATTTAATACGTAATACAATTATATATGAGAATCCAAACTATGAGCTTAATCTTTGCTATTCATATGAAGTTTAAGTAAAACTTTAAAAAAAATATACAAGTCTGGTCAATATAATATAATAATTGGATCTTGAGCTATAAGCATTTAGTTGTTACTGAAATACATAGCTCTTACAACCATTGCAAACTGCAGCTATACTCGTGCTCGAAATCTATAATATAAAGTATAAAACTTCAAGTTTAATTTTGTCACAGCTAGCTGTTTGCCCACAACTTCGTCGGCTTAGAATTTGGTGCTCAGGTAATGCAAATCAAAAACGTGTTTTTTAATGAAAATAACGTTGCCCGTAATATTGGGCGAGAGATTCATATTCACATTGCGAGAAATACCTTCGGTTTCAATAAGATGCTTTTTACTAAAAAATAACAAATGTCTGGCCAGTATTCTGGTATAGTATTCTATATCACCGGATCTCGGGCTACAAACAATTAAATTAAAATTCATAATGGGTACAATTGTAGAGTACCGTAGCTAAAGTTCTGCTCCTATATAATTCAAAGTTTTATATGTTGAAATTAAATTATGTCACACTATCTAACGGTAATAAATCAACTCTGTGGTTCAGTTTTGGCGTTAATTTAAGCTCCGGGGTCGATTCTCGGGTCGGTTAACTCAGAAACGTGTTTTTATTTTTTTAATGAAAACCACATTGCCGGGATAAGCGCCTGATTGGGCGACAGATTTGCCACCATTGTGAGACTTAATACCTCCGAGCATATTAAGTTATTTTTTACTTGAAAATAACAAATGTCTGGTCAGCACATTATATCTCCGGATCTCGAGCTACAAACAATTATAACGAAAATTACAGCCTACAATCATGGCGTACCGTATCTCAAGTCCTGTTCATATATTAATATAAAGTTTTATATTGAGATTAAATATATGTCACAATATCTGTCGGTTTATCGTGTCATGAAAGTGGAACATGCATAACTGTTTCGAAACGCGTTAACTGTTTCTTTGTTTATATTCTGCTATAGTCATCGTATTTTCCATGGTTTACTGCTTAGATATGGCTATACATCACCGTGTTTTAATGAAGTTTTTTTTATTTTCCAAAAAAGATTTGTACAATAAAATATGGCTTCTAAACTTGAAGTTGAAGCATGGTGATCAGCAACATCGATTACACGGTTGTCCTGATGGTAGGATACAACTGTGGCTTAAAGACACCACAAATGTTGCAGATGCTTTTTTTATCCTGTGGCCAAGTTGTTAAGTCAATTGTGTATGTCTACCGGCTGGTCTATCCTCCAGACCTAAACATGACTCTCATTTTGACTTGTCATTAAAGATAAAGCGATGGATCCTTACCCGCACACACCCCTCACACCAGTGGCACCATTGGTGGTATTGGTGTTTTTAAATAATATTTTTAAACTTTGCGTGGACCATCACTGGGAAAGTACAAAGAAACAGTTTGTATACATAAATACAATTGTTTTGCTAACAAAGTATAGTACTTGTTATTTTTACAATTTCTTTTAAATTATTTTTCAGCTAACGGGTTTCGCTATTTAAACATCATCAAGACGATTACATATACATTACTTTTATGGAGAATAACAGTTAACTTCACGCATATCCCTTACGCGGTAGGCAGAGAGTATCGAGTGCCAAATCTCGTGAACATCGCAGACCTGACTGGCTTCCTCCACATTCGTTAGTCTTTTCATATAAGGACGCCGGTTGCGAAAACTCTTAACACCAATCTCGGATTATTATCCTGAGCAATTTGATTGTAGAATGATAATCTAGGTCTCCCCGTGTACCTGCGTCCATCTCCATTCGCATTTTATATCTGATTTGTCAATCATTCATCTATCATTGACCGCCTCGTTGGTCGAGTGGCTAACGTATACGCTTAACTACATCGACCAAACGCGAGGCTCGGGTTCGATTCCCGACGGAGGCAGGCATTTGTGTGATGAACATTTAGATGTCTGCATTTCCGGGTCTGGGTGTTTATTAAATATATTCTGGTATCTATTTAAGTATTTCTATGTATTAGAATCGTTGACTAACACCCATAACACAAGCATATAATTTGCTTACTTTGCGGTTAGATTTAATTCGTGTGATTTGTCCAAGGATATTTAATTATTTATTTATTTATTTATTATTATTTATATCATTTTTTACATATGACAGAACCAACGGAAAATATTGTGTCTAACACAATATTTGCGCATAAGGAAATACATCGATATACAAGATAGTTTAGAAAAATATGATATTAGAAACCACAATATATTTTTTTAAAACCTTTATTATACACTCTAAAATGTAGGTACTAATTACGTATATATACGTAATAATTGTATAATTACCTAATTTGTAATTTGGCATTAACAATGCAACTTTAAAAAATGCAACAAAATTTTGTATATCCATGAAATTAATGTAACAAAAAAGAAACGCTATAATTAATAATTATTTAAAATTAATTGATTACGCATATGAAGTGGAAGGTGAGCATTGACTTCTACAAAACAGTTTTAACTAGTGTAGAAGTCAGGGGCTAATCTAATGTACTGTAAAACTTTCTGAGACAATAAAGATTACTATTATTATTGTTAACAGTGTTATGGTAGAAAATGGTAAGACGATTGTAATCCGAGTGAATCGTTGCAGAACCACAACTTAGAAAAGATTCTGATAAGTGATAACACTGAAAATAACAATTTGTAGCAAGCCCCCGACAAATACTGAACCATCTCGATTACGTTAGCTTTCGACCAAAAAGTCCGCATTGAAATGGGTTAATTTGTTCAAAAGTTATGGTGCCAAAGATAGGAACACACAAACTTATAACACCCTTCGTTTTTCGTCAGGGGTTAAACGAATCCTAAAAACATAACTCACCTTTTTGAACGGCTCTGTAATAAAAAGAGACTGACTTGGGGACTTATTACACAGGATATGGCCTCCGTCCATAAAACCGACACCCGAAACTTATACCGATATCTGGGCACGTCTTTACGAATCCCATAAATGTCCTGGGGAAAAATTTTAGTCCGAGATCGTAAAACTTGATCACTTTCCGTCTGCACTTCGAAAGGTTTGTGAAAAGTGAATAAAAGTTGGTCTCAATTGTTGACTGCTTGTTGCCTGCGTTTTTACCTACTTAGTTTTAATTTTAACCCTGATTGAATAAGAAGTTTGACTTGTCTTTTTTTTGTATGTGTATGCGTAAGTGTATGTGTTCCTGTGGGTGGCAATGTAACTCCCAAATGGATGGGTACTGTTTTCAACACGTTTTTTTTTGTTTTTAAGCTTATTTAAATGTTTTTGGGCAACATAACGAATAGATTTTGTTATGGGTTCTTATTATGTTTAAATAAACTTTTACTTTTTTAATTATTGTACATTGCATAAAAGTATGAGTATATATAAATATAGTAGTAAGTATAAATTAGTATTAATGAATTAAATAATTAAGTAAACCATTTTCTTCTCACAGATTTAAATTTTAATGACATAGTAGCCAAGATTCTGTAAAAGTAAAACCGGTTGCCTAACTCAGTAAAATTACAAAATAACAATGTTGTTCATTGTTTTATATATTTGTTATCAAGTGATTTTTTTTAAAGTTAGCCTTACATTTTCTTGACACCATGACAGTGCTTGTCCTTAACATCTTTATTTCACCATCAAAAGAACCATCTGTTTGTTTGTCTTCGTCTATTATAAATAAAACTGACTCTTTAACAATCTAAAATGAGTTTTGTTCATCGCAACGAAGGTGCCAATTTTTCGTACCCTGTACAACTTCTTGACAATCACTTAGCAGAAGTTCACGGAGAGATCAACCCAGTTATGCATTCCTAACACGTGATCGTCCGCCATCCTAGGTGGCGGATCTTAAACTCAAATAATATCGGACTGGGAACAGTTACGAGATACTTCATTTGAATATTTTTACGATGCCTTTATTTTCTATTAGGTAAGATCCCCTTCACGGTCTATTACCACGACTTTTTGATCTCCTTTACAAGATCCAGATACGATATAAATAATTTATTTACAGAACATTTTCATTGTTCAAAGACATATTTAATTATTTCTTTGACTTACCATATCGTGGAATGCAAATATTTAAATAATAGCTTTATTAAAAAAATCTAATTTATTAAAACAACTCAGTAATTTGATTGATATGCAAATATTTCAATAATATTTCAAAAATAAAAAATCCAAAACAATTCAGCAATTTAATAAGTTTTCCGTAATGTCCGTAAACAACCATTGTTTCTGTTAGTTTGGAGAAAAAATCGTAAAGGAAACTTCTCTTAAACCAAGATTTCCTTAATCATAGTAAATACTTATTTCCATGTGCCCATTTCCAGAAGAAGATATAAAAAACTGATGTTTTTATGTCTCTTAGCAAATTAAACGTGCCAGTGACTGATTTCCTAAACAGGAACAAACAGCACCGTGACAAATTCTAGTCCTGGTTCCAAGACAACAGCGATGTCTTCAAATAACTGGAAAATTCAATAAGTCCGAGGTTTATTTCTCCAAGAATAGTGGTCGTAAACGTCTAGACATTCCTATGGACGGATCCTCGAATCATAATAACGCTGAAACTCAGAATCCATAATCTTATTTTTGTACCGCACCACGAAGCGTGAATTTCGCAATTACATCAGCGACACACGCGATTATCAGCCTAAGTAATATCAGCCCAGATGCGACTATGGCCTGGTTAAATGCTGAAACATTTCTTGTCTATACACGTGCGAATGTGGACTTTCTGTGTTAGGCTCCACAGAGGGAGTGTCCAGGTGAAAGAGGACTCTTTGCGGTTGGAGGAGGGTGGGTTATCCAATGCAGATGTCGCACGACGACATCCATTGTTCCCTCCTATAATTTTATCGAATGTGATTTACGATCGATTGTTCGAGAAGTGGACAGTTGGCAACGTGTGGGTGCGCGTGCGCAAGTGTGCGTCGTGCGTGCTCTGACGGTCCTCATAACTTACCTGCGAATAGGGTTGCCACGATGGAATATCAGTCTGGACACATAAAACTTGTCCAGATGCAATCGTAGGGATGTAACGACCCCATTGCCAGATAATATATTAAATCGGATAATGGGATGATTGCAATAGCGCCACTGTAATATACTGTTAAAACTGTTATAACTATAATAACAGTTGGTGTTCAAAAGGAACGAGGTAAACGGATTTTGCGCCTTACCAATTCTTTCTGCAAAAACGCTTTCGCCAAAGCCGTTTTGTGGAAGGTGTTTGAGTATTATCGAGTAATTCATGTAAAATCAAACAATTATTTCAAGAAAGTTTTTATTAATATAAGAAAGCTTCACCAACATTGAGAGTATTTTCCAGAGTTTGAAAAAATGTTAGGAAATTTTAGAGAATTCCTGACCACCTGGCAACCCTACCTGCAGATGGCGCTCAGATGACTTGCTCACCATAACGCCCTCATAAATTAACATACGACTCGGACGTCTTGACTGTTGACTGTTCAGCTTATACTTCTATATTGCAGTTGAAATCATTGTAACTAAGTACGGAAGTTCATGAAGTATACGGAAGCTTCTATAACTTACAAGCTTGACTTTTGAATGAAATGAAAGGAAATAAATAGGTATATGTCTATGTCTATGTCTGCCTATTACGCATATGCTAATTCATGGCTCACGTACGGTATTTTACTTTGGGGAAATAGTGTAAACGCTCGAGATATATTCATTTCCCAAAAAAAATGTATACGTATCCTAGCAAACATTCAAGAGTCGGAAAGCTGCAAACCCTATTTCAAAAATCTAAAAATTTTAACTTTACCTTCAATATATATATTACAATCATATACATTTGTCAGAAAACATTCAGATTTATTTAAAAAGCAAGCAGACAACCCTCGACGCTACGAAGCTAGAAATAAATTTAAACATAATTTAGAATTACCCCCGTCAAAATTAAAAATACATAGTTCCGGACCTTATGTTATGACAATTAAGACCTACAATAAACTTCCCAATGAATTAAAATCAGAGATGAATAACCTAAGATTTTCAAAAAAATTGAAGAAATTTTTGATAGAAAAGAGTTATTATACTTTAAACGATTATTTAGTAGACAATTTCAAAAGTGAAATCTGAAATAGATCGGTCCGCTTCAATTTGCAACACCCTAAAAGGGTACATATTATGTCCTTCAAACAACAAGTGGGAAAAATTTGTAATACCTTTTATGTGACATATGGAGCAATAAATGATTGATTTGATTTGATTTGGTATGTAGGAAAATATTTGTATTGGTTCGGGTCCTCTAAGTAGAATAGACCATCTGAGCTCTACTCGTAGAAGCGAGCTTAGGTTAATTACCAATAAAACCACTGATGTTAGAGTGCTGAGCAGCAACTTGCCTGGGTAAGGATATGCCATATCCACCGCTTTACCTCTTCCTACCGCCGTATAGCTAAGTCACGCTCGGATCCGGAGGGTAGAGTAGCCTGTACTTGCACAATTGGCCATACCCTGGTAACAGGAAAGCGATGCTTCTATAATTTCCCCGTGTTGGTCCGGGCTCCTTTGAAGAATAGACTACCTGCCTTCCTGCAAGGCCGCTCTTAAAAGGCAAGCAAAGGCTCACTGTCACTAACACCGTGACATCTGACTAGGTGGTAGAGTTTCGCAGCGACTCACCCGCATTGGTACCACCGCCTTACCTATTCCTGCCACCATAATGTCATGACGTATTCCGGTTCGGAGGGTAAGGTAGCCGGTAAACTTACTTTTGCTCGAGGCCTAACATCCCGGCCTCAGGTTGGCAACGCACCATTACCATCTTTGGTGTCTCTGGGCGGCGGAAATTTCTTACCATCAGGTAATCCGTCTGCTTGTTTGCCTTTCAATATCATCAAAAAAAATAATTTCTATAGGGTCACTAGGCTACGGTTGTGTCTTAAAATCAGGAGATCCTTGTGCTTAAATCCAAATAAAATTGTTTAATTTGCAATTTCCCGCCAAAAAATGTATACCTATTATGGCGTGACAAAACAGGCTAAATATCCGTGTGTTTAATTGCAGATGGGTCATATGAACAAAAAGAGTATATACTTAGTCTGGCCATAAATACTGTTACACTTAAAAATAAAAAAATATTACATTTGAATTTCGAATCTGTCATTTTTATACGATTGTTCATTGTGTTT
>NJDD01001671.1:657892-701807 GCA_002245505.1 Calephelis nemesis | reverse complement strand
CTTCGCTTCCATTCCCCCTCTCACATTCCACGTGCCTATTTGGCACTCTCCACTCCTCGATTCGCCTGCACGGGCCTGGCGTGATGGGTGGCGGCCCCCATCGCCGCATCTGCCTCTTTTCGTACCGACGAGGGCGGATCGGTACGCGTCGCCTCCAGGGAACGCCCTAACCCGCTCTGTTATTACATAGAAAACCAGCCTATTGTTGCGAAACCCTCTGTTTTATCCCAAATACAATGTAGTAGTATTGAGTATTTTTTTATTTTACTGAATCAGGCGTTACTTTGCGGAAATCTATCATAAAAGATGTAAAATCCTTTTTTTACTAATTCCGCGTACTTACGCTTACTCGAAATTAGCAAAATAAAGGCTTATTTTACATCTGTATTGAGTTTTGACTATCTGATAAAAATGAATTGTTAGAACTAAAATAGGAAATCTCTGAACTAATTGATAACCATATTGGTTTAAAAGATAGCGAGCATGTATAATCAGTGATGTTATGAATACCTAGAATTTTAGCCTATTGTTGCCAACTCGTTTTTTCTTATCCCAAATTTATTCCAAACTCCCTGGACAAACTAGACAAATCAATCTAATCTCTAGGATTTAATCTAATCAACAAATTATATATTTGTGTTATGGGTGTTAGTCAGTGATACTAAAACATTAAAATACTTATGTACATACCAGCACATTTATTTTATTAAATACCCAGACCCGGAAAACCAGACATCTATGTTTATCAGACTTATGATTACCCGCGTCGCGTCGATCGGTAGAGTTAGGCGTCTGCGCTATCTGGGAATAAAATTGCTATAGAAAACTAACTGTTGGGAATCTCACCGTTTGTTGATTACCACATTAGTTTAGTAAGTAGTCAACGATCTTGTACTAAAGTTAGCGATAGTGAAAAACATAGCCTATTACTGCCAAAACTTATTTTCTAGTAAATGGAAATATATGGCTATTCCATAAGAGTGGTTAGAGAACTATAATATTAGCGTTGGGAAAATTAGCTGGAAATTATTACCTATGTAGAATACATAGGTAATAATTTCCAGCTAATTTTCCCATATATTATATCATATATTCATATCTGATTTTCATCATTGCATTTGCAAAAAATCTTTTTTTTTTAATTAATGAACTCTAAGTATGACAATATAAAATGATTTTGGCGTAATTATATTTTTCACAAGATTTCATTTAAATCTACCTCTTCCTTTGTTTTTTTTAAAGAGACATATCTTAAAACTGAATTTGGAACCTATTGAGTTAAACTTAAAGTACTTACTTACAACTTTAATTTTTAATTTGATGACAATATCATTATACCTAAACTATAAATATTGATGTCAAATCATAATGGCAGCTACAACAAAATGGTGGATTAAATACTATTTGAAAACCCAAATGAACAAATGAGTTTCAAGAGCAAAATATATTATTGAAAACATAAAATCTAGTAAATATTTGTTTTAAAAAATATAGATTAACTTATTCGTCTACGAAGTATACGTCAAGAACCTTAATAAAAAAATCAAAGGAAAGAACGTTTTTGTATTTTTTGTTAAGATAAAGGAAAAAGTGTCAGTATGGGTCGCGATAGTAAACTGACTTGTATGAACTTCTTAGCCCTTATCGACGGAAGCAGTCGGCTTAGGGAAATGTCAACTGCGGTCCCTTTTCCTATCTTGGTTGAAGGCGTAAGGATTCATTTTTGGATTAATGCTGATTATTATTTCCACTGCTCTGCAAAATAAATAGTTGTTACTAACTGACCCAATAGGAGTTGTCCTGTCATAACTAATATTTTTTTATATCACATGAATCTTTTCCTGTATGTAACTAATGCAACAATAATAATTAGCAAAATTGGTCCATTCGTTCACACGTGATGCGAAGAAAAAATTAAATAGCGATTATTTTATGATTAGATTAGCAGCTTCAAAGCATAGTTTGACCGCCTCGTTGGAATTTGGGTTTAGGGTACACGTCTGGCCCCCCCCGATCACCGAACATCAAGATTCTGAATTTCAGGATTTTTTAAACAGACATCCTGTTTTAATAAATTTATTCTGCAATTTATTTAAATATTTCTACGTATTACTAACACCCATAATACAAGCATATACATTGCTTACTTCGGAGTTAGATTCAATTTGTTTAAATTTGTTTACTTTATCAATCACCTATGGATGCCACAGAAGTAAGTGATAGAAATCTTAGACTACGTGTGCAATTCTACCGGTTGTTCTCCTACCTCTCCTCCTACTCCTGCCTCCAACGTATAGCACGGATCTCAACAATACTGAGCACTGACGATATGGTGAGGAGTGGGTGATGCGAAGGTATAAAATCGGGCGATCTGCTGCAAGGCACTTTATTACCTAAAAACTATGCGGATTTCTTGACACAAAACAATGTCACGTGACATTAAATACTATGAGGTCATTTTGACATTAGAATGTTGAGTATCATATTGTGTAGGTTATACTTAGTATTTAGAGTTCGGTACCTCGAAAGGGAAAAATGGAACCTTTATAAAATTACTTTGTTGCCCATATGTCCGTCTGTCAAGATACGTTTTTTCAAAAATGCGTGGCGGTATCAAGAAAAAACTTAATAAATGCTCAGGTCTATTGTTTTTGGAGTTGTGAAAAAATCAAACTTCTGAGAAAACACAATAAAAAAAATGCAGCCGTTTATGCCTCAAATTACGAGTCCATCTCTCACTTTGCCGTTTTTTTACAGATTTTTGTACAAACCGTAACGTTCAAAAATCTGTTGTTTAAATGACTAACTACGGTCGTTCGTAGTTAATCACAACACTTGTGAAGTTATAAGTAACAACCCCACTTTTATACAAATATTGATTACTGTTTATTGGTTAAAGAAATCGAGTAATAATCTATAAAAAGTTAAAAACTTTAGATACACAATGGTGCCTATTTTGACAACATTAAAACAATATCATAAGGTACCTATATAATTTGATTGTTTCAAGGTGTATTTTAAACGTCAAAGAATTGTCATGTACGAACTAATCTGATAATACTAAATGTGTCTGTCTCTTTCTATGTAGTGGGTTAAAGGAAGATAGAGATAACTTAAAATGAGATTTGTGAACAATTTACTGCCAATGTCTAGACCACACATGAAGTTTCTTACGTATCTTAAAAGTTATCGCCACAAAACCAATCGACAAGGTCATTACATGATATTTTTGGCATCCTACATTGTTATGAAACACAGCACCACTTTGTTCAGCAGATTGTTTTTAAATGTGAAAGCACAGAGCAGCCATAATAAAGGTATACTGACATCTGAGACACATTGTGTTTATAAATTGGGCACGCACTTATGGTTTGTGGGTCGGAAATTGAGATCACTTAAATAAAATATGGTGTCTAACGTACAAACAGTAGCACATAAATAAAATTTAGTCGATCTGGATCCTAGAATATCCAGACGGTAGTAATTATTAAAAGTAAAAAAAATAATAGCATTTTCCGGGTTTTTTTAAAAGACCATCTTCTATACTGAAAAGCAGCTCGTAAGTAAATCTGTTTGATATACATTGCTGGTGATAGAGTGCTGTGCAGGAATTTGCCCGAGTAGGAATCCACTCCACTACTTACCAGCACTTTACTCGTTCCTGCCGCCATAACGACAGTGTCTTATTCCAATCCGGAGAGTATGGTAGCCAGTAGACTTTCACGATTGGTCAAACACCTCTGCCACAGAAATGCGATACACCTGCAACACCTATGGGCTATGGTGTCTGTTGCCTCTTACCATCAGGAGAGGCGTGTACTTGTTCGATGTCTTATAACAAAAATAAACATGTTTCTAACAAAAAAATGAACTTCAGAACTATAAAAATTTAAACAAAACACAGATCAAGTGCTAAAATAAAAATACCTTGAAAGAAACAAAAGTTATGGCCATTATATATGGACGTCAATTTCATCTGTAACGATGAACTCATTTAGTAGGTACTCAGAGCTGTGTATATATAGGATATAAGTAATCGCGTTAAATGTAAAGAAAGGAATTAATAATATCACCACAGTACAAGTTCAAATCCAGACTGGGTCAAAAATTTTCTTTCTTTAAGTTTGTATGTATTTGGCTACTTCAAAGCTATTATGCTTTCTGAGAGGACAGTAGGCTTGCTTTTGAAGCTCGACTTATGCAGTATTGGAAATTGGAATCGAATTTGTCATTTTAGGTGCTCTTGAACACAATACTTGCTAATTTTAATTAATAGTAACAATGAATTATTTTATCGGACTCGTTGAATTTATTTGTAACTGAATGTTATTAATCCGCTAGTACTGTGTTCAAAAGTATGTGTTTAGGTAGTAAAATCACATACAAGATTTCAATTACCAATTAATTTATTTTTAATACAATTAATATCGGGATTCGAAAGTAACCCTACTAAAAAATGTTATGCTTGGATTAAAAAAAATGTTATACCCATATCCCCGAAAAGGGGGGTAGAGGTACAACCAGCGACATGTACTAAGCTATACATACGATCCCAGGCCAAGTTGCTTTTATTTATGTAAATCTTTCTTAAGAATAGGAATAAAAATGTACATACATTGTAGAAAGCTAAAATATTATTTATTTTGGGTAAAACTTAAATGAAATATGCGCTTTGTATATCCACAGTTGTATGTACAAGTTATCAAGTATATAACCGTGATACGTGGTGGTACATACATTGTGGCCAATGCCGGAGCATCGTAAACAGTTAATTGGTGATAAAAGCGGGTAATTGGACGCGGGTATCGACGCAAGCGCACTAATGACGCTACTATTCTCGATTCCGTTAACGATTTCCAACCGATATTTTTAATCTAGCTATAAAAATCTTATTTTTTTTATTTAGAAGCATAAGACAAATGACAAATAAATGTAAAGTTTAAAGAGCGAAATCCTTTGATTCAGTTTTATGGCCAGACATTATTCATTTATTGTAGCTGAGATTTCAGAAGCTCATGCCTAAAAATCAGTTAGGATCCACGCGACCACTACATTTGGAACAGTGGTCAGTGCCAGGTAGCAGAGATTACTTACATAGACTTACATAGATTCTGTAAGTTGAAACATTACAAAGTGGTGGGCATGAATAAAGTTTTTTTTGTCATGTCGGAAGTCAAACAAGCAAACGAAATCATTGCTGGCCTGATCTAATCGAAGACAATGCTACTTTATTAATTGAATCTAACTCCAAATTAAGCAATTTATATGCTTGTTTTATTGGTAAACGATACTAATAGGTACACAGGAATTCTTAAATAGATACCATAATAAATTTAATAAAGACCTAGTGATCTAGGTATTAGGATCTAGCATTGATATGCAGACATCTAAATGTTCATCACAGAAATTAACCGTCGGGACTCAAACCCGAGTTTAGCGGTAAGTCGGTAGAGCTAGGCGTGTACGTTACCTAAAATTAGCTAAAAATAATTGACTTTTTTGTTTTAATTAATATCTTACTATTTTATATTAAACCTACGATGATCCAAACTTCACAGTAGCCATTGTTTTATCTATATGTTTTGGACACGCTAAAAAAAATCAGTTTTATAAAATGAAAGTCTGACATTTAACAGATCTCGTGCTATCCTTTTTATACGTAATAGGCTTCCATTTTTCGGTATGAGGGTCAAAATATTCAAACTCGAAGGACGTCACTAACTAGGCTAAGTATTTACACAAACCAAGTTATCGTTATGGTTGCTCATTAAGTTGGGCATATCATCTATTCGCCGTAACTGCGTTCGTGACTTGTGACTTATGGCCGGCCGATCTCCAATGCGTGGCCATTTTAACCATTTTCCCGATGTATATCAAACATTTTTGGTATGAAAACGATACTATTTTTATTTTTACTAGCTACGCTTCGTAGGAGTGGGTTTATTGTAAGCTCTATTTTTTTAATTTGACAGCGTATGAGCACGCGGCTCTCGTGATAGTAAGATACGACCGTCGCCTATAGGCACCATAGTTGTTATGAGTGCGAGGCTTACTTATGGCAGTACGTCGAAATGAATATCTGTTAGTTCCTTCCATAGCTTCAGAGGCGTCTACATGTCAAACGATTAACTTTTACAAAAATGGTCTAAGAAACTTATTTAAATACAGTTCCAACGTACATTTTTTATGGGAGGTCAGCGAAGAAGGCTCTTCTGAACGTAAGAGATAACCGTGGCCTATAGACACCATAGATGTTAAAGGTGCGTCGCTGTTCTATGGCCGGTATGCTAGACCTATTGTGTAATTATATAGGCGGTGGATTTATACCCGGGCAAGTTGCTGAACACCACTCCATTACCAGTGGCCTAGTTGGTACCTACTGACCGATATTTTAACCAGTACTACTAGAAAGTTCAAGTTTTAGCCCTGATGATGCTGTTATAAGCAAATGCGGTAGGCTAGTAACGTAAAACAGCACAAGTGTTTCTTCATTTAAAAAAATGAAGTGAAAATTACTTGAGATTGGGTATTGGCCCGGTGGGCGATTGGCTTGCCACCTATAACACATAAATATTAGTGTCTCCTGCTAGTCGTGTGTGCCTTGGTTGAACCTCTGTCTATGTTTTCGGGGATACGGGCGTGTAGTAGAGGCGTATTAAATATCAAAAGCGCCCTAGGCAAAAAAAATAATGGCGTCCCTGTAGCGGGCTAGGAATTATTTGTGACTTTGAATATTTAGACAAATATTTTGATCTACTGTTTATATAATTTCGTCGAAATTGATTTGGTGGTTTTGAGGGATAAGACTGTTAATTACTTGCGTTGTACTTTTTTCATTTTCGTCCGCGCCTCTCATAACCTCGCGCCCCTAGGCAAGTGCCTAGTTTGCCTTAGGGAAAATCCGCTACCGGCCGTGTAGACACTTTTTTTGATTCCTAGATTTTTTGAAGTTTTTCACATAATCTATTTTTAAATTTATACTAGCTGAACCGTCAAACGTTGTTCTGCAATTTTTTTTGCTGTGATTCACCCTCATAACTTAGGGTTATAAAAAATAGAGGTTAGCCGATTCTCAGATCACAAAATTTCATGAGAATCGGTCTAGCAATTTCGGAGGATTACGGTAACTAACATTGTGGCACGGGATTTTTTTATGTAAACTAGATGACTCGGCAGACGTTGTTCTGCTAGTTTTTTAATGCGATTTTATTAAAAAAATTGGGTAAGTTACCCTCACTTCTCACTTAGGTGTATGAAAAATAGATGTTGGTTGATTCACAGACCTACACAATATGCTCACATAATTTCACGAAAAGCGGTCTAGCCGTTTCGGGGGAGTTCAATCACGCACACCGTGACATGAGAATTTTATAATATACTAACTGCCCGTTCCGGCTCGCACCATACGCTCGGATGGTAATTTTTTACCATAAATTGAGATATAAGCTATCCTATCTCTCAAGTTGGATCGAACTGCACATGGTGTGCGAATTTTATTATAATCGGTTAAGTGGTTTAGGAGTCCACTGAGGACAAACATTATGACACGAGGTTTATATATATTAAGATTAGATAGTATAGACTAGACAAGAGCTTTTTTACTTCAGTGTTTACGTGTGTAGCAGTTATAAATTAAAAATGCTAGGTTTTAATTGGTTTAGGACTTAAAGCGACTTGGAGGGTGGACGCAATTAAAATATCATTTACACGGTAAGGAATATATATTTTTCAACTTTACATTTTGTCTGAAAATTTTATTTTAGCAGATATTTATTTGAGGCAAAGATACATTTTTTAAAAGCAAAAGAAGCAAAGAAACTGTCTTTTTAAATTTTGTTTTGTGCTTTAAAACTTTGGCATCCAGAGCTTTCTTTTTGTAACAGGAACGTACAGCAGATGATAGACTTTTTAATGATAAATAATACTAAAAATAAATGTCCTTGGACAAGTTACACAAGTTGAATTTAACCCTAAAGTAAGCAAATTATATGTTTGCGTTATGGGTACTAGTCAACAATACTAATACATAGTAATACTTAAATAGATACCAGAATAAATTTGATAAACATCCATATCCAGAAATGCAGACATCTAAATGTTCATCACACAAATGCCTGCCCGCGTCGGGAATCGAACCTGACCCTCGCGGTTGGTTTGCTTAGTTAAAATTTAAATCAGCGTTGACAAATTTATTTTGGGAAATACCAATAAGAAAATACCTATCCATCAGTACCATTGAACTTTGCGGGTAATAGCTTAACCGCAGTTAAACTACAAAAAACCGTTGCCAATTTTATTTCGCCAAATATACGTTGCGAGATCAAATTAAAATAAGTGATGAAACATGACCTACTTTCCCAAAAAAAGAACCACCCAAATCAGTTTTTGAAGTGAGAACTTCTTAAGCGGCGTTGCGCGCTTTTTTGGAATGGGTAAAAACTTCTAAACTCGCGTCAGGACACGTGACCTAAAATTGCGTAAGACGAAAAACACGGCGCAGGGCGCTTGAGCGAATGTTCGTGTCATGTTTGTGTACTTTTACACTGATAATAAATGATAGTACTTTTATACTGATAATAAAAACAATTCGTGTAAAATTACTACCCAACTATTCCAAAATATCAAAAATGCACAACGTTAATATTCAAGTTTTCAATTCTGCCGGCACTCCCGGAGTGCAAGCCGTTTTTTTGCCTAGTAATCGCATAAAAATAGACAAAGAAACAACAGTCGAATTTTAATAACCCTCCTTTTGGACTTGGTTATAAATGAAATAACCTAAACCCATCCATTGGTAGCGTTAAGCTTCGCCTAATAAAAATAGTTTATTACGTACGTGTAACAAAAACGAAGAAGAAATCCGGTGCAAATTCTTAACCATAACACCAAGTGGTCTACGTGGAAATAATTGAAATTCCCTCACGAAGGCAAGAAAGGCACGAAATGACTCAGTAGATAAGGGTAATAATGCTACTGTCCGTAGCCTTAACGTAGTCTGTAGTGTGAAAGTATTCAATTTGAACAGGAAGTTTACTTTCAGGAATTACCACTGTCTGGACGATTTTGTATTTCAGACACTTTATTACGTGATAATCGCGGGTTGGATTCTTTAATGTTTGTTAAATATATAACTAAGATATAGCTATCACGTTAACACTATCACTTTTTAACGATATAGCTTGCAGTTAAAGCAGTGCTCTATAACCGTCTTTTAAAAATTAAATGCTTGTTTTTTTTATTTATTACGTAGTCGATTTCACCATAATTTCTGAAATGATTTTAAAAAATATTTTTTTTTTATTTCAAATAGCCTCGCCTCTGTGATCAAGCGGTTCAGTTGGTGGACTTGACTGCATGAGCATTGAGCTCTCGGGTTCGAATCCCGGGTCGGCTAACAAAAAGAAAATTGGGTTTTTCCAATTTATGTCGTGTTTATTACCCAATAAGACAAATAGTTGTGCTTCGCAATCTTAACATTATACCTAACATCAGAATAAATATATTTTCAGATAGTAGTTTGCCTAATATTATTTAAATAAATAATTAAGCGCATTAAAACTTAAAAACACGAGTCGGATGAAGTAAATACAGGACCACCTCAGAATCAAGAACTATCTTTCTAGAAATCCTGTCAAATCGGTTGGTTATTATTAAAACAAAAAAAGTCGAGTTAAGGACCTCCTGATGTTTATGGTCGCTTAAAACTACTAGTTATTATTTACATTAGGTACATACTACTTAAATGGTACAATAGGTATATACTTTTTTTATTATATACGTGTATAAATAGCTTCAGGTTATAAATTATATTAAATTTATGATCTTTGTATATTGACCTGACACAAGTATTTATTAAGTACTTAGTAGGTTGATCTCAACAACTGATTCAAATAATGTAACTATTTTAAAAGTAATAAACAACTTTTTAATTTTTTAATATTACATTAATAAATAAAGACAATTAAACGTTTAATTGATTATAATTCTATTTTAAGACATTTCTAACAAATTTTAAATATTTTAAGAAGCAATTTCATTGTTCTCAATTTTTCTCAAAGATTTTTTTTGCATGTTTGTCACGCAGTTACGCCTCCAAAGTCCAACCGCTTTTAATGATTATTTTTTTGAAAAGATAGACCATAATTTCGAGATGGTTCAATAATAATTATAGCATGAACCGATGAGTGGCTTTTTAATTGCATTTGATATTTTTGTTTATTAGTTGTGCTTAATTTTTCATCATTAATAAATTCTAAGTACTATCATAAGTAGACGTTAATAACATTTATGTGAGATCATTTCGAAATCCTGGTGGTACGATAGCGCAATAAATGAATATTGTATTCTACCACATAAATGATAGTACTTTCATACTGATAATTAAAGCAATTCGTTCAAAATTATTCTCTAACCGATCCAAAATATGAAAAATGCACAGCGTTAGTATTCAAGTTTTCAATTCTGCTGGCACTTCCGGAGTGCAACCCGTCGTTTTTTTTCAGTATTACTGCTCTTGCGTACCTAGTTGCTATTAGATATATATACGACAGTTTGTTTGCCTAAAAATCTAGAAAAATACATTACTTTTGCTCGAGGCCTAACATCCCGGTCTCTGGTTGGCAACGCACCATTACCACCTTTGGTGTCTTTAGGCGGCGGGAATTTCTTACCATCAGGAAATCCGTCTGCTTGTTTGCCTTCCAATGTCATAAAAAAAAAAAAAAAAAAAAAATTAAATGTAAAATTTACTCGTTTATTACAATGCCTCAAACATTATCGTTTGTAAAGTCCCCGCTGAGACCTAAATGGCCTTTGATACATTCTCTAGTAACTAACGACCTTTGCTCTTGCTAAGCCTAAATAAAACAATTACAATAATTCATCGCTTCGTGACTTGACACAATATCACATTTATCCTACACAAAATTTCACGAAAATCATATTTGGCCTAATATTTTCTTTTTATTATATCTTATCTGAATCTAAGGCATGGAAATTTATCATCGGATCAAAGTGACGCAGGTAAAGCGGCTAATGAGGCGACGGTCACGAATGGCGACCACCTCCTATCTTAGAAGCTAACATATTTTCTTCATTAACCTGTCCGCCTCCCATGTTTTTACTTCATACAGGCTTAAGATGCCGGTGATGGTAGAAAATCGAGTTTAATTTTGTTACTAAGTTGATATTTTGTTTTGGGTTTGATTCCTGATGGGAATGCGAATGTTCTGAAAACTGGCAGGCATTCATCGCGGACAAACGCAGACATCGCGTTTCCTTCTATCTGCGTTTGCGTTTTATTTAAGTATTTCTATGTACTTACAAGAATCGTTGACTAATACCCATAACACAAGCACATAATTTGCTCACTTTGGGGTTAGATTCAATCTCTGTAACTTAGCTATAGATTTATTTATTAATTTATTGCAGTTCTACTGCGCTTAAGTTATCAATATATTTGTTTGTGTGTGTGTCAAGTGTGGGTAATGTTTTATTTGTTGATTTAATGTACTTTATAATGCATTATTATTGAAAAACATTATAAATGTTCATGGTATAGATGTACAACTGTATTAGTATCTGGTGTTAACGTTATATTTTTATGAAATGTGTCGTTTCGTAATCCCAAAAATTATGATTAACATCAGCATGGTATAAAACAAATGAGTTTTCAGGTATCTGTGTCTATTTATTACCAACTAGTGGTCGCCGTAATAACGCCGTCTTCATTTCTCAAGACCAACTACTTTGTTTTCAAACTGTATGGTGCGTCATCTGTGATCTTTTGTCATTATCATCAACATATTTGTTTTTGGTGTGTCAAATGGCATGTTAGTGTGGGTAATGTTTTATTTATTGATTTAATGTACTTAATAAGCATTTTTATTGAAAAATATTAGCGTTCTGGACTTCTCCGACCCATAAACTATAAGTGTGCCAAATTTTATGCTCCTCCGTCAGCGCATTTTCGTAAAAAGGAGTCCAAAGTTTTTGCTTCACGTATTAATATATAGATTATACACTACCTAATATTATTTGAGCTGTTTACTAATAGGTCTGAATTCGGTGCTAAGCCAATTTGCGAGTATTACTCACTTACAATATAACTATTTACCAACTTCAAACTTATTAGTTAATAGCACATATACCTAAATATTAGGTAGAGTATAATTATTATTAAATATGGTTTCTTATTTTTTTAGTTTTAAAGTCGGTTTTTTAACATAGTTATTTTTATTTATTTATGTTTACGACCTAATTAAAAAAAATGTGGGACCATTTCGGATTCTTTTGCTATCTTTCGAAAAAAGAGTTAGTTATATCGGGACGTGGTGCGGCACCAGCACTAGTGCCTTATGAAATAGTTGGAGTCCTATAAGTATGAAGTATTATAATCATGGAGATTTACTCCTCGCCACCTTAAGGCCTTTTCATATTAGAATATTCGCGTGTGTACTAGCGTAAATCACTGAATTGTCACTGTGGTGGACTTATAATTTTATTGTCGGAGGTAGTCGACACGACAGCTCGTCACGCGACCCTTACGACCCACACGACACACGGATCCAGCTTTATTGTCCGACTTCTAATTATGGAGTTATTTCACAGATTTCACCAGAGATTGCCCATTGGTCATTCGTGCGAGATTAATTGTATTCGGATAATTAATTTTCGAGCTTTCGCTTAATTAGATACCGTGGTAAGCTTTTTTATGTTAAAGTAGAATTAGGCGATATTTTATCATGATTTAAGTCGACAGAAATCGCAAGTTTATTTGCCGGTCTAAATTTTTACTACGTTTTTTTTGTTAATTATTTGCTTATAATTACCTATTTCTAGAAAATACCACTTTACCTATTCTTACCTCAAAAAATAGAGTAAGTCCGTTCGGAGAGTAAGTCGGTTGGCTTTTACATTAGGCCCAAAACTCTGGTTACAGACGCCAACGCACCTCTAACATATATGGTTATTGGTTTAAATTGGACGTAAAATTCTATTATTTCTATTTTACGAAACAAGAAAACTTTGTGTGTCTACTTTTGCTGTTGCAGACTTAAATGACTTGACTTATTTCCTCTCTATTACTATTAAGAAGAAAAAAGTATCTTCACGCCCATATCCCCGAAGAGGTAGGCAGAGGTACAACCAAGGCACCCACGACTAGCCAGACACTAAGTCCCACAATATGATAGGGTGGCAAGCCTATTGCCAACCGGGCACATTTTCAATCCCGACCAACATTTTGTAATTAGAAAATTGAAAAAATCCAATTTTCTTTTTTGTTTGCCCATCCGGGATTCGAACCCGGGACCTCATGCACTCAAGTCCAACACTCGGACCGCTAGACCACAGAGGCGACAAATAAGGCGATAAAGAAGAAGGGTTTCTAAATATTTTTTTGTCTATGAAGTTTCTTTTTATTGGTAAAAAAGACACATTATAGACAATAAAATGGCAGTGGTACATTATTTGCCTAGACTACGATAACACGACTTTGGTATTCTTTCAACCCGTTACCCTACCCTCAAAATCAAAAGAATAATGGAGACCACTGAATAAAGAAACTACTGTCTAAATGGTGAAATGCACAGATACAACAAAGGATGCAATTCAAATAACAAAGATAGAAGATATAATCCCGACTCAGTGCGAAAAACCAACTCTTTTTAATAAATTATTTACTACGCTTGCAATATTTTCAGAGTTTTAATTGTTTCAAATTGTTGATAGCTGTTTTTCTACGTCGAAAACTTGTCAAATAATTGAAGGCAGACGAGTTCTCACTTGGGTGATGTTTAAACTATTAATGAATAATTACATATACATACATACATACATATCCCTGGACAAGTCACACAAATTGAATCTAACCCCAAAGTAAGCAAATTATATGCTTGTGTTATGGGTATTAGTCAACGATACTTTTACATAGAAATACTTAAATAGATACCAGAATACATTTAATAAACACCCAGACCCGGAAATACAGACATCTAAATGTTCATCACACAAATGCCTGCCCCCGTCGGGAATCGAACCCGAGCCTCGCGTTAGGCGAGTACGCTAGCCACTCGACTAACGAGGCAGTCAATAATAATTGAATAATAATACATTTTTTAACTTAAACTAAGCATTGTCTTACTTTGGAGTTGGATTCAATTTTTATAAATTATTTGTTTGAACAACAAACTTTGGTCTGGGTCATCTGTATAATAGATCATCCATCGTCTTGCCTGGCAGCTCGTTAGAGGCAATTAAGTGTTAATTTTGGGGTCTCCCACCTAGGTGTTTACTAAATATATTCTGGTATCTATTTAAGTATTTCTGTGTATTAGAATCGTTGACTAACACCCGTAACACAAACATATAATTTGCTTACTTTGAAGTTAGATTCAATTCGTGTAACTTGTCCAGGGATATCTATATATTTATTATTATTTAAAAAAATATGTATATTATTTATTTAAATAAATAGGTCAGCCCTATTCCTGTAGATCCTGTGTTTTTAGAGTAGCTGGTAGACTCGCACATTAGGCATCATGTAAGTAGTATGCACTATGCTGCTAGAATCTATGATGTCTATAGAGTATAGAACATGGCTAGCTCTTATCATCAATAGAACCATGAGTGTTATTCGGTGCCTTATAAAGAAGCTTAGTTTTTTAAACAAGGAAATGTATAATATCCACATAACACCTGAGTTATAAAATTAAAAATGTCGGCAGAACCGCTTTCTGTGGAATTTGTGTCATAGAGGGGGTTGTCTTGGCCGCCCGATGTGGGGGGCTATTATGCGACAGGATGTCGGCCGACTTAATAGATGTCATTACCTTGTCGGTCAGAAATTGCTTCACTATCGAGCGAGTTATCACGAAAACTTTTATAGTTTAAGATTATATGCCTAAGAAGACTAATACAATAGCCAATTTCAAAAACATTCGGTACTTATTTTATAAGCAATAATGATAGAGAGGAGTGTAGAAGCAGAAAGCAGCTGCTAATTTCTTTTCTAGCCAATAAAAATGTACTGAGCGAGATTGAAAACTCGATACCGTCTCTCATTAGTGTTGGCGAGAATATAATATGTACGTATTTTTTATTCGAAAGGTTAGCGAACAAGCACAAGCGTCTTCTGATGGTAAGATGGTAAGGTGGTAGCCTATAGAGAACACAGCTCGGTGAAGTTGCAAAAAATTGGGAGATTAGCAACAAATTAGTCATTCAAAATATATCCGCTACCCTATCGGTAGCAGATATATTTTATACACCTGACTGGAAAATAACAGAGAGATCCACCGTTCTACCTATTCTTGTCGTCAAGAACGGTGGATCCCTACCCGGAAAAGTCACTGCACAGCATTCTACCTCCAGTGGTCTTTTTGGCAGATGATTTATTCTACACAGAGACTTCGGGACACGAAAGAAATATATAAAAAATATAAAAAATGCCAGGAAAATTGACAAATTTTACTCTATATGTAGTCGAGATTCAATAGTTACGAAACAAACAGTGTACATGTTATCTTTCGATCCCATCAACATTTCTTGTTGTTAAACTTTATTGGTATAAAGATTTGACAAAAAATGTAGACTAAAAGCTTGACTCGCTTTGCATAATTCTGAAGAGAATCTTCTCATAATAGAAGTGAGAGTTGGGTAAGACAGAAAAAGCATGAAAGTAGGATAAATGCGGTCGAAATGAGAGCGCTACGGAAAATCTGTGGTGTAACGCTGGCTGACCGCATTCATAATAGTGAGATCCGAGAAAGATTGGGATTGAAAGAAAGTGTTGGTGTTAAAATGCGAAAGGGCATGTTCCGCTAGTTCGGTCTTGTGGAAAGATTGACAGATAAAATTTTGACAAAACAGATATACAGTGCAAGTATAGATGGATATAGGTACCCCGGGAGACCAAGGTTGACATACACGATTAGATCATTCGGATATTATCCGAGGGTAGTGTCAAGAGTCACCGAAACCGGCGTATTTGAATGAAAAGGCTAATGAATGTAAAGGAAGCCAGAAAGGTTTGTCAGGATCTTGAGGTGTGGCACTCGATACTCTCTGCCTATCCCATAAGGAGCTTGGCGTGAATACATGTATGTACAAATGTATTACCTGTATTTATATCTGTTGTTAGTAACTATTACTTTGTATAATAAAAAGTTTATTAAATAACAAAGTTATAAATGTGGTATACATACTCGTATAAGTACAGTGAAAAATTCATGTAAGTCTACAAAAACGTATTAGTTTTTTTCTATATGATGCTTTTATAAAAAGGTAATTAAAAACCTCAAGTTTCCGAGTTCATCCTATTAATATTACAAATGCGAAAGTTTGTTACTCTTTCACGCAAAAAATGCTAAACCGATTTTCATGAAATTTAGCACACACATAGGTTAATCCAAGTATTAACATAAGATAGTTTTTATCGCCTTGACGCCGCCGTCAACAGCTAGTCTATATATATTTCACATATATTTCACATATACACAATTCTTGTGTTTGTGTTTGTCACTGAACTCCTTCTAGACGACTGGACCGATGTTGATGAAACTTTTTGTGTGTGTTCAAGGGAAATCGAGAATGGTTTAGATTCACAATTCTTCTGGAAAATGTTTTTTTAATTAATTTTTTGATGACAAGTAGTTGTTGATTTTGAAATGTTTCACATCGGATGCGACAGTAACAAGCAGGCGGATTTCCTGATGGTAAGAAGTTTTAAGAAGACATCAAACGTGGCAACGGTGCGTAGCCTGCTAGAGGTCAGGATGGTAGGCCTCGAGCTAAAGTAAGTTTACTGTCTACCAGCTACCTTAACCTTCGAACCGGAACACGTCAACGGCAAACACCGACATCATGGCGCCAGGAATAGGTAAGGCGGTGGTACCAATCCTTCACTGTTTTAAGAAGTAATATTGTAGTTACAAAAACGAAAGAAGAATGAAGAAGAAAGCAACGAAAGATGAAATTTCCGTGCTGATCCCACAGGATTTATCAAACCGCTTTTGTTGTCATTATAGCGTCAGCGCTTCCCGCTCCGTATTCAAATCCGGATGGAAGCCAGCGCTCTTACTTAAGTTGGCAAAGCACACTACCATCCTAAGTGTCTACTAGCTGTCCCGGCGAACCTTGTTCCACGCATTCTGTTTGTACGGGAAAAAATAAATTGTTGTTTTTATTTAATTTTCTATGTAATCATCCCGGTTGTCTTTTCATGAGAACCTTGTCCTGATACACATTCTCCTAACACAATAGAAAAGAAGAAGCCAAATCTATAAAGTCGTTCAGAAATTATGCGTTAAGGAACACATTCATTAATTTTTATTTTTTCACAAAATTCATATATTTGCCTTCTAATAACGTTAAAAAGTAGTTCTTATAGCGTGTTAAAATACCTACGCTTGGATATTGCATGTATGTTTATGCATACAAGGAAACGTGCAAAAACATATTAGGTTTAAATGATATTGAGTGAGGTGTACATGGCTAACTTATAATTCTAATATTTAGTACTGAAAATAAACATTTTGTTGCGCATGAAACTTTTACCGCCATAAAATAAATTAATGCGTAGTATGAAACAAAGTCGTTTTCCGCTATCTGTCCATATGTGTGTTCAGATATTTAAAACTACTCAACGGATTTTGATGCGGTTTCTTTACTAGGTAGAGTAATTCAAGAAGAAGGTTTACATATTTAATAACATAGAAGTTTGTCCACTCATACCAATCTGGGACGCTCTTTGCACATCGTAAACTAAAATAATGGCTGATTTGATTATGTATCACATATCGGATAAATATTATTTATCTTAATGTTAATATAAAATATTTGAGTCATAACTTTTATTATGACTAAAATAAGATATTAATCGCAAATCACACAGCTATTGTTACGAACTGTGAATATGTTTTTGACACAGATGTTAAATCAATGGAAACGGCATGAGCGTAGTTTGCAAACGGACTAACCAATCGCCAATGTAAACAACGTTATATTATAGAATAGAATATTTATGTTTTTCAAAGTAAGTATTTGTAAAGAAAGTATTCCGGTGTTTGTGGACGGATTTTAAAAATGGTTTTTTTTAATTGAAAGCCTATCTCCCGCGGTGGTCCCATTATAATTTGGTCAAGGTCTACATTAGCATTCATGAGAAGACCACATATGTTCCAAATTTGAAGTCGGTTTTTTACAGTTTTACTGCGTTTAAATTATTTGAAAAACTATTTCCATTAGGGGATTAAAGTTTACATGAAAATCTATTTGACGAAGTCTCTAATTATTATTATAATGTTAAATATAAGTTATGTTATTAACTAAAAAATAATATCATTTGTTTGTCAATAGTTAACTTTATATCAACCACGTAGACCCTTGTCCTGATTAAAGTTCAGCGACGTTGTTAAATATCCATGGTTTTTAATTAAGCCATTTCAGATATTACTTCTGATTGTATCGTCTACAAATGGATATGATAAATAGTATAACACTATAAAAAGATTGCTTAAATACAGCTGAC
This sequence comes from Calephelis nemesis, assembly GCA_002245505.1. Classification (NCBI taxonomy): domain Eukaryota; kingdom Metazoa; phylum Arthropoda; class Insecta; order Lepidoptera; family Riodinidae; genus Calephelis; species Calephelis nemesis. The sequence continues at coordinate 683,278 of NJDD01001671.1, read as the reverse complement.
ATGCACTTAAATTTAACATTATCAATTGCAATAGGAAAGGAAATCCGTCCTATATTAAGGTAATTTTAAAATACAACATATTTTTTGAAATTGTTATTTTATGAGAATGATGCAAGTTCTCCAAATTTTCTTAAATGTTAACAAGTAAACAAGTGTTGATTAAATTAGAAGGTAACAATTCGATTTACTTGTTTACTGAAGTTAAGTATTTGCCAAAGTGTACGTATTACTCGTGGCAGAAGCTCATCTCTTTTCCAGATTAATAACATGATTTCGAATGTTTCAACTATGAGTTACGTAGGTATTCGGTTTAAAAAGTGTTAATTTGTTAGAAAGGAAAAAGACAAGTCTGCTAAATTTCTTCAAATCTTCTCAGTGAGTGCCACGTTTCGATCTGGTGACAGTTATTAGAATTGTACCTGTACCTATGTACGCGTCACAATAACTTCTTGTCGATATCGATATTCTCCGAACGATTTCGGCCACGGCGACCACTTCGACTCCTAGCCGGTTGGCGCTTATGCGCCCGAAGATGGCTTATGTAGCCTATCTTGGCGGCGAAACTTCGTGCACACTGGGGGCACGTAAACACACCGTCAACGTAGTTGCATGTGATGGCAACAGGCGGGCGGGCCTTTAATTGGTCGCGCTTGGTATCGAGGTCAGCTTTGCGCTGCTCCTCAAACTCACGTACTTTTCCATATACCACCCTGCGCCATTCTGACCGCAGTGCTGCCAAACGCTCCTATTCAGAGGGCTCTATGTTGCATCTCTTCATGTGCCGTTTTAAGACATCCTTGTATCGGAGGAATTGTCCGCCATGCTTTCGCTTGCCCTCCTCCAGCTCAGAGAAAAAGATGCTCTTCGCTACTCTTTTGTCCGCCATGCGCGATACGTGTCCGCACCTCCGAAGCTGTCGACGCATTAAATAAGCCTCAATGCCACCAACATTGGCTTGTCGCAAAACTTCGTTATTTCGCACTCTATCGGACCATTTGATCTTCATAATGTATCGGAGACATTTAAGGTGGAAACGATCCAGGGTGCGTATGTGGTGGCGGTACATACACCACGTCTCAGCGGAATATAGAAGGTTTGGCAGCACAATTGCCATATATACAGATATTTTTGTGGCTAGCTTAAGGTCATGTGAGCAGAATACCTTGGAACACAAATTGCCGAACGCCGCAGCTGCAGCTCCGACTCTGCTGTTGATCTCAGCATCAAGGTCACACTTAGAACTTACAGTGTTCCCCAGGTAACGAAACTTGTCTACCTGCTTCAACACCTCCTCACCAAGCTTTATATCGAGCGTCTCGTGACCGTGAGTGTCTAGGAACATCACCTCCGTCTTGTTGACGCTGATCTTTAGGCCATATTTACGGCAGGCTTGATAAAAAGTGGACATCAGCTGTTGTAGGCCGTCTGGGGACTCTGCTAAGAAGCACAAGTCATTACTATATTTTTTGAAACGTCGACCACGACTCAAGTGATGCGATGGCAGCCGCGGTTACTGCCACCTTTTATAGTGGGACGAGCTTTTGTTAGGGCACCTTTTCTAGCCCCCTCCCCGGCTGAGCGAGGAACGCAGTGCCCCCCTAAACAGGGCTGCTTTGTCATCCCGGGTGCTGCCGAATCCGCGCTGTCGTCCCAGATGCAGCGCAAAAACGACCACGGCGTCTACTCGCACCCCCGAGACCACCTGAGTGCAGGTATCAGACAAAGTCCAACTTGCATCAGGCTAGACCTCTCTACCTCTACCCATCGCCACAGGACTTTTACGCACTCGGAGTCCAGTTTTCGGAAGCGGTCAAATGCGCAGGATATATTTAAGGTGCGCAAGCGTTTGCGCTCACACAGGCGCACACACTTGACCATCCCCTCCTTGGGCCAGTGGAACGGAAAACCGTTACGACTGGAGGCGGGGTCAGCTGCAGTGTCTGGCCGGCGATGACTATACGCCCTCCACCGCCGCCCTAGGCCATCCACCTTGCCTCGCTGATCCGCCGAGTCCGCCAAATCACGTTGCATATCTGCGTTGTGTTTGCCTTCCCCGCCGAGTCAGACTTTGTGCGGTAATCGGGAAGGAGCCGCGCTTTGGAATAGGATGATGACAGGAAGATTGGAGCAGGAAGGGCGGGATACTATAGTCACAGGGAAAACAGGAATGTGTAGTAGCTCAGGGAAGGCGGGATCGCATGCCCGTGCACTCAGCTACCCACTATCGGACAGATAGAGGTTTGAGCACCCCTTGCCTGGATGAACTTCTTGTATGGTCTACGTGAAAATATATTTTTTTATACTTATTTGCGGATCAACAAATTTAGTTTATTTGGGAATTGAATCCACCAAATTGATATACAAGTTATAAATAATAATAATAATAATAATAATAGATATCCTCGGACAAGTCACACAAATTGAATCTAACCCCAAAGTAAGCAAATTATATGCTTGTGTTATGGGTGTTAGTCAACAATTCTAATACATAGAAATACTTAAATAGATACAAGAATATATAAAATAAACACCCAGACCCGGAAATGCAGACATTTAAATGTTCATCACACAAATGCCTACCCCCGTTGGGAATCGAACCCGAGCCTCGTGGTTGGTCGATGTAGTTAGGCGTGTATGCTAGCCACTTGAGCATCGAGGTGGCCAAGTGACATTGTGATTAATGCAATTGATTGTTGCAAGTCACATTTAGAAAATATACATCAATGTTTTGCCCATTAGTTAATTTTAGGGGTAGATGATGTATCTAGATAAGGAGGTCAAGTGTCCCCCCAGGGGGTGAAATATCCATAAAAGGGGGTAATTTCTAACCGCGCAGTCAGATCGAGTGATAACACTAGCGGCGGAAAACAAGACAGCAATTTTATGTAGAATTTTGAACTCTTTAATTGACTTGATAGTTATCGCGCTACGTAAGGGATGGCGTTTTAATTGTCCCCTTCGGAACAAGGGAAAGTGATTGTTTGTTATGGGAATTGATATTAAGTAAGGAAGTAAGTATTTTCACGTTTCCATATCCGGAGAGATAGGCAGAGGTACCAGGCTTCCCAGGATTAGCCGAAGATTAGTTTATTTAATCGGCCATTTGAAAATCCCGGGTCAAGTTGTTTAAATGGTATAGTATCAGACAAACTTACAAAATAGTAGGCCTATGATGTTAGTAAAAAAAAGTATCTTCACGCCCATATCCCTGAAGAGGTAGACAGAGGCGCAACCAGGGCATCCACGACTATCGCCAACCGGGCACATGTCTAATCCCTAGCAACGTCTTTTTTACAGAAAATTGGAAAAACCCAATTTTCTTTTTGTTGCCCGACCCGGGATTCGAACCCGGGACCTCTTGCAGTCAAGTCCAACAACTGAGCCGCTAGACCACAGAGGCAATTGCCAATAGGGTATTTTTCCGACTTCCAATTTGCAAGCGTAGCCCTTCAGAAGACGAATTTCCTGATTGTATTAAATGCACAGCGCATTCAATACAATCAGGAAATCCATGTATTTGCTTGTTTTTCAGTCTTATTAATAAAGTTACAATAAAACGGCGTGTTCTTATGCTTAAGTACCTTAAGATGCAATAAAATATTACGTTTGTAATGTTAAAAACCTGGGAAACTTTCTCTGTTTTTTTAAAGTACACTTAGCTTTTGTGTTAGACAACGCGTAACTTTCTACAGAGTTATCCAATTTTGAACATTCTTACTTTATTAGGTAGAGTTTAATCATATTTTACTCATTAAATAAAATCGAACTGCCCATTGATGAATTATAGACAAGTTTGTAATATTTAATCAGGATCGGTTCAGTCCATGGCATGAATCGTAGCCAGAGAAGATATATTACAGTAGCGAGCACTATATACAGGCATTTAAGCACTGTTTACCTAGATTGCGATTTTAATTAAACTTGCTTTGTCATGAGCTCAAACGATTAATATTCACCTCATCTATGAACCACTTCTAGTTATTATTATTTTTATGGTAACTCAAGTAACCGTTTGTGTAATCGTGGAGATAGGCACGAACTAGCTGCGTATCAATTTTATGTGTGTGCGTGTAATTTTACATGTAATATAAATGAAAAATAGGATTGATAAGTGAGTGAATACGCGCACACACGTATAATTTATATACGTATGTGAGTTGAAAAAGGGCAGTGCTTTTTGTTCTTAATATAGGTAAAATTAAATTGAAGTGTTGCAAATTTAGCCGTAGGTATTTACTGGAATTAGCGACTTTTCAATTAGATTTAGCGGTAAAAAATGAATAGAAAACAGATTTTGACAATTTCTTACAATTTCTTCCAAAAATTCACCACGAATCCTCGTCCTAGTATTAAGTCTACGCTACTGAAATAAACTAACCTTAACCTTCGGAATTGATCACAGCCATCGGGATTTAATGCGTTGGTAATATCTACTGCTGGTAGACTTCAGAGTCAAAAATCAAATACCTATATATTTTTTTTGTACGTCGTTTCTGTGCTTTGTTCAGACTTTGCGAGTTCTGTTTTAGTGTACCTATCTGTTTTAATTAAATAAACACTATAATTACCATCGAAAGTGAACTGTACGACCTGTTTTGATAAAATATGCTTAGTTAAAGTTGTGCTCGTTTTCGTTTTATATTATTGTTTCGTATTAGATATTGCCAAGTAATTGCATTAGAAATATAAAGAAACGTGCAGTTGTATTAATAACCTCCACTTTTATGCTGCACGGCTGCCAATTTCTAGCTACATATAGGTATCCGTTTTTTTAATAAAACGTAAAAAGTGTAGAGTTTTCCTAAAAACAAATTTTAAAAATTGTTGATTTCTTAATAATCCTCGTTGTAGTTGGATGTAACTATATTTATTACGTCTATATAATTTGAAAGTGCGATATATTAAACTTCTAAGGTGCGAAAACATGTAACCATATGTGCAAAAGTCCCTACTATCAGAATTTACACGAGTATTGGGCTGAAGAGGGTCGTTTTATAGAGGACAACAGATGGCGCTTGTCATTTATTGCGAGTGTAGTTCAAGTAGTTCCTTTGACCTCCGACATTTCTTGACTCTTATGTGGGTGTGGAAAATGGGGAACAGTGTGATAATTTATTGTTAGAAATAAAATACAAAGTAGTTTTTTGGGCTTCAAAAATACAAATCCTGTAAAATTTTAATGAAGATATACCATTTACTGATATGATTTTACTATCTGATGATATCTAATCGCCTCTGTGGTCTATCTGTTCAGTTGTTGGACTTGACGGCCTGAAGTCCCGGGGTCGAATCCTGGGTCGGGCAACATAAAGAAAATTGGGTTTATCCAATTTTCTAATGAAAAACAAGTTGCTCGGGCTGGGATATGTGCCCGATTTGTGCTTGTTACCTATCACATAGTGGGACTTTAGTGTTTTTGGCTAGTCGAGGGTGCGATGGTTGAGCCTCTGCCTACCTCTTCGGGGATATGGGCGTGAAGATACTTTGTATATACACATGTAGTACTCTATTTTTACCAGTGACTTATCGTTTTTTAGATGTGGATTTTTGAAAAAATATAGGCAAAGTTAGATTTCGGGTCATTAACTATATGTACATCAAGTTTCGTTAAAATCAAATACTTTATACTTTTAGCTGTTAAATTTTTATGATCATATTAAAAAAAACTTTTATGTGCCTTGAACTCTCATGTATAGTGCCACCAAGTTATCTGTTTATAAAAGCACTAGCGACAGTGTGACGTTTAAAGCTTTTGATTTAGAAATTAACCTCGAAAATTTCGATTATAACAACAAAATTACAGAATCATGTACCGAGTTGTAGGAAATTCATTTTCGGTGATATCACACTTCAAAAGCTGACAGAGGAAGGATGTTTCACGAATTTAAGATAGTGTGACAAATCACACTTCAGTATTGTCCATACAAATTGAATGAATGAATGAATGCACTTCATTATGCACCAAAATTTACAAAATAATACACACCCTTTCACTTATAAAATTTAACTTAGGTACACAAAGGCGGTCTTATCGCTTCAGAACGATCTCTGCCAAACAACCTTATTGTAGTAGTACAAATTATAGTAGCTGTTGCGATACGAAGTTCGCCGCATTGGGTAGTTTCTTATAATCCACATTTATTTGTGTACATATTACAGCGCGACGTGATTTTTAAATTAGAGTTGGGTTTTTGCAGTTTCACTTCGCTAAAATTATTCCGCCATCGCCGAAGGCGTAACTTGTAAAACTAAAAAAGCAGAAATTTACAACACAGAGTTACCTCGTTTTGCTTTCAACGTATGGCAAGTAAAACACGAGTTATTCCATATATTACCCTAACAACCCAATTTAGAATAGAGGTTGATGATTGCATGCGGCATAATGCCATCAAAACAATTTCGTCTAATGGCACCGTTGCTGTAATGAGCGAATCCGGTTGCTTCCTTCTTCAATAATACCTTATAATCTATATACATAAAAATCAATGCCACTTTTCGTTGTAATTTTATAACTCAAGAACGAGCACACCTATCCAAACCAAATGTTTAGGCTTTGTTCGGACTATTTAGTAGATGGTTTATGAGAAGTTTGCATAAAATCGGTCCAGCGGTTCTTCATTTATCACATGTTTTGTAACAATATGAATTCTATAAATGGCGTATCATTTCGTTAATGGATATTTTTCGGTTAAATTGAAACTTATCAGATGGGGATTGTGCAGACTATTTTCAGTTGTTTTTTTTTGTTATGTGTTCCAACTTCCAATATTTTGTTGAATATTTCAGTTTATACGTAGCGAAGCACGTACCGGGCCACTAGTACCTTACAATATTTGTATCATGATACCAATATTTATGATTCTTATCATTAAATTGTAAATTACTAGCTGACCCGGCGAACTTATATATTTGTACGTATCACTTGACATTAACAGCTACTAACAGTTTGTATGGAATAATCAATAAAACAATTTTATTGAATCAGGCGTTACTTGGCGGAAATCCATTGTAACAGATGTAAAATAATCCTTTATTTTGCTAATTCCGCGTAAGCAGTATAACTGTTGTGGCAAATAATCCTCCAAATGACACAGAATGTGACAAGCCTAACTGACGTTCCCACCACCCACCTCCGCGACCAGAACACGAATATAGGAAGATCTCGGGAAACAATATAGATTGTCACGTTCTTCACATGTGACAACCCTACCTAAAGTTCCCACCTCCCACCACCGCGAGGTAGGTACGAGTATGTAGGGTTGTTTTTATATGTTTTTAGGTGAGCCGACAGATGTTGTACTGTCCTAACTGTGAATCATGATATATTTTTCTCTTCTTCTGATAATAACTAACACAGCAAAAAAGAATTATCGAAAATTTTATTTATACTTGTTTATAGAAATATAGACTAGCCGATCTGTTGAACTTCATATCGCTTGACATTAACAGATACTAACAGTTTGTATGGACAAAAGTAGTGTAAGTGTGGTTTTTCCCACTTACCCTGCAATTTTCCCGGTCTTTTGCTTCATTTGTTTTTTCTCCTGCCAATAACCAATGTAACAAAAATTAGCAAAAGTGGGCCATCGTTAATGTCGTATGATCATTCGAAATCGGGGAAATTATAATGAGATAATAATTTAAATACCGCGTTGGTCCAAGTTATTTTATACATACACATCTTCACGCAAAGTACCTTATGGGATAGACAGTAAGTACCGAAAGTCAAATATCACGATCTTCGCTAACAAGCATGAACAGGGCTGTCTCAAGAGCCCAAACAAAACCAGAGCGCAAAAACCCGACTTCATCAATCAGAAGTTCTATCTAATTTACCTTGTAACGTCTTAATGCTAACCTATTTCTGCAAATAAATCATTAGTATCAACATAATCATGATGATATAAAAGCTAAATCTTTGTGTGCTATGTATTAAGTGATCAAGTTTTTGTCATGTGATATTTAAAAATTAATTTCGCTCGAACTTACTTCTTTTACATAATGGTTGAGTTAAAAAAAAAAAAAGTATCTTCACGCCCATATCCCCGAAGAGGTAGGCAGAGGCACAACCAGGGCACCCACGACTAGCCGAAGACACTAAGTCCCACAATGTGATAGGTGGCAAGCCTATCGCCAACCGGGCACATTTCCAATCCCGACCAACATTTTTTTTATTAGAAAATTGGAAAAATCCAATTTTTCTTTTTGTTGGCCGACCCGGGATTCGAACCCGGGACCTCATGCAGTCAAATCCAACACCCGGACCGCTAGACCACAGAGGCGACATGGTTGAGTTTACTCTATAAAAAATCTGTATAAGCCAATCTCGTGAAAATACGGCAAAAGGCAAAACTGAAATCTTTGTGACAACTTTTCACCTTATTACCAAAATTCTCTTAACATGGAAAGGTATCTTAAATTTTACAAAAAAAAAACCAATAAATATCAAGTTGTTTTTTACATACTAGGTCTGTATAAATAAAATACTAGCTACTTGTTACATCCATAACAATATATTTCACAAATAGTTCATGATCGCATGTGGCATAACGCCATCAAAACAATTTTGTCTAATGACATTGGTGCCTGCTAGCGTAACATGCAAATGTGGTGCTTTCTTCCTTAATCATTCTTTGTTTTACAAGCAAACTGTTATCATGCAAAAATGACCCTATTACACTAAGTCATCTCATCAAGCGTGAACAGAATGACTGATTTTAGGTAATTCTTTTTAATGTTGTTAATTATTATCAGGAGAAGGTTCTTATTAAAGAAAAAGCATTGTAAGTTTAGCGGAATGTTAATTTAATTACAAAAACTTAACAAAAAAATTATTTTCAGGTAACGGTCATTTGGCTTAAAGATGACAACGATTGTTCAATCAGCTAGTATATCAAACGTAGGGGAGACCAAGGTGAGTTGTGACAAAGGAGAGTTGTGACATCGTTGTTTTTTTTGGAACTTATTAACGGATATCGAGTTTGCAATAGCAAACGTTTATCAGTTCAAGTCATGAGCTAGCAAACATGCACTATTGCGAATTCACAAACAGCTTATAGATTTATAGATTAAACGCAATTTAAAGAATGGTGGATTGTATTAAATCATTAGAAAAAAAAACGCAGACAAAACTAATTGTTTTATTTTTATGCTTAATATCAAGTACCTCATAATTTTTATTTTTCTAATTTTGCCATCTTTAAATCTTATAAAATGGCAACAGTTATTTAAGGCGCAAACGGTGGCATAACGACCGGATACATTGGCCGGGGGCTAATTAAACAATAAATAGCCTTTTAGCTCCGTCTTAACGATTATTATATTCAAAAGGAACTTTGAATTCGCATCACTTTCGAGTAATGTGTCAACAAAACGCGGGGGACTATTTTTAGATTAAAAAGTTTGTCTTAGCGTTAAGGGTAATAGAAAATTTAGTTATTGTTTCTTATTTTGCACTGGCTTTGATTAAACGATGAGGATTACATATTTGACTTTTATGTATGTTAATCGAATTCACCATTGTATCTAAAATGATTTTAAAAAACATTATTTTATTAAAACATTTTTTATTTGAAAAAGCTTACGAGATGACTTCATTGCTACCAAGACAAGTACCCGATAAAAATAATCGTTTTTTCTATACTCGATCAATAAGTTACGTGTTGTAATTAAAAAAACGTTTTTGCAGTTTTGCTGTGTTTTAATTATTTCTCCAATTTTGAATGTTAAATATTTGTATTTTCTTATTTGTCACTTATTGTATTGTGTTGCAGTGCATGTACTTTGGTCTTTGGCTATAACGCATGTAAGTGGACATATGTTACGTCTACGTATGGAGTACTCTTACCAATGTGTGGACTTTTTTTAGTGTTAACTGCTTCCTTTTTACCATAGTCCACACTCAGAAACACTGTAGAAACAGCGTAGCGTCTCGCCCGGATTGGTACCACCGCCTTACCTATTCCCGCCGCCATAACGTCATGACGTGTTCCGGTTCGGAGGGTAAGGTAGCCGGTAAACTTACTTATGCTCGAGGACTAACATCCTGACCTCAGGTTGGCAACGCACCATTACCACCTTTGTTGTCTCTAGGCGGCGTGAATTTCTTACCAACAGGAAATCCGTCTGCTTGTTTGCCTTCCTATAACATAAAAAAAAGAAAATCTTGGTTCAAGTACACACATTTTTTTAATGTTTGGTTAACAAACTTTGTTTACATGATGACCTTTAAACACTAAGTATTATTGCTAATTGTATGTTTTAATTTAATCAGATTTGTACAAAATTTATATTAGGTACTATAATACTTTTAGATAACGTTCCATTTTATCAATTCTGTTTATGATTACTGTTTACAGAAGTGATGTCATACAAAGAAAATAGTTACCATGGTAAAATTTTAACTACTTATTTGTTTTGAAGTAAATCTTATGTCATCGAAAGCTGTGCTCACTTCAGTCTATATAAAATAAGTAGCTGTTCCAGCAAACTTCGTATCGCTTGACATTAATACTTCGACAGTAGCGCAGTATGTCGGATCCGATGTGAAACACTCCAAAATCAACAACGATTTATTATTAAAAAAATAATTAAAAAAACATTTTCCAGGAGACCAAATTGTGAATCTAAACCATTCTCGAATTCCCTTGAACACGAACAAAAACTTTCATCAACATCGGTCCAGCCGTCTAGAAGGAGTTAGTTCAGTGACATACACACTCACAGAAGAATTATATATATAAAGATTTGCTTCACCATTACACTTTTTAACGAACTACCGATGACGTTTCAGATGTATATTCTAATATTACTTAATAATAATAATAATAATAAAACTTTATTTGCCTTAGTAAATAGGGTACATCGCAGGTCTTAAAATCTAAAGCAAGTTTCACCTATTTTACCATTTTACTGGTATGCAAATTTTGTTGTGGCACTCAAATCACTGTTTTACATATTTTTAACATCGTTTCAATAAATTAAATCAATCAATTTTACAAAAATTATTATAGTATACATTTAAGTTATTAGACTACAATTTTTAACATATTTTAGTAGTTCATAAAATTATAGTTACCTCGTATGGAATGTCAAAATAATATTTATGTATAATGTCAAAATAATATAATAAATGGAATTACAAAAATCAGTAAAATGTCGAAAGTAAAATGTCGAATCATAAAAGAAAATTACAAAACAAAATTATTATTATTACCAATCATAAATTAAAATGTCTGTATTTAAATATTACCAATTGTAAATTAAAATGTAATAAGTTGGTTTTGTTAATTTTACATCATGAAAAGCTGTGATCGCTTTCGTACAAATAAAGTATTTAGAGCCATGATTAGGTTTTATTTAATGATGGATGGATGACATTTCATCAGCGATGTTTAAGGTTTTAACACTAAGGTATAAGTATATTTCTTGTTATAAGCAAATCTTATATTACAAGATATACAATGCGAATGTGGATGGATGTAGGTACCCGGGGAGACCAAGGCTGACATTTCACGATCAGATCAATCGGATATTATCCGAGGGTGTTAAGAGTCTCCGAAACCGATGTGTTTGTATGAAAAGGGTAATGAATGTGAAGGAAGCCAGACAGGTTTGTCAGGATCGTGAGGTCTAGCACTAGATACTCTCTGACTACCCCGTAAGGGACTTGGCGTGAAGATATGTATTATGTTATATCACTGAAAGCTGTGCCGCTCCAATCTATACAAAATCCTTGAGGCTAACGTTCCGTTTCTTTTAATGATTGGTAACCCGATGACCTCTCAGTGGCAATATCATTATATAATATGAGTCACGTAGAGTAGACCCGGCCCGCAGTCATTACGGCTACCTCGTTAACGCTCTTTAATTGCATCGGGTTAATATAGACTTTGTTAAATAAAATCTCTCATCTCACCCCCCTACACCCTCTATAATTTTTAGGGTTCCTTTTTAAGATTCAAATAAAAGCTCACACATAAAAATGTTATTGTGATCGCCTCTGTAGTGTAGTTTTGTGATTGACTAAATGAGGTCTTGGTTTCGATTCCCAGGTTGGGCAATTCAAAATGTTTTTTTTTTTATTTTTTTTAATAAAAACAGCGATTGGAATAGGATTAGAGCATGGTTGGCAACATCGTCATGGTCGGCTAGTCGTTAGTGCCCTGGCTGCAACTTTGCCTACTTCACCTACCACTTAAATTTTGTTACGATCGTTACAGTAGGTTCAATGCAAATCACGATTATGATACAGACAGATAGACGGACAGACAAGCAGACAGATAGATCAAAATTACAAAAATGCTAATAATGTTTTACTCCCTTTTAGTCACCACCTATTTTTTTAATTATCTTCAATTTACTTATAAAATTCACTGTTATGATATCATCATTGTGTAGAATCAAATTTGTGCCACTCTCGTTTTTTCGTTTTTTAAATATCTTCAATTTATAAAATACTATAGTTTTGTTATATGTATAGAATTAAATTCTACCGAACCCTCAACACTTTGTCCCTTTCTCGCTTCTTCGTTTTTTTTAAATATATTCAATTTCAAAATTCACTATTACATAGTTTTATTATGTGTATAGAATTAAATTCTACGGAACCCGCGACACTTTGTCCCACTCACGCTTCATCGTTTTTCGTTATTTACCGGGCTGCAGATGCCCTTAATGACGCGTTCTGAAACTTACGATGACACTTGGCGTTGCCTTGCTTCAAGTCGGATTGCGAATGTTAATTGCTCAAAGAATTAAAAATTTTTGTTCTTAATGGGTCGGCCTGATGCACGCTGGGGCTGTTTTAAATGCTGGGTGGTAGAGAGATTTAACTATTATGAAAATGTAAACGCATTCTCTGCTCATATTGTTTTGTTTTAATGGAGTAAATTCTGAATATATGTCTTTTTAAACTACCAAACAAACGAGGTTTTTATGTTACAGGATTTATTAATTTTTTATGTTATAGGATAGTGAGGATGCATACTGCTTTTCTGATAGCTAGCTGTTAGGAGTCACAATACTTATTGAAGACTTGTTTTTGGAGTGTAACTTCGTTAATTTTTTTTTTAATTTTTTTTTTTATAATATTGGAAGCAAACAAGCAGACGGATTTCCTGATGGTGAGCAATTCACATTCAGTGGTAATGGTGTGTTGCCAACCTGAGGCTGGGATATTAGGCCTCATACAAAAGTAAGTGTACCGGCTTTCTTATCCTCCGAACCGGAACTCGTCAACGGCAAGCACAGACGTTATGGTGGCAGGAATAGATAAGGTGGTTGTACTAATCCGGACAAGGTGATGTGAAACTCTGCCACCTAGTCAGGTGTCACGGTGTTTGTGACGGAACTGCCTGGCAAAAAGGCAGATGATTTATTTTACAAAGGAGCCCTGACCTATATGCAATCATTTAATAACTGAAAAATAAAATCAGTTGCTGTTTGTTACTCTAACTACAACTTGAGAACAGCTGGACCGATTTAGCTAATTTTGTTTTTGCTATTTTTGTTGAAGTCCACGGAAGGTTTAAAAGATAAGAAAAAAAAAACTGCGAAGAAAAACAACATTTTAAGTTTTCCTATACATAAAGAACGGGTGGAACGACGTTCGCCGGGACAGCTAGTCACTGATAAATAGCGAATTTAAAATCGGTTTCCCCGGGTTTTATAGCATTGAAGACTACTTTAACTTACTGTAAAAAGTTTTCAATTTTTCGGTTTGTACTTAATAAGTTTATAAGTTATTACTTTAGAATTTTTTAACTAGATAAACCAAATCTGATGAATGTTTTATTTGCTGTTACTACACCTAGGGCTCCATTCAAATTTGTTCAAGATTTGACTAGGTGTTTTTGCTTTACTTACATACATACTTCACGCCGAGTCCCTAACGAGATAACACAGAGAGTATCGAGTTTTCTTTACTTATTAAGATATATTTAATTGACTGAAGTTTTTGACTTAAATTTGGCCTTCTGTATTTTTTATGTGTTTAAATTATGCAGCTTCATATATCATTAAAATTTTCTCTCGTTTAATAATCAACTCTTGATTCATTCACTCATTGCGTGAATTCTGAAATTTTATATAATTATGTCAGTTAAGATTTACGAATACAAGTGTAGTTGCGTCATGAGATTGAGAGGGCGCCACGTGGCGAAGACATTACCCTGGGTAATTCGCGCACGATTAAAATTATCCTACTTCATTATCGCTTAGGGAGTGACGATTTCTGAAGAGAAGGAAAGTATAGAGCTGACAAAGATTAAAATCTATAACTAAACAAATTGCTTGAATTGACTTAACCTCAAAATAACCAAACTGTAAGTAACATATAAATGTTATCTATATATTATATCTATATGTTATACGTGATGCCAAAACTTTGGACCCCTTTTTACGAAAATTGCGCTGACGAAGGAGCAAAAAATTTGGTACACTTATATTTTATGTGTAGGAGAAATGCAGAACGCTAATATTTTTCTATAACAATGCTTATAAAGTACATTAAATCAATGAATAAAACATTACCCAGATTACCATGCATTTGACACACACATACAAGTATATGAATAATAACGATTAAAGATCATAGGTGGCACAATAAAAAGTTTAGTAATAAAGTAGTTGGTCTTGAGAAATGAAGATGGCGTTCTTATCAACAATATATTAAAATTGATTATAGTCGAATTTCAACCAACGGGCGACCACTAGTTTAAAACAGATACACACATATTTATACGTAGTTACCTTAATGAATGCATTTATTACAAAAATTCTTACCATGTCAAGAATCGAATCTGAGTAAAGGAGGTTTTCCTCTACTTCTTTTGAAAGTTCTATGAAGCGCGAGATTTATGATTAATGTAGATTTTATCAAAATGTTTAGCTGTGCCAGTTAAGCTTGATAAAAACTTATATAGATGTTGATGTTATTCAGTCGGTCGGTGCCCTGATAAACCTTCGATAAAGAGTTATTGGAAAATTGCTTCCGCTACAATTACTGCCAGAACGACTTTTTGTTGAATTTATTCAATGGGGTGTAAATCGGCAATGGTATGCGTAAAACTACTTCAACATTTGACAGCCGTTTGAACACAATTGAGTTTATTTTGAGAAACAATAGCTTTTCAACAAGTGGTAATAGTAAGGTAGTAAACTACGGAATTACGTCATTTTTTATGAAACAAAAGGATGTTTAAAAACTATGATAATAATTACTTATGAATTTGATTTGGACCGCTAGTTTTTCATATCGAACACTCTGTATTCATGTTATAATAATCCCAAAATTCTCCATCTCGACCAATTCAGCTGTCAAACAAAAAAAATCTACACCGAAATCGGTCCATCATTTAAAAATATTAATACACATATAGACAAACACACGCACACAGATATATGTCAAACTTATAACTCCTTTTTCTGTCGGGGCTTAAAAATAAGAAGACAGATTTCCTGATGGCAAGAATGACACGTCACTTATAAAACCAAAATAAGTAATGTTCACTAATTGTACACAAGATTGTTAAGGTTTTAGAGTGAGCAAGTTTACTGAAAATCTTACGCTCCATACTGATACACCTCAGTAGTAAGCACTGGTTGCAGTAATTACACAGCATCAAAATGTTCAGTTTTAAATTACGTGAATTTACTGATTTATGCATTTAAAGTTTAAGTTTTTGCAAACACTTTCTTTACTTTAAAGAACAGGCTAAATACAATTCAAAATATTTTTAATAAATAAAATACATCTGTGTAAAAATGAAAAAATGGTTTAACCACAAAGTACACAAATTATATGCTCGGTATATTGTACAACCACACTAACACATATACATATTTAAACAGGTAACAGTATTTCTTTAATCGACCTTGACGCGGATTGATGTGTATGCGAGCCTTGTAGTTGATTTAAGTGTACACTAACGATACGACCTAGGTTGAGGTTGAAATATCCACTAAATTGGCACACGATACTCACGCCGTAGTTGCAATTGCAAAGGCTATGATTTTTAACATTAACGTTTTTATTTTTTAATTATTTAGCCATGTCTAAAACTTTTTAAGATCTGTAGCCGCGATGTTAGCAAAGACGTTTGGTAAGACTGGCATTAATCGAGCGAGCGGATGACGACGTGATTGGCGCCCTACTTAATTAATCCATGGGCCCTCTCTAATTAATAACAATAATTCGAATGCGAGTTGTCGGTACAATTCGCCAGATGTCGCTCACCCAACACAATTAGTGACGGTCTTCAAGGAAATGAACTTCAAGTATTTCGATCATAATTAATTTATTTGAAAATCGAACGAGCCTTTCTTAGAAATATTTTTTTTATAACATAGAAAGGCTGAAAAGGGAAGCTATTTCTGGGATAGTAAAAATCACTTGTCATGCAAGGTATTAAGGATGATTTCTCAACTTGAGGCTGCCTCATATATAGGTAAAAAGTAAGTAAGTAAGTATCTTCACGCCCACATAAGTACCCGAAATGGGAGGCAGAGGCACAACCAGGGCACCCGCGACTAGCCGAAGACACTAAATCCCACAATGTGATAGGTGGCAAGCCTATCGCCAACCGGGCACGTATCCAGTTCCGAGCAACTTTTTTTTATTAAAAAATTGGACAAACCAAATTTTGTTTTTGTTGCTCAACTCGAGAATCGAACCCGGGACCTCATGAAGTCAAGTCCAACACCTGGACCTCTAGACCACGGAGGCGATATATAAGTACATAAGTTTTATCCTCATAACCGTGATAAGACAGCATTGGAAGGGACATTATATCATCTAGAATAGAATAAGAGAATAAATTAATCTTCTTAAATTAAAGGCAAGGATCAAACTGCAAAAACTGACATCAGCTATTTTATTGGGTTAATCACGATTTGATATTTATTTTTTCGAAAGATATCAAATGGTTCCGAAATGGTTCGTGAGTTACATTTAATAAAGCATTCATTTTCCACTTATCATCACAACAAGGTTGAGGTCGTCAAGGTAAGTTGTGGGTGGGGTGTGTTTTTATTGCTCTTCTATTTTTTTCAGGTTATCACTGCATAGTATAAAACAAAGTCGCTTCCTCTGTCCCTTTGTATGCTTAAATCTTTAAAACTATGCAAGGGATCTTGATGCGGTTTTTTTAATAGATAAAGTGTTTAAAGAGGAAGGTTTATATGTATATTTTATACCCGTGCGAAGCCGGGGCGGGCCGCTAGTTTATTATAAAGGTTTTTTTCAACCATTATTAGTTCTCTTTACATTGTATTTGATATTTTCCATCATTGGCACTTGGTGAAACTTCCAAATATTCATATTTTTAAAGAAAGAAACACTTGTACTGTGTTACTTGTCACTTATAATTTATTACTTTGTAATTAATAGCCTACCGGTTTTGCTTATACAGCATCATCAGGGCTAAAACTTAAACAACTAACTATTAGTAGTTTATTATTATTAGTGATAAGTAAAACAGTACAAGTGTTTCTTTCTCTAAAAATATGAATCTTTACATAGTATTTTGATACTACATTTGTCCTCTCTAAATATTATGTAGATGATCGAAAAGCTTGTTTTTCTTGAGACAAGCACAAATAAAGAATCTCAACAAGATCTGCCACTAAAACTCACACAATTTATAATTAAGACGACAAAAGAAACAATTAGTCTTAAGTCCTCGGTGATGCCTTATAAATGTCGAGGGTGATAGATCAAACGCTCTTTTGTTTTATCTGTGCTGCCTCAGCATGGTGTTGGCTTCTGTTTTTTGTAACTTTACCTTTTATTCTGAATATATTTTTAGATGTTGCGTGAGCCTATATATTTTTAAATATTTCTTACAGGAAATTCCTTGCCTCTTGCTGGTTCCGGGCCGGTGGTAACGTGTTGGGTTTGAATTCTTGAGGCCCCCGGTTCGATTTCCGGGTGGGGCAAAAAAGATATTTGTTTCTTCAATTTTGTAATAAAGACGGCGCGGCGTTGTCCAAAATAGATCTATTGTTCCTGGTTGGCGATATGTTTGCCATCACACTATGGGACTTAGGGTCTTTATAACCTAATGGATGGAAACAGTCCATATCCTTACTTCCATACCTTTACATTTCATAAATGTTATAGTATATAATGTCACAAAAGCGAAATTCTGTCTGTTATGCTTTCAAAGCTAAACCGCTGGACTAATTTTACTGAAATTTGATGTGCATATAGCCAAGCACCCGAGTTCAAAACGTTGTTTTTCAAAATTTCTAAAAATTAAGTCCATTTCTAAACAATTTTTCATACATTAAACTATAGCAAAATTAACATATTTAAAAATACAAAATTATGTCTGAAGTAGTTTATTCCAGACTGACAGAGTCGCGGTAGCAGTTAGTAGTGCTCTAAGTCCGTTTACGCGTACCTTGAGTCTAATATCACAGCGTGTAATGGTATCAATTCTGTTGGCATGAACTGGGTAAGACAAACATTTTTAATTATTAATACGGGATACTCAAGAAATATTTTTCATTTTATTTCTCGATATTTCGGTCCAGTTGCATAGGTCGTGGTCATGTGGTTGGTCCCGTTGTTATCGACAAATAATATATAAAAAATATATCGTGAGTATCCCGTATAAATAATTAAAAATGTTAATAATACTCGAAGATTTAAGTTTAAAATCATGAGCTTAGACTAAATGGACATTTATTCAGTCTCAATGGGATTCAATTCTCATACATGTTGATAGTATTTAAGTAAAAAAAATGTTAAAATTAGATTAAAAATTTGAAACATTTATTTATTCTAAAGGCCTGAAACTTTTATTTCTTTCAAACGTAATTGAAAACTTGAAATTAAATTAATTTAGTCTAGTTTGTGCCCACAGAATTACCGCCAATATTATGATAATATTTGATATTACAATATATTATTATTGCAAGGTTGGTGCACAATAAAGTTTGTTTATTACTTATAATCGCCTCTTAATCTTAGAGGATAACTATAGAGGAAATATCAAAATGAAGAATGCGTAAGAGTATCGTTATTTTCATATTTTATGATCTAGGCGACAGAAGAGACAAGACACTTGAAGAAGTCATATCGACTGGTTGTGTTAAGTGGCTAAAAACGAGATTTTTTATCAATTTTGTGGCATAGACGATGTAACCGTTAATCCAGTATAATATTACGTCATGGGTGTTAGGTTATGAGCGTTAGAAATATGTCCGTCAGAAATCGAACCCGTACTTTTGTGTTTGGTTTTGGTTGACTAACGAGGTGTTTTTACAAGGATACATATATATAAAGTAAAACATAATATAGCCCTTTCGTGTCGTCGGAAAAAAGCCCTCTGTTTTATGTACATGTATGTATGTACCTAATAAAACTACATAAGAGTCAACATTTTACATTCAATATTTAAAAAAATGTTTAGACGTTTTAAAATGGATAGTAGAATAAATACTATTTGAGAATTTTAGAAATTTGTTATAAGAGAATTCAAGAGAATAAATAGCTATGAATTTCTTCTGTCTCAACATGTGTTAAGACTTTAGCCAAGTTATTTAAAAAATAAGAACTAAGTAGGTGTATTATTAAGTTGATATTATAATCTGTATCACATAGTGATAGAGACTGTAATAGAATGTAATTGTAATTTAATTCGCGGTTGAACCTTGGTGTAATTTACTCATTGTTTATTATTAAGATATTATAAGTAGTAGATAGTAATTACTATTAAGATAGAGCAGTGAATTTTGTTTTTATTTCAATTATTTTTATAAGCGAAGTGGTTGGCAGAGGTGACGGCATCCATGACTAGCTGAAGACACTAAATCCCACAATTTGATTAGTTATTACTGTCAAACCTATCACCAACTGGGCATATATCCAAACCCGGGCAACGTTATTTTTAGTAGAAAATTGAAAAAAACCTCTTTTTTGTTCTTCGACCTAGGGATTGAACCCGGAACCTCAAGAGTTTAGTTTGACACCGGAGCGCTAGATCACTGAGACGATAAAAGTGAGAAATCAAATAGCTTTAAACGCAGGCGAAATTGGCAACATTTATTATTCTAAATACATACATTTCATCACGCCGAGTCCCTTACGGGGTAGGCAGAGAGTATCAAGTGCCGAATGTCACGATCCTGACAAACCTGTCTGGCTTCCTTCACATTCATTACTATTATTAATATTATTTTAGATTGTTAATAAAAACTATAGTTTGTGATATTAATGTCAACACCTCCACCAAACTAGGGTCATAACAGATAATAGGAACGGTAATAGCCAAATACAATTTATTCCATATCTGTATTTGTGCAAACGTTCAGAGGGAGACATGTGTAACTCAATAATTTTATTGTGTGGGGATTTGGCTTACAATTGAGTGAAATATTATCAGTGGGTGAGGTCCATGACATATGCTATGGAACCCCACGTCACGCGGGGCGTTAGTTCCGGAGCTCGCGGGGTATTAAGCTACACAATTATTCGGTTTATCTAGTGCACTAAGCAAAAACGGGGATAAATTAAGCATTTCTACACTTACATACATATCTTCACGCCAACTCCTTTATGATGTAGGCAGAGACGTTTACACACGTTTTTAAAATAACACTTAAATATATACGTGCGACAGCAGATTTCGTTTAGTTCTCTGCCTGTCGTAGTACCGTCAATGCTCGTTATTGCCGTGTTTCATGCTAGAGAAGGAGTTGGCAGACTTGCAATTGTGCCCTTAAGTCTAAAATAATAAAATAAGTAAATATTTACTATACCCGTTTTACCGAAGAGGTAAGCTAATGTGCAACCAAGGTACTTACCAACAAATACCAACAACACACCATATGAGTACAATACCGGCGTCTAACGCCAAGCTGCTAACCACTACTCCAAATTGACACACCCAGTAACCAGAACGCAGCACCAGGTCGAGGTTTAGTCTTCCGGGAGACAGGCCTTATTGCTGACGTTGTAGGGTACAGTCTAACCCGTCTAAATAATTATTATGTCTCGAACTGAGTACTCTGCTCGTCCCCAAAGTCCGGTGATTTGAGAAGTTGTAAAAACCGCGAGGTTAGCAACATGCAAGCCATTAAAAAAGCGATTACATTAGATAAGATTAGATAGTGACGCTCTTGTAACCTCTGTGGTGTCTATAGATAACATTTTCCTGTTACGACTAAGGTCCGGTTCCTATATTCAAGAAAAGAGTCGTTTTGCTTACAAATGGTTGTTTTTTGTATGAATAATACAATCTAACTACATTTTTCATTTTTGGTTGTTAACTCTTGACATTTTGTTTAATTATGAGCAACGCTTCGTTACATTTATGCAAACTACCGATAGTTATACTAACGGATTACGGTTCGTTGATTATAGTAACTGGGTTTTAGAGACTCGTCTATTTCTTTCCTATGATAACATGAAACAAAGTCACTTGATATTAAACATAAAATGTTTTTGCTTAATAAAACATCTTGCGTAATTTTATGCTTAAAATCTCCCGATGTTTTGAACAGGATATCATCTATAATGTTCCACTAATTTTATGTATACGCTGTGAGAGGGTGACGAACAAAGCATCAAACACGAGTCACGACAGACGCGACAAAAAACATAACGTCTCCATTATACGTGGTAATATTCACTGATAAATGTGTTTTAACGATTAGTAGTTGCGGCTCCTGGCTTCGTTCGCGTGGTAAAATAATAAAATTATTTTATGGAATCTCTGTTATATTTTGAAATTAGTAGTTTTATTATTTATTGTATAGTGTATACAGCGTTCGACAATATTAGCTACAGTTATTGCCTATTTTGTCTAGTGGTCTGGTTAACGTTAATGTTGAGTACATGAGTTCGATTCCCAAGTCGGCAATTAAAAATGATTTTTTTCAAATCATAATAAATACAACGTTGCCCAGATTTTGACCTATACTTATCCGGTTGGCAATAGGTTTACCACCTATCACAATGTTTGACCAATTAGTACCTCAGCCTATTTTCTCGAGGTTAAGGGTCTAAAGGTACTTAGTTATATGCCAAATATTATTTATATAACATTTAACCAAAGTTATACCAAATTTCATTGCACTATATTGTGCTTGATTGAAAAACAAATTAATAGACAGGAGACAGGAAATAGTCCTAATAAATCTGATATCCATTTTCTGTTGTCTCGACATTTTGATATTACAAACTTTCATATAACTAAGTAACAACAGTCCGGGTAGAAGTTGTGTTTAATTCACTTCCCGGGCCTTTACCGTGAGTTGGTAAAGGTTACGTTCGGTAAGTTACGTGTCGAAATCTACGACACAGTTGGTCTCAAAATGTGTTACTCTTAGTAACCAAAAGAGGCGCTGTTCAATGTTTATAAACAAATAATTTACAGAGACGGTGGCGAATATAATAAACTTGACTCATGGTAAGGTGTCCGGTTACCGGATGAGCTAAAGTTTTGCATGCATATGAAAATGCTAAACATACATATGAAAAAACTATGATGACTTGAATTTTATCTGATAATGGAACCTGAAGGTGGCCATATGAACTTTAAAATTTCCAACATGATAGGACAACTGTCGTGTTTGAATTTATTTTTTACGACTTGAATTTTCAACGTCTTCAACTTGAATGAAGACTTCTTCTCAAATTAACTGAAATAAAATAAAATCTTGTCACAGATTTTTTTAAAACTTAATTTAAATTATTTTTAATCTAGGCTTATATTAAAGAGGAAAGATTCATTTGTTTGTTTGTATAGAATGGGCTTCGTAACGACTGTACCGTTTGAAAAATTCTTTCTCAATATGAAGCCTACATTTGTTATGAACATGGGTTATAATATATGTAACTAGAAAAATAGGGATCTCTACTAAAACTACAAAAATGTAACACAAGGTGTAAAAATGGCTATATATAAAGGCTATGAAATGCCTTTCATCGCATGCGCTGCGGAAACTGTTACTGATAGGACAAACGAACTAAAACATTGAAAAGGTATGCGTAACAGGCATGCGTCCGTTAATCCATGGATATACACGTACAAAAAAATTTAACCAAATTGTTCAAGCCATTTTGTAGTTAACATTTAAAGCAAAGCAAGCAAAGCGAGTTTAGCTTCTAGACTCATAGTCTCGCTTTGAAATAGCTTGCCCAACGCTTCATTCACACTATTCCCTGCACACACTCTTCTCTCTACATCCACGGTGTACCTTCCATCCCTGCTAAAAGCATAACCAAGATATATAATTTCATTCACTTGCTCCAACACTACATCTTCAACTAAAACTCTTACATCCGTTCTGACTTCGTCTCTTTCAAACACCATAACTTTTTTTTATATTTAGACAACATAGTATGGAAATCGAAGTCATTCTTATTTAATAAAGAAACACAATTACGTCTTATAGGTGATTTAAAAAAACTCGTTAGGAAAAGATTTCATATCATATATAAATTAATCAACCTAAATGGATCTAAAAGTAACTTGGCATATCGCTGACAATTCGCCAGAATCATTACTTGAATGGATCTCCTCTAAATCGACAATTTCTGTCAGGTCGCGTGGCAAGTAATCCCTAAACCATTCGCTGACTGTGCGTGAGAAGTGAATTAAATCGCCACGGGGTCCGATCGACCACTTAACTGATCGTGTTCGTGTCTTACGATTGATAGTGCGCAGAGGGAGGGTTGAAAGTTTATCCGTGTTAGATGTCACTACAGTCGCTTTATTACGTGTTAGTGCTGTAGTTTTCTTGTGTTGAAAAATTTGTGGGGAGACGTTAATGAAGATGTTATATTCGATTCTCGAAACGCATCTTTCGCTTTCGGCATATTAAATTATGACGTAACTAGTGATGTGCTGAACTGTTGGTTACATAGACCCACGGATACGTTTCTTACTTTCTAACTTGAGCTGTGTCATTGTCGAATTCTGAAAAGATAGTTAATGTCCCTCGACACTTTGCGTAATAGAGACATGTTTAGATTTACCTTGCGTGGGGCTTTCCTTATTGTATATATGTAGTTTGATACTTGACACTACAGAGGATAGATTAGGTTTGTGTTTTGTAATAAATAGAAAAAACATCTAGAAAGTAGTTTAGCAGCGTAATTTGAATATATAATAAATAAAGTGCTAAAGTATAAATAGTTTTTCACATATAAATATCATAATTTATATTGAAAACTAATTAATAAAATATAAGATCCGCCAAAGAAGTAACTGATACGGGTGCTGATAGCCCCAGTACCTGCCACAGAATTTATATAGTGATATTAATAAGTAAATTATAATTGTTTTCGCGGCTTTCGGCCGTAACCCCTAAGAGAAATACAGACGGCAGACGCATCCACGCTAAGCCTAAGGTATTCGTAGTCCCACAATGTGATAGGTAACAAACATTTTCATATAATGTAAACCATATAGGTATGCAGTCACAGACTCTTCCGTTTTCATATTTTGATGACTTACATAAATAATTAATTTAAAAACTGAAAGTGTGTATAGAAAAGTACCTAATTATTATAACTGTATCGTATTAGCTTCGTTATTAGTACCTAATTTTAGTTTCAGAGTAACAATTTAGTTGTTGAAAAAATAGCCCATCGTTATTAAAGCAAACAAAAGTGATAAATGTTTGTGATGTCATAATTTATATTTCGCTCGATGTACGAAGACGACCCCTGTTCTATATTAACCCTTAAATGATTCGGGGGCCTATGCGACACGCGGACTGTCACATTCACAATATCGCTTTATAGTTTATAATATTTTCTTTCATGCTATATTTTTCCCCTTCACACATTTTACACTACTTGATTTTGGTTAAACTTGCTTTGTTTTATTTTAAACAGCATCCACTTGTGTAATAACCTTAGATGTAGATATTTCAGGGTACAACAAATATTTATTAAATATTACATCCGCCTCGTTGGTCGAGTGGCTGGAGTACTCGCCTGGCTACATCGATCAACCGCGAGGCTCGGATTTGATTCCCGACAGGGGCAGGCATTTGTGTGATGAACATTTGGATATTTGCATTTCCGGGTCTGGGTAATTATTAAATTTATTCTGGTATCTATTTAAGTATTTCTATGTAATAGTATCGTTGACTAACACCCATAACACAAGCATATAATTTGCTTACTTTGGGGTTAGATTCAATTTGTGTGATACGTCCAGGAATAATTTATTATTATTATTATTACATATTTATTATTGACTTAACCTAATTATGTGCCTAAATAACACTTTCTGTAAATTTCTACAAAACCCAGGGCAAATTCTTTAATAAAAATATGTGTATAATGTAAAGTTTATGACGAGAAAGTCTATATGTAAAATTAATTTTCTCTATCAACTTTGTCGATACAGTCCAGATATATTT
>NJDD01001671.1:622559-657612 GCA_002245505.1 Calephelis nemesis | reverse complement strand
AAATAGAAACCATGTTCATTCCAAGTAACAGTCCAGTTTTCGGTTACTTTTAGATAGCAACAAAATCACCTAATGTGAGCCGACACACTTTGTTATTACTGCGTGATCCCAGATGACAATAAATCATTTAATTTGGCGACGAAACACGGATTCCGAGCGCAAATATCGTCCATGGGCGGATTTACAACGTTCAATTGGTGAAACATGTGGTTGTTATTGCAAAAACCCACTGAAATGAGTATTAAAGATTTATAGTTGTAGATAAGACTACGTGCAAGCAATACCTTTGGTATATTATAATATATACCCATATCTTTCTTTTTCTTACTGCTAAGAGAATTGTTTTTTTACCAACTCCACAAAATTTAGAGCACAGAAAAAGATACACAGAAAGCTACCACAGATACTCCGTAACTTTAGTACGATTTAATCCTTAATATTTTTTCAAGCGATTTAATATTTTTTAAAGTATGATTTTTATAATTTATTCTATTTCAATGCTAAATTTCATACATATCAGTTCAACGTGTTGTGATTAATGTCCGGTTTCTGTAATCAACGTAACGTAGTCCGTAAGTTTGATCATTCATAGTTTGCTCAAAAGCAACAGAGCGTTACACATTTAAAAAAAAATGTTTAAAGCTAACTGGCGAAAACGAGCGACCGTTGTAGGCATTCTTAATATTCGTAAGAAATAATACCACCCGTAATCAAAACGAC
Organism: Calephelis nemesis; assembly: GCA_002245505.1. Classification (NCBI taxonomy): domain Eukaryota; kingdom Metazoa; phylum Arthropoda; class Insecta; order Lepidoptera; family Riodinidae; genus Calephelis; species Calephelis nemesis. The sequence goes on along the minus strand of NJDD01001671.1, from coordinate 656,892 downwards.
TCGTTTCTTAAATAATATAGGTACCGAACATGAGTGATAAACAGATAAATCCCAATTTCTGCTTTTATAACAGGAAGACAGTAATTTTATTTTACATTTTTTTTATTATTACAGTTTTAAAGACACCATTAAGATTGGTATTATATATTAGTAGCTTGCTCTAAAACGACATCATCGTCGTTTTTCCTAAAAGCCCGAGATCCCAATCAAATAAGACATCCGTCATTTCCCAAAAACTGAACGTTTTTCAGTATATATCTATCTCCTTCTTTCGATTTATAAGACTTATAGGTACAACGGTTTTTTTATTAAGTTCATAGATCATGTATTTTGCAGAGATTAGGAATCAAATATACATAAAAAAGATGAAGCATTAACTATTAACTATAAGGAGATTTACTTTTTTGTGTTATTTGGGACAATACAAAAGATCACGTCATCCATTCCTATATACTTACTATAGTGAAAAATTCTTACCAGATATCCATAAAGTATAAAGTAACATTAATTATTTATATGCAAGCGTTATAGTATTGTGGTATACTACAGCGCTTGTATAACTAGCTCTGCTATTATGTAAAAGTGAAAGATTATACACGTTAACTGTGTGACTATTAGCAAAGTTTTTCTCGGTAACTAAATACTAAATGATACCTACTTAAATCACGTTGATCCGTTTCACAGCATAATCATCTGAACTTTAAGCACTTAAGAATTTACAGTTTTGTTTTGTTCTTAATAAAACGACTAAGGTCTGACCAATAAACTACAGCATAGGATCTCAATCTGTAAGCTAAGCATTCTCTGACATGTACCCATAACACTTATATAACACATGGACGTTAGATGAGTGTATTCATCGTATCGTACTAGCATTGTCCATTGTGTCGACGCCTGCGTCCATTGTTTCCAAAGCGTACACATGCCATCGATCCATATACTCTGTTATGTACTAAGGAGCTGAGGCAGGGCTTTGAATCCGAGCAAAGATTACGGAGAAACTGTGCAGGTTATGTCAATATCCATAACAATGCGTTCAAGTCAGATGTTTAATATTTCTTGTAATGAATGTTTATTATGGAAACATCCTGATGGTTTTGTATATTATATGAGAATATAAGTATCTTAAGACCAAATTTATTATTATCTACAGATATACGACCTACTAGAGTTTTGTTGCTAAAATATGTTTCTTAGAGTATTGAAAAATAGCAGTGGTTGCTTGGCAACTGGAGTTGTCAGTGATTAGTTTTCAAAAATCTATATAAGATAAGAGATAGGGCTACTCTACTTTAAATTAGTTATCAGAAAACCACTGATATTTTTCTATAATCACCAAAACTGTCTTGGCAAGAAAATTTCTAAAAGGCCGATCTATAATTTGTAGACAAGTTAGTGAAACTAGCTGTAAAATAATAAAGAAGATAAAATTGAAGGGTTAACCTTGAATTTCGATTTCTTGCAAATTGGAATTTGGGATCAGATATGTCATTAATAGCGAATGTGAACATTTAGTTACTAAAAAACAATAAATCATTTTATTTGATTTGTTGATTTTTCTTGGAATTAAATGTTAATAATCTTTTCGTACTGTATCCAAGAGTACCTTATATGACACAGCCGATTCCAATTTCCAATTAGCTTGAAATCGAGATGTAAAATAACCTTACTGACCGATCTAGAACCAGTGATTTGACGTCTTAAGCAGTGCTATTTATATTTGTGACCAGTTTACCTATTTAGTAAATAGCACGGCTGTTGTGACAGTCTGATTTAGAATATCACCAAGAAAATAGTGATTATAGTAATACCAAAATAATGAAACATGCAATTCTGGAATCTTCATTTTCGTTCCTCAGACTTCAAGAAATTACAAAGGAATTTCGTTTTTGAAAGTGATCAACTTTAATGTATGTTAAGGACATTTTTGGTCTGAAATGATCTTATATAAAATAATAAATTAAGGGGTATTACAATCACACTTCTTCTAGTACAGATAGTTGTGATTTTTTTAAAGTATATTGGTAATTAAGAATCTTAGGGTATATTTTATGAAATACCACTAGAATATATATTCAACAGAACGTCTGCTGGGTCTGATTTTCTTTAATAGTCAGACCTAGTTGGCGACCGCTATATGACAAACAAACATTTTATTGAAGGCGTGGTTTTAGTAGATAAGTAGATTTGTGACAGCGCGGCAACGACACCCATAAATTTGTGAGAACAAACACCGAACCAGCGGCTTAGCTTCCGTGCAAACAAGGGTCCAAATGACACCTACGTTTGAGGGTTAAAACCATTCATTAGCTTGCAATAAGCCACTAATATTCAATATCAAATACTAGATGCTCTGGCTTAGTGGACCTGAAGTCGGTGAGGTCTTCATACTTTTACATTTAGGATTTACATTCTTTTATGATGAAAACAGAATCTGGCAATTTTTCTTATGATAAGAGATAACCAGTGACTGCCTCGTTGATCGAAAGGTTAGCGTAGCCTAACGCGTCCGTCCAACGGCGGGGCTTGAGTTCGATTCCTGACGGGAAAGAAATTTGTGAGATGAACATTCAAATGTCCATATTTCCGGGTGTGGGTGTTTATTATATTTATTCAAGTATCATTATATAGTATTTTATATACTTATTATGTAGTAGTAGTATTGTTGTCTAACACCCATGATGCAAGGATTTTGCCTACTTTGGGGTTAGATCTTTTGGAGTAATTTGTCCAGGGATATCTGTTATTATTACCTATAAACACCATAGATGTTTCTGCTGAATCTTTATTTGTAGACAAAAATGAAAGCTACGTCTGAAAGTCTACTGTCTACTTTGCTTTTTAATACGAAACTCGACATTGGTGAGAGCTTCTGACAGTAATAGGCATATCTATAGACTTCACAGCACGGTCTACCACTGGGATTATTGCTGCGTTATTGAACTAGATCAAATAAAATGTGTCAATCAATTAAAAAATAAAAAGTGGTACCGTGACGCAATCGCTTGGCAACGCATAACTACCATATTTGGTCTCTATACGACGTTTATAGGAAATCTGTTTAAGAAAAAAAAGTCTATCAAAATCATCTGTCCTAAAATCAATAAAGCAACAGGAAATAACTTCGCCGTCAGATGACGCTGGCTCAGATCGCAAGCTAATGAGTCTCTGAACAAAGAGATTTCTTGTATATGAGTTCTGTGACCCTTCGCGGGGCAGGTGACCTAGACGGAGGTTGCCATAAAGAACAGAATTGCAACCGGCGCGTGCGGTCGACGGGTGTAGTCACAATGCAACGGAAGACCGCCTCCTTGACAGATGGTACAGCGGCCATCTTGAAATTCGTTTCTAATAAGCTCAAAATTTTTGAATGCTCATTTTTTTGAAGTCTGTGCTTAATTAAAAACGGAATTATGATGAAGGTTTTATGATTTATAGCCTGGCAGACAAGCAGACAAAATCTGAATATTCCAAATTGTATTTCTACGACAAAGGATTTTATTGCAAATTCGAAAATCCCGAGATTTTCAAGCATAAGTTTCTAATTCATTTTTGTTTGTATCTACAGCAAAAGACTGAGATTTTCTGTCAAAGCCGTTTGTTATAGATTGATATAATTTGCAAGATATTGAAGCATGTCTATTCAATTTGTCTTCGTCTTAAACTCTACCAACATTTTCCGTCAGGCGCAGAAGGGTTTTAGAATGGCAATCTATGTTAGGGATATATTTTAAGACTTGCTAGTTCAATTTTACATGAAGTACCAAAAATAGCTTAGTTTGTTGTCTTTGCATGAATGAAAGATAGTAATTTTGAGGTTTTTGATATAGCACATATCATAAAAAGTTTTTTTTAAAGACTTTTATCAAGATATGTAGGTAACACATATATTTTGCTTTGTTGCCCGTGTTACTACCAATTTTACTACCAGTAGTAAGGTCGGTATTTTTTTTCCGTTTGTTGTAAGTTCCAAGAAGGGAAATACTAAATTGCCCATCTTACTACCAAGTGACTACAGTTGTTACACGGGTAACTTATTTGCCGTCATTACTACTGCAGTTGTAAGTTGTTAGAATGATAATATTGTGTTACCCGTCTTACTACTACTCAATTGTAGTTTTTAAATCGGTAACTTGGTAGCATTGCAGTTGTAAGCAAAGAAATATTAAATTGTCTGTGTTACTACCTAAAAAATAAACTTTATCCATCTTCAAGAAATAATCTAAGAATGAAGTTGTATATAAAGTTATTAATTTAAGGGCTGTGATTGATAGAGAGACAAAAAACAAAAAAATCTAATAATTCTTGTTTAAAGGGTCACATATTTACATTATATATACATATATCACACATTCACACACACATTCCGTAGATAATAGAATTAGTTGCGTCTACACTCACACATATTCAACACATATATTTATAATAGCACAAAAGAGAACGAATGGCAAATTGGAGTAACGAATGATTAAAAGGTATTTCTTACACCATGACCCTGTAACGGGTGTCTGTAATCTAATATTTTGAAAAAAATATAATACCTGAGATTTTGAATTATTCCTCCATAATTCTCAGAAAAATAATTGTGACCATTTGTGTGTTCGGTATTCATAATTTTATAAACGAAAAAGTGAGTTTATTTGTCATTTACGATGCCGTTGATGTTCTGGTATTAAGGTATGGTATGGTAGTAAGGAGTTAAGAGTCACAAGGTCTACTTTTTATCTCGACACCTAAACGGACTCCCGTGGTAGAGGCAAAATATTTCGTCGTTGCCTCGGAGATGGCAACCTTGAAACCTATGAAACACCTAGAGATACATAAGCGAATGAGAAACATGTGGTAGTAGTTTTCAATTAAGATTTAAATAAATTTTGTCTTGATAACTTTAATACGATTAAAGATAGGAGATTATTAAGAGATTCGGGTCACTTTTTACGCTTTATATGCTAATATCAATAAACAGCCCCAACATGGTCGAGTTTCCGCTTATCATAGACAACGGCACGCGTTGCGTGTAGGGTTGCCAGCTTGTTATTATCCTTAGTAAGGAGTACTATTGCAAAAGTCTGCCTGTTTGTTTGTTACGTTTTCACAGCTTAACCGCTGGCTCCCTTCAGATGAAATTTGAAATGCATATAGTTGAAGTCACTGATGATAGAGTACTGTGCAACACCGGGTAGGTATCCAATGCTTTACTTATTTCTTTTTTCATGGCATTAGAAGGCAAGCAAGCAGACGGATTTCCTGATGGTAAAAAAATCACGCTGCCTAGAGACACCAAAGGTGGTAATGGTGCGTTGCAAACCTGAGACCAGAATGTTAGGCCTCGGGCAAAAGAAGTTTACCAGCTATCTTACCCTCCAAACCGAAACACGTCATGACGTTCTGGCGGCAGGAATAGGTAAGGCGGTGGTACCAATCCGGGCGAATCGCTGCAAAATTCAACAATGTAGTCAGACGTCTCGGTGTTAGTAAAGGTAAGACCATGCTCGCCTTTTACGAGCTGCCTGGCAGGATGTCAGATGGTCTATTCTGCAAAGGAGACCGGACCATCACGGGGTCCAGCCGCCATAACGACTTGGTCATGTTCCGGTAGATTTTCACAATAGGCCTAATATTCCGGCCGGACGTAACATAATATTGTTATCTCTTGAAACCTGTTGAACTTAAAATTATAACCGATTTAATTTTTATGAAGATTACTAGCTGCCTGTTGCGGCTTCGCTCGGACGGTAATTTTTTTATCATAAAATTGAGATGTAAGCTATCCTATATCTCAAATTGGATCAAAATGCACACAGTGTGCAAATTTCATTGAAATCGGTTAAGTATTTTAGGAGCCCTTCGCGGACAAACATCGTGACAGGAGATTTATATATATTAAGATAAATTAGTATTTCTCTTATATTTTATTAATTTAGCGCTTCTTAAACTTATAAATCTTAAAGACGACAAAAAAATAAATAAAACGTTCTCAATTCAAAGTCTGTTACTTTTTTTAAATTACATTTGATAACCCTAGCAACGTCTGCACCCACACATGCACACACCCACAAACACAAGCAGATAACACGCGCCAAATTGAGTGGAATAATGAATGAACCCTAAAATAAACCATACAATACTCACATCTTGTATTACACAGTTTTGTATGAAGAGGAAGTCGGAAGGCAGCTGGATGACTTCTTTTTCTTATATTTAATGATGGTTTGTAGTGCATTGCGCTTTTGTTCCGGTGTCCTGTCGCGTGCCTCAACCTATTATTTGGGCTAAGTAGGTGGAAAGGTGTTCAGCATTACCGTTCCTAGTCAAGATGTGACTAGGGTCGATATGGCGCTATTAATAATGGCGTTTCAAGTTTTTCGTATATTTTTAATTGTCAAAAAAGCATGTTACGGTAGGCTAATATGTTGTCTTGTTCATTATAATATCCTTGTCACCGGATAGCAACGCACCTTGAACATCCATGGTGTCTTTAAGCCTTAGCTGTCTTTTATCATACTAATAACCGATAGTTTCCTGTCTTAAATAAAAAAAAGTGACGACCCCATCACACAGTAGTGCAATTATCTAGAAAGTGAATACGAATAAGTGCTGAGCTGTGACTTTTGTACCCTTATGCCTGCTGACATAACGTCAGTACTAGCTATTGTAGTGTTATAGGTAAATCCCTGCCCTAATTGGTAGCACACATTGACACATCTAATTGAAAAACACATATTTAAGTATCTTCACGCCCATATTCCCGAAGCGCTAGGCAGAGTCACAACCAGTTCACCTACGACTAGCCGAAAACACTAAGTCCCACGATATGTTAGGTGGCAAGTCTATCTCTAACCGGGCACATATTCAATCCCGGGCAACTTTATTTTTATTAGAAAATTGAAAATACAAATTTTCTAATTATTTTTATTGCCCGACCCAGAGATCGAATCCGGGACCTCAAGAAGTCAAGTCCGATCTTAGACCGCTAGGCCACATACCATTATTTCTTATAGGTACGTGTTTATCTTCTCTTAATGTAAAGATGAGTTGTCGATCTGAGGATCTTAATTAATAATTTTATAGTTTGAAGTTTTAAAAAATAGCAAAATCTATTCCACTGTATCGGCTGATTTTTATCGTTGTCAATCAAGTAATTGGAGGCTTATTACAATCTAGTTATTTATAACGATGGTGATGAAAATGTAGGTAGTGAAATAAATTCATTAATTATAAAGTTTATCAGCACAGGCTGGAATTCCATTGTATACCTTCCATGAACTACTACTACTACAACTACACTACTACTGCTGGAGGTTACCTACACTCCTAACAAATTCATGATGTCGTTTCAAAATACTGCCCACTCATTGTAATGTACTGACCTCTCTTTCTGAGTCTAGTGATGTCAATTGAAAACGTCAAAACGAAAGAGAGGTCGGTATATTACAGGGAACAAAGACCTTTACTTTATAGCTTCACTAGCTGTTACCTGCGGCTTCGCCCGCGTTTTTGAAGAAACCCGTTGTGCGATTGGTATTAAAAGTAGCCTATATGTTAATCCAGGTCACAATCTATCTGTGTTTCAATTTTCAGACAAATCCGTTCAGCCATTCGAGCGTTAAAGACTAACAAACATATACACAAACTTACAAACTTTCGCGTTTATAATATTAGTAGGAAGTAGGATGACTTGCATACAACCAGATACTGAAAGTAAAATTGCTGTCCAAAAAGTTCTCTCCTTCTCACATACGTCTCAAAATACAAAACATTTAAGATACTGATTGAAATGTATGTCATTGCTCAGAATACATCGTAGAGTAGTACTATTTAAATTATGCACGTCGACTATATTCGTCAAGCTTCGGAAATCCGAATGTATTTTAAAGATATCTATATAGAGTTAGAGTTGTTGTTACATAATTAATCAAGTCGTTTAAATTTAGATTAGCTCAGCCAATTTAAAAGTAAAAGTATAAAGTGTAAAAAGGGTAAAAAGTACAAAGTAGAAGCGCATAATTTAAATAGTACTGTACGTATTGACGTATTCGCTGGGTGCGTGACCCCAGCGTCAACTAACGATACAACTTACGGTGGTTCTTTTGAGAAAATAAACATGTATTGGATGTCAAATAGTTACTGAAAAAATATCATCAACTTGAAAAACATTTTTTTAAATGTGAAATGTGATATATTAATAAAACAGAGTAAATATTAAATTAAAAAAAAAAATCCGTGGGTCAGCTAAAAACAGTATGTAAAATAAATACAACGACTACAACAACTCTCAATAAGTGAATCAGGTTAAGATTTTTTTTTAAATATCCCTGGACAAATCACACAAATTGAATCTAACCCCAAAGTAAGCAAATATATGCTTGTGTTATGGGTGTTAGTCAACGATACTAACACATAGAAATACTTAAATAGATACCAGAATAAATTTAATAAACACCCAGACCCGGAAATGCAGACATCTAAATGTTCGTCACACAATTAATGCCTGCCCCCGTCGGGAATCGAACCCGATTTTCAATGTTGGTCGGTGGAGCTTGACGCTAACCCCTCGACCAACGAAATGGTCAAAGTATGAAGGCGGAGTCATATTAAATTAATATATTGGTTTTCTTAAACTTCATTATATTTTCTAATATTCTGCAACATTTTTATCAGAACCTCCTGTCAATAAGTAACAATAAAAAATAATTAACGTTCCACCTGTTCAAGTACTATGCGCAGACCAATGTAATTAGAGAATTATTTTTAGATATATATTTCTAATCAATATTTTTATGATATTGAACGTCAATCAAGATTTTTTTTGTGTTAATCACAGATAAATCATATTTTTCAAAGAAGAGACACTTGTTTTGCTTTACTTATCACTCTTATTACATAACCGTTTTCGCTTTTAATAGCATCATTAGCGCTAAAACTTAAATACGAAACAGTATAATTGATTTGTTTAAATTTAATTCAAGTATATAAAAAAAAGCGAAAATCTCTAACAAAAGAAACCGTTAGTAATACCAAAAATGTAACCTACTTCTGGTTATGCGTAAAACAGTACATGGGTTTCTTTATTTTAAAAAAAGTATCTTCAAGCCCATAGCCTCTAAGGGGTAGGCAAAGGCACAACGAGGTCATCCACGATTAGCCGAAATTAATAAGTCCTACAATATGATAGGTGGCAAGCCTATCGCCAACCAGGCATATATGCAGTCCTGGGCAACGTTATTTTTATTAGAAAACTGAAAATATAAAATTTCTATTTTTTTTTGTCGAATCTAACCTGGGACCTAAAGAAGTCAAGTGCGACGCGGGACCACTACACCACAGACGAGCATGAATATTTGGAGGTTTCACGATGCGCTGATGGAAAATGTTAAACTCCATTAGGCATGACCGTCAACAATCGAACGGCTGCTGACAGAAGGTAACAGAACGCATAACACCTTTGTAAGTACTGCCAGCCAAACATACTCAAACTATGGTGTGACATTGCCCTACCCAGAGATGTTTATGTTATATTTTAGTATTAGTATGTATAACGTTGCCCGGGATTGGATATGTGCCCGGTTGTCGATAGGCTTGCCACCTAGCACATTGTAAGACTTAGTGTCTTCAGCTAGTCGTGTGTGGGTTGTATGTTGTATGATTGTACCTTTGCCTAACCCTCGGGGATATCAGCGTGAAAGTACTTCTTTATTATAGTATTGGAGAACGAATTATACCATATTAATGAGTAAAATCGTTATTCACACTTAAAATAAGGGTGCGTATTTCCAAGTTTTCCACTTAAGTGGTTGTCTTCAGGGGATGTGTTATTCGTGCAATTAGTAATTAGATCAATTATCTGAAGGGAACAGGACCCTCGCTAGTGCTTGTCGGTGCCAGGATAGTTCGGGACAGACGAACATACTATTACCGTTTTAAGTATTCTTAAGTTCTTGCAGTAATGACTTTATTGAAAAGGCATGAATCTAAAACTTCCGTACGCATACAATTTTAATAAGATTTACGTACCTTAAGGCCCACAGAGATTAATTCCGTACGTAAAAATCGAAACGCAAGTTCGATCGCAACAATCGGAAAATTATTTCGCCTTGTTGGCCCGGGCTCCTTTGCAAAATAAACATCTGCCTTTGTGCCTGGCAGCTCGTAAAAGGCGAGCACAGGCTTGCCGTAGCACTGTTACATCTGTCTAGGTGGTAAAGTTTCGCAGCGACTTGCCCGGATTGTTACCACCGCCTTACATATTCCTGCTGCCATAACGTCAGTGCTTGCCGTTGACGTGTTCAAGATTGAAGGACGCGCACTTTGACAGCACAATCCCTATCTAAAAAAAAGTTTAAATTTGACTGAAAAACACCCATTATTGACAAAATGATCCGCCATTTATTGAATTCATTTGTTACAAAAAATGTGATAAATGAAGAACCGCTGGACCGATTTTATGCAAACTTTACATAAGCCATCTACTAAATAGTCCGAACAAAACCTAAACATTTCTTTTGGATAGGTGAGCCTGTTCTTGAGTTATAAAATTACAACGAAAAGTTGGATTGATTTTTGTATACCTATTTAGATGATAAAGTATTAAACAGGGAAAAATAATTTGTTATTAATTTATTTTTTCACTTGTATTTTCACAATAATTTAAAAAATCGCCTTAAAACATCTGGAAAAAACATTGTTGTAACAGCTGCAAAAAGACTAAAATATTTATTTTTTGGTTTTGTAGTTGTTAACATACATTCTGCAACATGTAAGATATTGCGAGAGAGCAAATGTTTTTTTTATAATATTGGAAGCAGACGAATTTCCTGATGGTAAGAAATTCTCGCTGCCTAGAGACACCAAAGGTGGTAATGGTGCGTTACCAACCCTTAGGCCGGGATGTTAGGACTCGAGCAAAAGTAAGTTTACTGGCTACCTTGGCCTCCAAACCGGAACACGTCATGACGTTATGGCGGCAGGAATAGGTTAGGTGGTGGTACCAATCTGGGTGAGTCGCTGCGAAACTCTACCACCTAGATAAATATCTTCACTTTGCGTGGAGTATCCCCTGAGGGAGAGTATCAATAGCCAAGTGTCACGATACCTATTGACCTGCCTTGCTTTTTACACATTTGATAAAAAGAAGAAAAATAATAGTCGATTAGCGACAAGGAACGTTTGAGTCGGTTTTAGCATTGGTATTATGTTTTATTAGTCATCATTGTATTATTTACGTATAACATGCATTATTAAGTATACAAAACCCATCTCACCTGTATTTAAAAAAATCAATAATCTCGGAATTATTACCTTTCATTCCAAAAAGAGTTGTCAAAGTTCGTTTTTTGCACTTTTGGTTTCTTATATTTAAAATTCTGATTAAAGTAATACGACGCTAAATACATTAATAAAATAAATTTTGACTAGACAAAAAGAATGACAAGTGGTGTCGACTCTTTAACACTTTTGATGCACGAGCAACTGGCAAAATGGGTTATTTCTATTTTGAGGTTATGTTACATTTTCATTAAAAATTTAAACGCGGGTTCTGATTTTAAATGTAACTTAAGAATAAGAGAAACAACTTTTTCAATTTAATAAGACAGTAATTTACTTAAATACACATAGTAATTTTTTGTTCATATTTACATTTTTTTATTTATAAACAGGTTTTATTTATAAACAGGTTTTATCTAAGTTATTCGTTTGTTTTTGTCGATTATATAAAAGGTACTTGCTTTCACTTCTTACAACATTTGCTTTGCCTCTTTTTTATTGATTTCACTAGCACTAGCTATAAATGTTGTTTTTAAATTCAAAAATATCAAACTTTTTAACCCTCAAATAACAGATGGGGACACTGTTCACAAAGTAAAACTTAAATGACAACAACCACATCATTAAATCGATACTCCACATTATTTGACTTTTATTTGAACGTGTGCATAGATGGCACTAATTGTTTATTTTACGTAATTATTTTCGAATGCTTTAAAATTTTTAACTTTCTTTAATACGCACTTTAGATTTTCTTTCTTTTAATAAAATTGTATTTATTATAACATTTGTTCATAAAGTTTTCAATCGTTTGATTGGATTGATTTTATGTCTCCGAAATTTTCCATTTCTTTTTCAAAAATAGTAAATCGTACATATATGAAAATTTTATATTATTTTTATCATTATCAATTGATTTTTTTGTTATTATCTTCTTTTATACATATGGCTTTCAATTGTTTTCACGACTTATTTAGCCAATGTTAGGCACGGGACCACAAATGATTAGTTATTGCAGTGGATATTTCGTTTACATTGTTTGTCCTTTTAAGATTTTAAAGACATTTTTGCTTTATTAATCCCATGCAGATGAATGTTTCAGCAAATACAGTATAATTTTGATGATTTGGTCAATAAGTTATTTCCTTATAACAGAAGTGTTAATTTCTTAATTTTCTTCCTTATTTTTGTGTTCGAAGTAGGTAGCTACTTATTTTCTTCTTTTACATACTTCGTCTACACTAATGTTGCTGTATTTTTCGTATCCAGATATTTCATTTTTGCTCCAAATATTTTAGTTTATTATTAATCAAATCACCAAACAATATTGTATTTTCTTTACGGATGATTTTCAACTAAGACAGAAATGAAAGAATTATTTGAAATACATAAATTAAATTTTTTGCATAAGAATTCTAAATACTTTGCACTTCGAACTCCGTAAATGTATTTTCTCAACACTGAATAGTTTGGCATTTTTAGGAACGAAATATATAATGACGAAATTGCTGAAATGACATTGTTAGCGTTTTTTATTTATCATGTACTTACATAAAAGTGATATTAAAAGTATTATAAAGCTTACTATTTTAACGTATGTGTTGAGGGTTCCGTATTCGAATGATTCGTAAAAGGTGGAATGTGTTAACTATCTTCTACCTTAACTATTTACACCTACAATTATTTTTTATTGTAATTACCATTGTCATAAGAAGTTTTTTTCGAAAGTTTATTTTAATTCAATTTTCATAGCTAAGATAAGACAACGAATTTTGGGTCAGCTAGTTTGTATTGATCGCCTCTGTGCGATTCGCAGTCAGCCTCGACTCCTTGAGGTCCCCCGAGATTGGACCCGAACAACGAAAAAGATGTAAAATGTGTAATTTTAATTTTTTGATAAAAATAATGTTGCCCGGGATCGGATATGTGCCCGACTGGCAATAGGCTTCCCATCTATCACATTATTGGACTTGTTGTCTTCGGCTAGACATGGGTAACCCGATTGTGCCTCTGCCTTCCTCTTCCGGGATATATGTACGTTATTTGCTGTTAAATCTTAAACTACTTAACCGAATTTGCACACCGTGTGCAGTTTGATGTCAATTTATCGCAGGCAAAGCGAAGGTAACAGGTAGTGTGATATATATACTTAGTATATAATAAAAAATCTCTATTTCTTATGGCCATCGCATCACATGTGAATGGATAGGATAACTTTTCTTTTTTGTGTCCATTATTGTCAAGTAGAAGAATAATAAAGGAAAAATGTTAGTTTAGCAGAACTAGAAAATTCAAGAAAATTATCTTCATCAAGACAGGACATCGTCCGTCGGATCAGCTAGTAATATTATACTTATATAAAAAACAATTTCAAAACAAGATGTTATTGTTTATTACCTTATGTATATATAAACTCGGGAATAGCTGGACCGATTTGGCTAAATATGGTTTTGTATTATTTGTGGATGCCCAGGGAAGGTTTGAAATATACGAAAAACAAAGTAAAACTTTGCGGAAACTAGAAAAACAACAAAATTTAAGTTTTCCCATACAAATAGAATGTATGGAACGAAGTTCGCAGGGACAGCTAGCATAATCAAAAAAATACTTTAATATGTTTATGCGAACAAGTATATCATGTCATGTCCTGAAACAACGTATCTCTGTACTCTGTTTTATAAGCTCACCCGTCTAATGAGTAATATCACTAATGTACAGAAGCCTTACTCTCTTACAAAACGCGAGCAAAATTGTAATTTAAAACGTCACATAAAAGCTCGTAATACGCTGAGTAAATACATCCGTTTTACAAAAAAATCACGCATTACAATCAAAATTAATTAATAGAACAATAATTGTGATTTGAGGTCTAAACATGGAGGTCCAAGGTGGTGTAACGCTCGTTGACCGCATTCGTAACAGTGAGATCCGAGAAAAAGTGGGATTGAAAGAAAGTGTTGCTGTTTAAATGCGAAAAGGCATGCTTCTCTGGTTCAGTCATTTGGAAAGAATGGCAGATGAAAGATTGACAAATCAGATATACAATGCGAATGTGGATGGATGTAGGTACCCGGGAGACCATGATTGACATTCTAGGATCAGATCATTCGGATATCATTCGACGGTGGTGTTAAAAGTTTGCGAAAAAAGTTTGCGAAAGTTTGTTTGTATGAAAAGTGTAATTAATGTGAAGGAAGCCAGACAGGTTTGTAAGGATCGTGAGGTCTGACACTCTACCATCTTGTTCTAACGTTCTTGGTGAGATTATTGTTTCAACAAAGGTATTTTAATTTTAGCACTTAGCCTGTGCTTGAGTGAAATTTCTACTAATATTAAAGAGAAAGAAAATAACCACTTACAAATTCTTGAGACAAACAAAAGTTATAGCTATTAAAAATATGCATTTCGTTTGTAACGGTAAACTCACTTAGTAAATAGGTCTGAATAGTGTATCTATAGGACATAACTAACCACGTTAACGACAAGTAAGAAATTAAAAAGATCGCCACAGGAATAGACTCCTCAGTAACTCAAATGGTTAGAGCATTTGTTGGCTTCTGATTTAAATCCTGTCAGGGCGATTTCATTATTTTTTTTAATGATTTGTATAGGATATTTTAATAGTTAATCGAGGTCCTCTGTGAAGATTAAATATATCATCAACCTCGCAGCTCGTAAGCAGCGAGCAAAGTCGGAACGGGTAATTTCTAACAGGATTACTGGTGGTAAAGTGCTGTGCAGCAGCTTGCTCGCGTAGGGATCCACCTCCTTCCTTATTCATGCTGTCATAATGACAAGTCATATTCCGATTCCGATATACCGATGCTACTTGCACTATTAGCCTAACACAATAGTTACAGGGCAGCGACGCACATACAACATCTGTTTTGCCTACAGGCTGCGGTTATCTCTTACCATCAGAGAGGCCACATGCTTGATAACTGCCTTTTGCCATAGAAAAATGTTTATTATTTAGTAGACAACATTTCCTGACATTCAGAAATACTCAACAAATACGTGTAGTGCTGCTAGAGTGACGGTCAAAAGTCATCCGCCTACTGGCGAGTGTCAACCCTAACTATGACCTCTTCAAGAGGTGTTTCTCCTGAAAGTACCTAGTTTACGAAGCAAAATCAAGTCATCGAGGTCAGCACCATAAGAGGGAGTCGAATAGTATGCCCTATTAGATTTGGAGTCTGTTTTGAATGAATCTCGAGTAGGTATGTGACTCCCATTGACATGAAAAATAGATCCATCTCTGCTTCGGAGTGATATCCATCACAGAACAAATAATATTAGTTATTTGTGTTCCTTATGTTATGTACTTACTTATGTAAAGTATTATATTACTAAACCAATACAATTCATTGTAGAATTATTGCTATGAAAACACATTCTAATCTTAAAGTAAATTTGCTACAAGCATCGAGTTTGTTATGGCGAAGTTTTAAACCCACAAATTCATTAATGAAATAGAATATCACAAAAGATCTCTAAAAATAGAGATTAAAGGCACACGTTAATATGACGCTAATGCGACTTGATAACAAAAATAAGGTGGTGACTTGTAGAAAAATAATCTTTTCATTTTAAGATTTACAATTGAAACAAATACATTTTATAATCATTACATAAATATAAGATAATATAATTAAACCAATGACTGTTGTTTCATTATACGCAGTACTCAAAAATTGAGAAATATCCGTGAATAAATAGATAGTACACAAAAAACATTGAACATTTGTATTATCTGTTATAATCTTACTAAGAATAATTGATATAAGCCAGTTAGTGATAAAAAGTGTCGTGAAGTATTTGTGTTTTTGTCATATTTAGAAATCAGTGGAAATATTACAAAAGTAAAACATTTTCATCAGTATTACACCACTTAGTGGATAAGACAAAAACTACAAAAATTAAAGACATACTGGACTAGAAAATCTGTTTGAATGGTGAACCACAGTAGAAGTATTACTTACGGACGATGCAAATATCATCGGAAACTGATCCATTTCAAGTTCTCAACTTCCACTTGGCGTGGAAGGCCAACTTGTATGAAGGTATGACAAAAAAAATGTTATCAATGGAAATCCTTAACAGAGTTTTTGTAAGCTTACAGTAAATTTAATACATTTATATCTAAAACTATGTTGGTTATATTACAAAAAAACTACCTTTAAACCATTAATAACTAAAAAACTAACATAAGAGAAGTTTAAAAAAAGGATGTACTAATAGTAGAGTTGTATAGTATTTCATACATATAAAGTTTCGTTTTATTTTTTTCAGGAAAAGAAGAAGATGGGGAGCCTTCGAGTGAAGGAAGGGAAGAGGGAGGAAATGAAGACAGAGCTGGTAACTTTACCATATTACTACTTACTTAAAAGGAGACAAAAAAGTCTCCAATTTGTGATAAATGTAACAAAAAAATAGAAGTTACTATTGTAATGTGCTAGAGTTTTACTCAGTCAGTATTGCTATTTGCAACTTCATTGTTTATAGTCGGTTTAAGACTGGCAATAAACTTTACTTCAATACATTTCAATACCCTATCAGTGTTACTAAAAAAAATTGACAAAAGAATCACTAAACTAAGTAACCATCAGAATTATTTGTTTAGCATACAATAACTTGTTGTACCATTTTTCACCTGACTTGATCGCTTAGAATATTATGATCTGTACTGTATCATTATCTCCCAACGTTAAACTGTCCATAGATATAGCAAATAGGTCATCGAGTACTCAGTTTACATTACATGGGAAAATCTTAATAGTGATTTTAAGCAAGGTTTTCACAATATTTTAAGATTAAAAAATTTGCTTACAGCAATATTTTATTTAAATCATCAAAAGGTCTATTTTGTTGTGAATTGATTTTTTTGTTTGTAATTTCTATCTGAAAATTTATATCTATCTGTTCTTTAGAGTGCTCGCTGTAGCACGTATGTCCATTTCCATGTCAAAATGATTTAATTTTTTAAAATCTTAGTACAGAAATATAACACTATAAAACCTTGGAAAAGATAGCTTATTTTTCACAAAAGCTAATTCGCCACTGAATGTTGATAACATCTTTGTGGTGCGATCATCATCATCATCATCAGCCGGAGGACGTCCACTACTGGACTAGGCCTCCCTCAAAGAGCGCCACAAGTCACGGTCACCAGCCGTTTGTAACCAGCGGACTCCCCGCGACTTTGACCGCGACTTTCATCAGTCCACCGGCTGGGTCGTCCAACACTACGCCCTTCGGTATGGGGCCGCCACTCGTGGTGCGTTACACATGTACGTATACTCGTATAGAAAGAAACGTTTCATTTATTTCTTCTTTAAGGAGAAGAAAATAAATTCCAGAGCCGAAGCGTTATAGATTTCGATACGTAATTTAGGCTGGATTTCATCGTCAAATATAAACGCGATCAACGTGAAATCGCGTTTAGTCAATTTTCAACAGTGTCGATCATATCAATACCATTGTCAAAGACATTTTGGTAATTATGAATAATTTATAAAACTGTTTTTTGTGTTATGTAGACTCACATCGGATGTGGATAAGAATTTTGTCAAATTTAAAAGAGTTTATAAACGTTTATTCCGTTTGGATCACAACTGATAATTGAAACGACTTCAACTGAGCAACGTATTTAGTTTTACTAAATTTGATTTTAAACATGATTGGTCAAAACAGCTCGAAAAGTACGTAATATAGCAACTCATGGTAAAGGATTAGATATCTATCTATCTTTTTGAATGTCATCGTAGTGATTCTTCATTTACTGACTAAATGTGTCGAACTAGAAAACCGTTTTTTATTTGTTTTGTTTGAGATTAAGCCATGACTTGCCCTAAAGAGCTGAATTATAACATGAGGTCCCACATGCACATTACTTTTATAATAGTCGCGTTAAACAGGTATGATAGTTTGCATTTACTTAGTCAAAAATTCAAGCTATGAATGCTAATTTTTTACTTTTATCAGCCACTATTATCGCATAAATGATAGGCAAGTGATACAAAGTCCTAAACGCAATCAATTAAAGCAAAAACTGATAAATCCCAAGCATTAGCGTCACGAATTATAAATGATTAATATTCATACTATTCATTAATTTTATCGTATTTTGATTAAATAAAAACTTTCTGCACAAGGAAGGCAAGCTCATATTTTGGCATTAAACAAAAAGACTTTTTCCAACAAAGGGCAAATTTATATTTCTTTTTTACAGATTTCAGAACTTAGGAGCTTATCAATTCCTTTATAATTTTTTTTTGTATGTTTGATAGGCGATCAGTTGGCAAATAGATTTTGATATTAAATGATTTAGAAGTAGTTTACTGAAAATTCTAGTAGGATCTGACTATTGACTTTGACATATACCTAAAAATGCACAACTATTTGTACCCGGGTGTCTACTACATAACGAAATCGAAGTCGACTTATTAGTCTCGTAATTATTTAAAAAAATTCATATTACTCTACTAATAATAGTAATAATTTTTTTTGAGACCATAGATCCATAATAATTGTGTAATGTGTTAGTAACAATTATTGCCTTATAGACTATGTTAGTACCTATTGTTAGTGTACAAATGACCTACTTAATTAACCCTACTGCAGTCTCTATCTAATGATCATAATTTATATCATCATAATTTATATTTTATCAAATATAAAGTTGAAAACAAACCTACAAATAGATAAAAATACATGAAGGCATAGATACACCGACAGACAAATACTAACACAACTGCAAATGTTAGACAGATACACACAGTCATTCATCTATCAATTTACCAATTTTTAACTATTTTTTTTGTGATATTTATTCAAATATCAGTACCAAAATCAGTAAATATTTATTATAATCCCTCCGACCTTTGGCCTCGCGATAAGCCAACCTTTTATAATTGCAACGTGCCTTTTGAATGCGTAAATATTGAAATACACAACTTTCTTTTGCTGCAGTCAGTTCAAACGTGCAGTTGATTGAGCAAAAAAAGGAAGTAATCAATTCGTTTGTGATATGTGTTTTTATTGTTATGCGTTTACTCGACAAATTATGAATAGAATTTTAATTATTCTCTTTTTTGTAAATTAGATTATTAATTCGAAGGTGTTTCCATACCTTTTTATAAATTTAATTAAGACTGTATTACATTATTTAGACATGTAAGTAGTTATGCGTACTTTTATGTTTACTTAAATCATATGGTAATGAATATTTTACATTCTCATTCTTAAACATATTTTTTTTGTTGAAACACCGTCACGACCTCTCACAACATCGTTACGGCCCTGTCATGACATCGTCTCCAACATCATCGTCAAAACTGACACACTACAACAATGTCACAAAAAAGTCACGTCATTGTCACGACGTCGTCACGACACTGTCACGACATTGCCATAATCGCTATTGACACCGTCACTAAAAGTAAAGTAAATAAGTATCTTCACGCCCACATCCCCGAAAGGGTAGGTAGAGCCACAACCAGGGCACCCACGACCAGCCGAATACCGTCACTGTTACCGGTAATATCATTAATGAGCTTTCTCTTGCGTTCTTGGCAAATGTTACTGTTATGCAATTTAAGTAAATTTAATATTATGTAAGCAAATTAGAAAAATCATCTCTTTACCGGAGTTGCGGCGGAGTTGAAAATTTCAATGTTAACGTTGCACATTTTTAATATTTTGGGATCGTTTTTGGGAATTTTGCAGAAATAGCTTTAATCATCATTTATATCATTTTGTTCGAGAAAATAAAATACATATCGAGCGTATACTGATACACCGGCCGGTAAATCGAAAATCACATTATGAAATGCAGCGACAATATAATAGGTATTGTCGTTTTACTCTCCTTCCGGCATACGAATTTTAAATCAGGTCACGTGTCCTAACGCAAGATTCATATTGTTACCCATAAAAAAATGCACAACGCCGTTGAAGAAGTGTTCACTTCATAATTAATACAAAAAAATGTGCAGTAAAACGGCGTCAATACATACGTCGTCTAACATCGTACACAAGAACTAAGTATTTTCATTGATTTTCCTGGGGTCCCACCATAAGATATTATTATTTGGTGGCAAGCACACTCTTTCTTAAAAAAATAATTTTTGAAATAAGTGTCCAAGAAAGACCATAAAAAATTGAATGGGTGTGGAACGAGTGTAATGTTCTCCATTTTACGAAGTCAGTTAGAAACTGACTTTAATTGCTAAATCAGGCCCTTTCATTTTTTTATTTATTACCAAAAATTTACACTTATTATACATTATATATACATTACATTACATATACATTTGATACCTTACACGAAATGTCCATGGTTTATTTTTCGATCCTAGTATCGTAACGACCCACACGATTTCGCCCATGCTCGAACTCGAAAATTATACTAAGCATATCTACCTACTATAATTCATTAGGATCGAATAAAACCTACTCAAGTTATCTTCGAAGAAACAGACTAAGATACGAGCATGCAACAAAACGTCGCATCAATGACATAACACAACAAAACAAAAAAAGAAAAAAATATCTGAAAAAAGTTTCAACATGGCAGCACAATCCCCATGTGAGAAAGTTTTCATTTGACTCAAAAATACCCATTAACAAAATGATCCGCATTTTATTGAATTCATTTGTTACAAAAAATGTGATAAATGAAAAACCGCTCTACCGATTTTATGCAAATTTCATATAAACCATCTACTAAATAGTCTGAGCAAAGCCTAAACATTTGGTTTAGGTAGGTGAGCCTGTTATTTAGTTATAAAATTACAACGAAAGTGGCGTTGATTTATATATATTAACTATTCACAAATAGTTATATAAGAAAATTTACAATTATACACTACTCGCTTGTGTATATGACTGTCGCGCTTGCACACACCTCATTTAACGGTTTTCTTACGGATTTTACTAAATCTAAATCCCTATCTCCTCCAAGCCTGCTTTAAGGAACTTCGTTCCAACAAAATACAAAGTCTATTTACGAATGATGGGTTTATATTGTGTGGTCTCCTAATATTATAAATAGAAATGTACACACGTTAACCTTAAAAATTGTATGTTATGTCGATACATATCATTTGATTAAAATGTTATGGTTTAGATGTCTGAGGAAGATAATAAGGCTTGATAATTTATTTTTAGATGTGATGTAATGTCTTAATTACCACACGTATTACGTTAAACAATTGAAATGGCTTATACATTATCAATGAACATAGTACATACTGACTTATAAGGGTCCGTGCACACTATTTAATTCAGCTTTCTTAACGTACTTAACGTTATGCGTCGCCAACCTGAGGCCGGGATGTTAGGCCTCGAGCAAATTTAAGTTTATCGGCTACCTTACCCTACAAACCGGAACACGTCATGACGTTATTGCGGCATTATAGGTAAGGCAGTGGTACCAATACGGTCGCTGCGATAAAATGAGTCGCTGCTATACACTACCACCTGGTCAGATGTCACGGTGTTAGTGACATTAAAATTGACTCGCCTTTTACGAGCTGCCTGGCAGGAAGGCAGATGGTCTATTCTGCAAAGGAGGCCGGACCAACACGGGGAAAACTACACGTAACTAGAATACTGTTTTAAAATAAATATTGTCGGCGTTAGTATGTGATAACCTTTTGGAAATAAACTTAGGTAACTTGATTATTCCACCAGCACTGTACGTCGGTGATAAAGTGATGTGCAGTATCCCGTCCGGATTGTCACCACTATATACCTATTCCTGCCACCACGGTGTAGTGCAATATTTCACGTTCTTTATTGGAGAGTAGGCTAGTCTTGCTTGCTCACGTGTCGTAAGATACACACCAGTAAAATTTAAGGTGTTTATATATTACAGTAGACTATTTTAGTGTTACTATAAAGAGAGTCACTTGTTCGCTATTTAAGGCTTTAAAAACTATATATATGTATTACTTCTTTTGATACTAATTCAATAATAATAATATTTCCTAACATTTTTTTAAGATTACTTTAATAGAATTACCTTGAAATCAAGTTGTAGTCACAGAAACGATTTTTCTTTTGTTTTTTAAATAAAAGCTAAATGTACCATATACGGTACTACAGAAACTAAATTTAGACATTTTAAAGTTGTTTTTTTGTTATACGTAAACTTATTTTTTCGTTCAAACATACAAATTTTCACGTCAAGTCTTAAGCGAGGTAGGAAGAGAGTATCTAAACCAAGTGGCACGGTTCCTGCAGATCTGCCAAGCTTCCTACACCTTCAATACTATTTTTTATTATTATTAATTTAAAAAAAAGAAAAAAGTTGCGGTTGAGGAGGAGGAAGATTTGAACAGACAGAAAGTCAGACAGGATTTGAACCTGTAATATTTAGTCTCAAGCCGATGAATGCTCTAACCATTTGAGCTACTGAGGATTCAAGGCAAGGAAATTTTTAATTCCTTTCTTACGCGTTAACGCGGGTAGTTATATCCTACATTTTTATTGTTACAGACACGTTGATTTGGGAGACACTTTACACTACCCTCGGAAAAAAACCTGAGCGTTTTTTTAGCCAAACATAAACCTAGGAGACTTATAACTATACACATCTGCATTGAATTTGTTTTGGTTTTGCCAATCTTTCTTTCATCAGTTTTTCATGACTAAAACAACGGTGCTTGCCTCTTTTAATTTTTTTTATCACCAAAACTTTTTTACGATCCTATTCTCTATTTTCTATAGGTATATTAGTTTCTATAGGTACTTCTTATCGTCAGCACTTAGAATTCCGATTTCCTGATGGTAAGAAATCCACGTCGCCTAGAGACACCAAAGATGGTAATGGTGCGCTGCCAACCTGAGGTCAGGATGTTAGGCCTCGAGCAAAAGTAAGTTTACCGGCTACCTTATCCTCCGAACCGGAACACGTCATTACGTTATGGCGTCAGAAATAGGTAAGGCGGTGGTACCAATCCGGGCGAATCGCTGCGAAACTCTACCACCTAGTCAGATGTCACGGTGTTAACGATGATAAGCCTATGCTCGCCTTTTACGAGCTGACTGGCAAGAAAGGAAAGGCAGATGGTCTATTCTGCAAAGGAGCCCGGACCAACACGGGGGAAACTTATCAAGGGGAAATTTATCAATATAGTTTGTACTTCTACATTTTTTATTAAAAACTTTTAGGTAATCGATTTCGCTTTACAAGCATCAGGGCTATTACAACTGATGTTTAAGTCAATATAAATGTAACCCAAATTAATTGTAATTCCTAATCATGGTATTTTTTAAAAAAATATTTCGCGAAGAGGTTAGTATGTAGTAATCAAAAATAACTAATAACAATATTTTGAGGAAGGTGTAAGTGATATTAGTAAATTGAGCCCACTTTCTTTCTTTCTGATCTTACGATCACGAAAGCAATCGGTGAGCATGAGCCTAAGTACTCACGAGACCGGTAATTTGTGCGGTCACACAGCCGTTGCGGTTGAAATCACCGCTTGCAAACTTGTACGATTCTACGGGCGGTCAACCACTGCCGCGGGAACCGCAAACAACCGCGGGCGCTGCAGGTGTAAAACGATTTTTTACAACAGATTTCCCTTAGCGTCCTCTCTTTGACCACACTTGGTTCATACTTTTTTTGACCTACCATGCTCCCCAGTCCATAATGTAGCATTGTGATAGGTACAGCTTTACGAAAAGCGATATAAAAAGTGCTAGCATGTATACGACTCGTACAGTTTTATGTACGTATTTTGTACTGCGTGTACCCAAACCAGTTATCTTAATCTTTACCATAATTGTATAGATTAAGTTTGATAATTTTCGTATCTTTAACGCTTGTGGTCTGGATTTTAGTTCTCCCAATTGTCAGTAGAGGCATTGTTATTGAGGCTTTCAATTTAATTGTCTGTTTTTGGGCTTGAACACAAAACTGCGAAACGATGCGATGCGAATTCGCAACGCAGAAAGTTGAGACACGAATTGTTGCGATGCGATTTCGTGCGGCAAGGCGTTTCTTAGGGTGACCATTCCTTCGACGACCGTCAACAGTACTAAACATATTTTAAATTGAAAACAAGGTCGTGACATGGATCGTAAAAAGAAGTGTGTCCTTTTGTTATTGCTTAGGAGATACAGAAAAAAGAAGATTTTGGGTTCATCCATTTATTACTGTTATGAATACTGTCGATTTTCCCTAAAGAACAGGTTGATCCTTAATCAGTGATATTAAACAATCAACGTCGTAGGTACTCTGTATTTTACACGTCACGTCGTACACGTCCTGTCTACGTGCAGTCTCAGAGCGAACTAAACATACTCGTAACATGTTGACCATGTTACGAGTATGTTTAGTTAGTAGTAGAGTTTGACGTAACATCGCAGAAATACGCCATGCGAATCAGTTCGTATGTCTTGCGATGCGTCGTGCTAGGTCGCAGGTTTTTGCGATGCGACGTTGCATCGCAGTTTTGTGTAGAAGCCCTCTGTGTTTGTTATACGATTGATCGGCCAATAACGAACAAGTTTTGATAGTTATTTTTTTGAAAAATCGGGAATGATTCTGACGTGGTCCCTTATTGAATTTATAAAGATCTGACTAGTAATTTATGAGTGATATTTGCTAATGACTGTGTGTGATTCGTACTACGTACGTACAATACGTCGAGATACTTGTATATTAATAATTTCAGCGCCGTAAAACTGCAAAAAACCGAATCTGGTTTTGTCATTACTACGTTTCGATATGATAATTCGTTTTTTAAGATAGCCAATGATTCCGAGATCATTAATAATGAAGTTATCAAGATTTTCGAAATTTTATGCATTATTGAGTATAACTCAAAAACAACTAGCCAAACCATTATACAAACTAACATGAGACTACTATTGAAAATGACCTTTACTTTGCCCAAAAAAAATTAATAAGTCTGTATCGCACAAATAACCACTAGCAATTATACTAAAAAACAGTAGAATAAAGAACCTCTTCTGTTTCGGAATTGTACCTTACCTTCTGAACCGAAAACGTCAACCGCAAGCATGGTCGTTAATATGGCAGGAGGAATACGTAGGTAAGGCGGTGTTACCAATCCGGGCGAGTCGCTGCGAAACTACAAAAGTTTAGGAACGATAAGAGGACCACGCGAAATGGGGATTCATTTTCATATAAATATATTTAAAATAAAATATTTTAAATAAATAGATTAAGTATTTAAAAGACCTAATTGCATGGAGTTTCCAGTTGCTAGGTGTATGAATGTATGTTACATTTATGAAAACCAATACAGTTTACTTCCTCAAAATTCATTTGGATCGACCAACCATAACATTTTATTGTATTAAATGTTATAAATAAAAATAATTTGCTTTTGGTTTCATTATCAATACGCGGGCCAAGTCGCGCTGTGAATTTCACAAAAAATGATTTTGTAACTATAAAATTTTATTTCATAGCTAAGTTTTAATTATTTAGTAGATTAAGTTACTCCTTATTGCATCGGCAGTAAGCCTGTGAAAGACCTGTCAACATCGGTCCAGCCGTTTCAGCCGTTTCAGTTTCAGAGATTATCCGGACCAAACAGAAAGATACAGTTTTGGTACATGGAATTGGACATTCTTGTGCATGTAGTAAAAAGCTGTTATTTTAATATTACAAACAGACATTCCAATTTCTGTTTATTTGTATAAATGTAAGATTGAAATTTGAATATTGGATCTATAAACATTACATTTATTTATTTACCCATCCATTATTATTCAATTGTTACGAAATTGGGAGCAAGTACGTATGTAACCTTAGCTTACAACCACCGTAGATGTTGTTGGTGCGTCATCGTTACATTGCGCATATTAGGCAACATTTGTAAGATTACCTTGATTCTGGCTTTAGATTAATTATTAAGTACCTGTGCAATGGACTTCGTCCGCGTGGAATTTAATATGTTCGGTCCTGTTAAGAAGTTTAAAGTGGACTCTTATTAAACAACTGTTTGGTTTAGAAGTTTAAACTAAACTTATGTTTTTCAGCGATGTGAAGAGATAAATCTTATGTTTCAATATGTTTGCGAGGTTAAGCCATGCTTCAAAATGAATACAAATATAGCACATAAATACACAATTAAGTCGTACGTAATAAGATACTTCAATATCTGTATGTGACATTATTACTCCTAAGCAAATGGACTGATTAAGATAAAAGTTCTTTGTTTATCTGACATGACTAAGTTGGTTCTTAGCTACGTTAAGGATAGGTTTTTTGAAGGTTATTAAAACAAATATGATTATTTAATTAGGCTAAGAAAAATCCGAAATACTATGTGTAGAGATTTTCAAAGATGACATATTCATGCTTAAGTCGAAAACGGCGATACAGCAAAGACATGGAAGTTTGAGTTCTTAAAATCAAAATGTCATCACTAAATCTCGGAGAAACCACACCTAATATTGATACTAATGCACCGAACAAAAGTTTTTCACTTGTCCATCGTGTACTCTTCGACAGTAACCAGAAGCCGGTGATATTAAAATCTCTTGCGGATCTCCTAACACGTTTTTCCTCCGTTCCTTCCACGTTTTCAAATTTCAACAATTTACTGCATGCGATGTTCCGAAGATTGTATTCAATACCTTCCAATGCTTTGGGTTGTGACGTTATAAGCCGTAAAATGGTTACCTACCCTTAAAACTATTTCCTCTATTATATCTCATATCCTTTATTATTTACTTGATTGTGGCACTTTTCGTGGTAAATATATTCTTTCCAAAACCTCAGATAATTCCACTCCCTAAATAGTCCAAACCTATAGCCCATTTCAATTTTCGTCAGATATCCATTCTTCCGTTTCGGTCGATAGTTATAGAAAAAGCAGTTCTTATACAATACTTTATGATAGCTAATAGTTTACTTGACTCCGCACAAGAGGGATTTCGACCAGGTACCAGGTACTACTGCTGAGGACAAGATGGATCCTGGTCATGACTACCGATGACATTGGTTTTATTATTTTCATTCGTTTTTGATTTCAGTGACGCCTTTAACACCGTTGATCATGGTATTATACAGCTGCGATCTCTTAACTTATCTCCATCAGTAGTTGACTGGTTTCAAAGCTACTTAAAGGGCCGTAGGCAATGAGTTAAGGCGTAGGATATTTACTCGGGTTGGTGAGCCTGCTCTGTTGGCGTACGTCAAGGGGTTTTTTATCTCCTCACTCATTTAAAATAGTAGTTACTTCTATTACCAATCAAGTATCTTCCATCTCTCATATGTACGCAGACGATCTCTTGTTATATACCCAATCAGCTACTAATAATCTACCTCTCGCTGTCTTGAATAGCAGATTGTAAAAAAATGTAGATAAACCATAAATCCGAGGAAGTCCCAAGTTTTAAGTATAAGTGGTTTTAAACGTAAATCAAAAATTGACTGGGCATAATAGTCGTAAAATTTAAATTTGATGGTGTCCATATTCCTTTCACAAAAACGTTAAAAAATTTGTATATCTACTTTGATAAAACGCTATTGTGGACCCATCAGACAAAATAATTTAGTAAAAAAGTTTTTAGTGTTTGGAATTCAATTATAAGGCTGCGTGATTTACTTTCAATTCTTACCAAAGTTGCTATTGTGAAATTCTTACTTTTATCCATACTCGACTACGCAAACACTTGTTGTACTGACTTAACCAATGAGTAGTTTAACCGATTTGAGCGTCTTCAAAATCTCTGTGTTAGGTATATGTTTGATCTTCGGCCGCCAAATCGTATTTATCTATGTATTCTGTACTTGTAAACACACCCGAATGATTCTATATATAGAGGAAACGCACCGTGAGAGTCAGAAATTTTCTTTGTTACAAATCCCAAAATCTCCCTCTTTATTATAACTTGTCGTATATACTAAAACAAACGAAAACTTGCTTTAACCTTACAGTCTAAGGATACGCTGCATGTATGATTAAATACAAGACATAAAACTCATTGAATTTTATTTTTACGTATTTTGGTCACCGGTGAAGCTATTATCACCAAATCGATAATACTTATCGTTATTTTGTCTTATCATTGAGATACGAGGAAGTAAGATTTGTGTGGTTTGATGAGCATTCTAATGGATATTGTGGTGTGCGAAAGTCTCCTACCGGGTGGGAGCAACCTCTGCGCTTTTTGGGGGCCTGAACCTGCTCTAGATTTTCAAATTTCGAAGATAGCTGGAACAGTGGTGAGTTATATTTTGATTTTTTATTAGGCCTTCTTCTTCTTCTAGGCCTAACATAGGCATCTGAAACACGGCAAAAATAGTGTTATTGTTGATGCCAATTTTATTATCTTCATCAAAATGTCTGTTTTCCTCATTTTCTTTGTATTTTCTTTATTGACAACAGCCTTCGCTAGACTTTATTCAAAGAACTAGCTCGACTACTCTAGTTTTTTCTGCGTGTTGTACTAATAATTTAGGAATTTACAACTTAATTTGAATTACTGGAAATCTCTGAAGGGATACCATAGCGTAATTTTAAAATACATATTCTGTAATATAAATGATTAATGTTTGATGTTTGCATTTTACTCAGTTAGCAACTGTGTGTATATGTCGACTTATTTGGAGAAAAGTTGTATAATATGTGTCGTCGTGTTAGTGTTATTTATAACTCAAGAACGGCTAAACTTATTTAGCTAAAAATGCATAGGAGGTAGCTAATGACCAGGAGAAGAACTTAGTATATTTTTCATTACTGCGACGACATTAGGTAAAATTAAATAGTTTTTCCCATACACACTGAACGGGTGTAACAAAGTTAGCCAGGGTAAAATAAATACTATTCAGCCATATATGTATTCATTGATTTTATTTTATTGAATTGTATTTTTAATTATGCGTTATAAAAATATAGATAACAAACTGTTTTTGGCAATGCCATTTATTAATGTACAAGTTTGTATATTATGGCTGATACGCCTTTTTGACAATACTTGCAGCAGGGGCAATACTCACTTCCCACTTTAGGTATATTCCGCCGAATATAATCTAGGCAGACGATGCGTGGGTGGTTACCACGTGGCAATAACCACTCGACTGTATACCGGTAAACTGGTCAGGCTCTAGTGATATCATTATAAGGAAAAATGTCATATCAAATAAAATTCAGAAGCAATGAACAGTCAGTCTCAAAAATAGATATGTCTAAGTGAAAAAAAACAAAAATTGATCTAACCCTAAAGTAAGCAAATTATATACTTACATTATGAGTATTAGTCAACAACAGTGATACATGGAAATACCTTAATAGATACAAGAATAAGTTTAATGAAAACCCAGACAAAGAATTGCAGACAGCTAAATGTTCGTCACACATAAATGTCTGTCCCTGTCGGGAATTGAACAGGTCCTTCGTAAATGGCTTGGGACTTAAGGCGTGCACGCAAACCCTCGACCAATGAGGGAACGATTTGGAAGAAGAGAGTCACATGTGTACTGATAGAGTTTTCTTACATCTTCTATACATAGTATAAAGCAAAGTCGCTTTCCGCGTCTGTCTGTATGTATGTATGCTTATATCTTTAAAACTACGCAATGGATTTTGATGCGGTTTTTTTCAATAGGTAGAATGATTCAAGAGGAAGGTTTATATGTATAATAACATGCTTCATATATTAGAGAACCACTGATAATTTCAAGATTTCTAATGCGAAGTCGTAAATGAACATATTTTTTTGCGCTTGCATTGCAAACGCTGGCTGAACTCTACGTGATCGATCAAAATAATGTACTACGTATTGTTTACCCTAAAAAGGTCTACAAAAAAGTTCGCGATGGTATATGTTTATCTCTTAGGGATAACTTACAATAACCAATTTTTATCCTTTACTTTTTACGAAAAAAAATGGCTCATTTACGAAGCGATTTAAAGCAATACAGCATTAATCCTTATCTAATTAAGTATCTTATACAAGTTTTACATTTAATTTAGAACAATATAGCCCATTACAATATGTAAATTAAACGAATAGCTTCGGAGATATTACAGGTTTAAGATATAGGGTCATCGCGGTTTCGGCGGTACAGGCCGGCCGCGGTGCGGTCGCGAGGAAGCATAGGACATTTTTTATCTAAATTGTATTTACGTTCGTAATTTAATAATCCACACTAATATTATAAAGTTTGTATGCGAAAGTAACTCTGTCTGTCTGTCTGATACCTTTTCACGCCTAAACCACCTAACCGATTTTGCTGAAATTTGGTATGTAGATAGTTAGCATTCATGAGAAGGAGATAGGCATATTATTTTTTGGAAATAGGCATATTATTTTAAAAGGGGTGGCAAAGTATGTATGAGAAAAATATTTTTATTGCACATTTTTGCATGAAACTTTGAATTAATGCTTTTTAGTACAAATGATGAAACACGTATTTCAGGATTTTTCGAAATTCACCCCCATTGGGGGTAAAGGGATACCCCCTTTTTGTTTACCCCCTAATGTGTTGTGTACCCCCCTAAGTTTGTTTGGGAAATTTAATTCTATTGACTAAAGCTCGGTGAAGTTGCATAAAATCGCGAGATTAGCAACAAATTAGTCATTCAAAAAAAAAAATTGAATTTTTTTGCGTTGACACTAAAATAATGCTCTGCAATACAAATTATGAGATAGGTATCTAAGCGTTTTTTGAAAATCAACCCCTATGAGGGTGAACGGGAGTGGCACAATTTGCGTAGGAAACATTTTTAACAGTAATTTTTACCACAAGTCCATAACAATGAACCACGTACATCAGTTTATCATCAACGAAAAACACACAAAGAAATTATGATATACATAGTAGCGAAATTGGTTAAAAATCCCTATTTCCCTACTAATAATATAAATGGGAAAGTAACTCTGTCTGTCTGTCTGTTACGCTTTCACGCTAAAACCAGTAAACGTCTCTGCATAAAGTAAAAAAAAAACTTTAAAAGTAAACAGTAAATTTTTATTTATTTTTTTGTTGCCCGGAACGGAAATAGAACCCAAGATCTCAAGAAGTAATTCCGAAGACGGACGGTCAGACCTCAGAGACGATACGTATATTTCTAAAATTTAAAAAAAAAATCTGTTAGATGTTTCCATGACTTGCTATACAGTTTAATTTCACAGGAATTGCCGAAGTGCAGATAAAACTGTGGAGAAAATAACGTATTCCTACTATTTATCTAAGGTGAAATTAGAAAAGAGAAAGTGTATGTTCAGTTTTGACGGCAAAATTGCTGAATTGATTTTAATATTTACAAAAAATTAGATGAAACTTTGGATAGCGATATAGGCTACATTTTATCTTAAAATTTTAACGAGCAGTGTTGGAGAGCTAAATATCAAATTAGTAAACAATGCGGGCGAAGCCGCGGGTAGCAGCTAGTTATAATATAAAAGTGAATCGCTAAATGTGTTGGTAAGCGCATAACTTTCGAACGGCTGGACCGATTTGGCTAATTCTTTTTTTATTGTTTTAGTTATGATCAGGAGAAGGTTCTTACGAAAAGAAGAACCGGGAAAGTTGCAGGGGAAATAGGAAAAACAACATTTTAATTTTTTCTCATACAAACTGAACGGGTGGAACGAAGTTCGCCGGAGCAGCTAGTTTTAAATATAGTTAAATCTTCTTATCACGCGTCACAACATAAATTTTTGATGTCGGCGGTATCAGATAACCCATAGCCCAACCATAATCAGAACGCGTCATCATTGTCTTTATCCAATGCCTTATCAGTCTACTGTTTTATCGATACTTTGAAGCACGTAGACCTTTAAAGTTAATAAAATAATAGTCTGACGATTGTATTTAATGTATTTATAGGTAAGCTAAGTTTTCCCCTTCGTCTACTAAAATCCAAGCAGCTCGAAGAGAGTGTCGGTATGTGTCACTATGATTGTCATAGTTTTAAATAAACACTTTCGGTTTTACGTGTCTCTATGACATGTAAAAAAGTACAAGTCTTCATTTAAAAATATGAATCTTTGGAAGTTTTACCAAGCTCTGACGATGGAAAATATGAAATATACTATGGTCGTCACCACTACTAGGCTACTGAGATACTACTGAGATAAGCTTCAGTTCTTTTTTACGATATTGGAAGACTGAATTATATGATACTAAAATCAAGTAGACGGATTTCCTGATGGTAAGAAATTCACGGCGCCTAGAGACACCAAAGGTGATTATGGTGCGTTGCCAACCTGAGGCCGGGATGTGAGGCCTTCAGCAAAAGTAAATTTACCGGCTACCTTACCCTCCTAACCGGAACACGTAATGACGTTATGGTGTAAGGAATAGGTAAGGCGGTGATACCAATCCAGATGAGTCGCTGCGAAACTCTACCACCTAGTCAGATGTCACGGTGCTAGTGACTTTAAGCCTATGCTCGCCTATTACGAGCTGCCTGGCAGGAAGGTAGATGGTATATTCTGCAAAGGAGCACGGACCAACACGGGGACAAAAATCGCATATATATGAGGGTATAGCATAACTGCTTTTTTGTTCATATAACCATAACGTTTGTTTTTGTCACTGTTGTGTTTCGGATTTAAAGATTTAACTGATAAAATGATAAGCAAAACAGCTTCATAAGTTATGAAGCTCTTATGAATCATAACACAGCCTCAGGTTGGCAACTCATCATTACCTTTTGTGCTGCGACGTGTATATTTATCAAGAAGTCATTCGTTTGCTAATTTGTTTTCTTATCACAAATAAAAAACCTAGATTAATAGTACAATTTTGTATACGATATAATACCACACACATAAACATATATTCGATAGTAATACCACACACCTAACCATGTATTGTCTTTGAAAAAAATATGAATATCTTGTTTTTTAATAAAAATCCATTCATTCATTTTATCATTTATTCATTCATTTGTCTGGGTTTTAGAGTACACACCTTAACTTACGCCATCTTTAAAATATGATTACGGCTTAAAGGTGTGACGTATCTCAATATATCATTTGTTATCTGTCGTATCGTAGAATGCCGGTATATAGACTTATCGTATAAAAACGCTATTATCTTGGTACATCTAAGAATATCATAATACAACAAAAAACTTTATTATGTAAGTTTTTTTATTATTGCTAGGCAAATTAGTTTCATGTGCCTATTTTTTGAGTATATAGATAAAGTACTGCGTATAGATAATATGCTATGCTAGATACAATTTTATTTACACAGAAAAAAACAAATTGGTATGTTATTAACGTAATCATGAAAATTTTGAGCGATAACTAGTAGGACTTCTAGATTATTAAAGTTAGTTAAAGTTAAAGCAGTTATGAGACTGTTCTTAATTAAACTTTCATCATTGTTTTTTTATAATATTGGAAGCCAAAGGTGTTAATGATGCATTGTCGACCTGAGATCCTAACCTAACATCGTGGTGTTAGGGTTCGATAAAAAGTAAGTTTATTGTATCTTTCGGCAGACGGCAGACGCAAGCACTGACGTTATGGCGGCAGGAATAAGTAGATAAGGTGGTGGTACCGAAGTTAAATAATAAGTACTTCGCAAATCTAGTGTTACGAATAGCTCTTTCAAATAAATGCTTGACAGAAATATGTTGTTGGTTAAAAACTTATTTTATTCATTCATATCACAGTTAATCGCCTCTGTGTTCTAGCGGTACGATGTTGGACTTTACATTATAAGGTTCCGAATTTGTTTTCCGGGTCCAGCAGCAAAAAAAAGAAAAAATTGTGCATGGTTGACAATTAATAGGTTTACCACTTAACACATTGCGGGACTTAGTGTCTTCAGCTAGTCGTAGGTTCACTGGTTGTACTTCTGCTTCGTCTTTGAGCGTGAAGATACTTTGTTTTAATTTTCCTAGTTTTATCGCAGTTTTTCTCATTATCTTATCTCCTCTGCCTTCCTCCTCAGGGATACGAGTGTGAAAATATATACTTTGATTTTTTTATTCATCGTTCAAACTTGGGGGGTCATTGGCCAGAAGCGTGCACGTCGCGATCCCTGCCAGTCCATTGGACTGCAATTCTGGCCCGAAAAAGTACCGCAGAGCGGGTTAGGGCGTTCCCTGGA
>NJDD01001671.1:549334-620842 GCA_002245505.1 Calephelis nemesis | reverse complement strand
CTCTCTGCCTACCCCGTAAGGGACTTGGCGTGAAGATATGTATGTGTATGTATGTAATCGTTCAAACTGTGCCTTGGTTGATTAGACACATTTGCCTTTTATGTATTATATAAACCGAGAAACACATAAGCCGTAAACATTGATATGAGACGCGGTTTCTCGATAGTAAAATGGGTCGAGAATCGATTCTCTTCCCGGTCGTTTGTGTCATTAATGCTGGATCGTAAACTGCGGTTGCGGGTCGAGGGCGATCGGAATGCGGTTCGAAGCACGCCCGAAGGTAATAAATTGGCCTCTGTCTTATTACTGTATTACTGTTGGCGAACACTGCAGTCCACCCGTTTCCTTTATGCCTTCCTCTTGTTTACTCTTTCTAATTGCCAAAATATATCCGCGTCTGTAGCCAAGGGCGATTTTGAAGACTTTGTTAGATACTACATTGTGTCGAGTTATTAATTTAAATAATCAAAATCTTACTAGCGTTTTGTCGTGAAAATATAACAGACAGATAGACTTATGCATTAATAAGATTAGTATGGACTGAAAGCATGAATTGAATGTTTTGTCAATATTTCTTCTTATTTTTCTTTTTTTGTGGTTTAGCGGTTCAGGTGTTGGACTTGACTGCATGAGGTCCCGGGTTCAAATCTAAGGTCGAGCAACAAACAGAAAATTTGGTTTTTCTTGCCCTGGTTGTGCTTCTGCCTACCTCTTCGGGGATATGGGCGTGGAGATACTTTCTTTTTTGTCTACAAAACTTTACTTTATGTTGATTCAATGACCAATACAGAATACAACAAAGTCGTTTTCTGATGCCTGTATGTGTGTATATATGTACTAAAAAAGGTTTTTCATGCCTATATCCCCAAACCGGAAGGGAGAGGCACAACCATGTTACCTACGACTAAACGAAGACACTAATGTGATAGGTAGCAAGCCTTTTTTTTTTTTTTTTTTTTCGTGGGGAAATCCATCATGGATACCCGCCGCTTTCGGGGGAAGTGGCGGGTTATGTCAGACTCCTACTGACTAAAACCCCACGGTGTCCACCCCTTCGCCAGGTACCGGGGCTGCAGGAACGCTTTCGCACACATCCACAGCCCCAGCGGCGCTAGATCTCGCGATCTCCATAAGGCGGCCCCACTCAACAGGGGGCCGCAAACCGTCTGAAGTGGTGCACAGGGACACAGCGTGCACCACGTCGGGGGTTCCAGTGGCGACAGGCACCCCCGTACCTGCCGCAACCCCATCTCGACCGGGCGGGCTAGATGGAACGCCCGCCCCCCTCCTCCGCAGGCCTGGAAGCCGCCAACCCACGCGGGCCCAAGGGCCCACCACCCTGTGTGCGCTCCTCGTGTCCCCTCTTGGACAGAGAGGGGTACTGAGGAGCGCCCTCCCTGGTCCGTATTGGTTTCACCGGGGTCCCGGCTCGACCCCAGTTACTCAGCCCCCCCGCCACGACAAGGCTCGGACCCTCGGGGGGGATAGGTGGCAAGCCTATCGCCAACAGCCTATATCCAACCCCAATCAATCAAGGGTAACAACGTTATTGTTATTTGAAAATGCACATTTTCTATATTG
Organism: Calephelis nemesis; assembly: GCA_002245505.1. NCBI lineage: Eukaryota > Metazoa > Arthropoda > Insecta > Lepidoptera > Riodinidae > Calephelis > Calephelis nemesis. Next base: position 619,261 of record NJDD01001671.1, on the reverse strand, counting down.
AGTTTGTTTTGCGACCCGGGGATCAGGTTAAGAAAAATCTTTATTCACATGGACCATACAAGTGGCACTTGTGCGCGATGACATTTTTATAAACTACCACCGGATCGAAATGGCGGCGACACACTGAGAAGATCTGGCGAAGAAAACTCAGAGGGCATGTCTTTTTTCAACACTGATATTAACATTATAAACTACACAAAAAATACAGATTACATTATGATTTTATTTTAAATAAAAAGTGTGATAACGTACAACTAATCACATTACAAACTACGTGCGAGATTGAAACCTCTATCCCCAAGCATGTTTGTCTTCGTCGTAGAAATACTATGAGATTTTTTAATATCCCGTTTTACATAATTTCGATTCACACATATGTAAGAGATTAGCCAAAACAAATAGGCTGAATCAAAGACAGACAAAATTTCTAAAGTCGATTACACATTCACATTCATCTAGTAAGAAAGCGATTATTATAATATTACAGACACTCCATTTTTATTTATTTGGATAGTATAATGTAATAAAGAAGATGGGCAGATCTGCAAGGATTGTGACCCATGACTTTCGGTACTCTCTGCATACTACGCAAGAGATTTTGCTCGAAGATATGTACATAATATATACTATTGAAATTACGCGCTTCGGCTATATTTGTCAAGCTTCGGAAGTCTAAATGTATTTTAAAGATATTGTTAGAGTTGTTATTACATAATTAATCATTTCGCTATAATTTAGATAAGGTCAGCCAATTTCAAAATAAAAGTATAAAGTGTAAAAAGAGTAAAGAGTGTAAAGTCGAAGCGCATAATTTAAATTGTAGTACTACTATATGTAATAAAATGTAACACAGTTTATTGGTATACATTAAAACTGGAAAAATTCGAAATCGACAAAACAAATCGTAGCCATTTGTAACAAATTATGGGGTTAGAATTATGACGCGTTATATTATATACCTACTCGTATATTACTTTATCAGAGATAAACGCTGTTACATCAATTTACCCGTTTATCGTTACAGCTTTTTAATATCATAGTACGTCTAATAAACACTCAATAACATTTAGGAACTGGTGCCCACGTACTTTTTGTGATATTTGATATTTTACATCGTCGGCGCTTGGTAAAACTTCCAAATATTCACATTTTTAAATGAAAAAATATTTGTACTGTTTTACGTGTCACTAACAATTTACCAGTACATTGTATAAAACATAGTCGCTTCCTCTGTCGCCTACGCAACGGATTTTGATGCGATTTTTTTAATAGATCAAGTGATTGAAAAGGAAGTTTTATATGTATATATCATAACCGAGCGAAGCCGGGGCGTGCCGCTAGTTAGTTTATAAATAGCCAATTAGTTTATTTGAGTAGATTAAGTTTTAAACTTGACGATGCTGATATAAGCGAAACCGCAAATCTGTTTGTAAAATAATGAATTGTAAGTGACACGTAAAACAGTGCAATTGTTAAAAATATGAATACTTTTTGTGACATAATTTTTCGACCGTTGACAAAACTTAGTGCAGTAAAACTGCAAAACTGACTCTAAATATTTCATAAGGATTTGATAACTCTATTTACGATAGATAGCTAATGATTCCGAGATGGTACCATTAAAAGTTTTTTTTAATATCCTAATTTTTGAGTTACGCTTTATAAGGTACACTATAAAGTCGGATATCTTTCTAAACGATTAAAATAGGTTGGCTAGTGACCGAGTGGCCTAACAAACATTCAAAACAACTACAATCAATTTGAGAACCATCTTCTTTTTTTGACTTGCTTAAAAATATGTGCTTCGAAATCGGCCTGTCAGTTCAAAAGTTATGATGCTACAGATAGGTAAAACTTATGACACTCCTCCTTTCCGTCAAGGGTTACATATATGGTGTCCTCAAGGTTATCGCATATACCTAATTTTAATGATATTTGGTTAAGCGGTTTTTAGTCATACCATACATGGTTATTATTTGTTAATTTTGACATAAAAATGAAATGAAAGTCTCCATTGTGCAATTTTCCTGTAGTCTTATATACACACATGTAATAATTTAAATTTAACGCAATTTAAATATTATTCTTAATAAAATTCACTATCGCATTTGTGATCCAGCGATTCGGTAATGGACTTGACTTTATGAGGTTTCGGGTTCGATTTCCGGCTTAGGCAGCCGTAATAAAATGTGTATTTTTATTTTTTCTTATAAAAATAATGTTGCTTAGGATTTAATGTGCTCAATTGGCGATGGGCTTGCTATGTATCACTTAGTGTCTTCAGCTAGTCATGGAGCTCTTCGGAGGATACAGCTCGATACAGGTGTTTTACTTTTTTTTTTAAAAACTTTTTAACGTGCACGTACCCTTTATTAATAAACATGGTTTCCCCCGTATTGGTTCGGGTCCACTGAGACCATCTGCCTCTTTGCTAGGCAGCTGGTAAGGGGCGAGCACTGGTTAACATATAGGTCAACACTAAAGTCATAGTCTTGGCAATGGTGGTAGAGGCGCGAGTAGGGATCCACCGCTTTACCTATTACTGCTGCCATAATGACTCTGTCAGTGTGTCAGTGGGACCGGAACAGGCCATTTTCATTACGGCGGCATTAATAGGTAAGGCGGTGGATCCTCACCCAGCCAAGTTGCTGCACAGCACTCTACCACCAGTGGTGTTATTGGTGCTAACCTTTTTTTACCAGTGCTCGACTTTTATGAGCTCCTTGGCAGAGTCTATTTTCCACAGCAGTTCCGCACCACCATAGGGAATGTTTTTAATTTTAGTGCCAATATGACTACCTAAATGTTTGCCGTGGCAATGTCCAAGCATTAAATTTGTTAAGCGCTGAAACCTGTCTACATATCTACATAAAATCCTCTATGTTTAATTGCTAAAGTACTACTACAGCTGCTACAAAAGTACTACTATACCACTTTTAGTACAAGTTATTTTCCCGCGACTTCGTCATCGTAGTGCAGACTTTCATTTAAACTTTTATTACCAATTACAATCCTCTACAGGTTTACTGTTTTAAATAGTAACATTTCTTAGAACTCGGGATCTTTAGTTACATGCATAATAAATTTCATCAAAATCGATTGAGTGGTTTTGTTGTGAAAGCATAACAGACATACAGACTTTTTCGCTTACATTGTTATCATGGATTGTGCAATTTTTGACATAATAGTAAAATCTTTAACATGGCGGTGTTATTTCTTGTTTCTCACCTACAGCTACGGCTTGCGATTCGTCACGGAGGCTAATTAAAATCAGCTCACGTTGTGTCTGAATTTGCTTACTTTGGGGTTTGATTTAATTTGTGTAATTTGTCCAAGAACATATATTTATATCAAAAGAAGAAGACGGACGCAAGCGATTTAGGTTTAAAGATTTTATTTCTCATACAAAACAAAAAAGTTTCACTTAAAATGAGATACTAAACAAACATATCATATAAAAAATTAAATTGGTGTCTCTGGAGCATTAATTACAAAAAAACATTTCAAATCACAGTGTAGGTCTTCTCAACAGGTATTTTTTTAACTCATTTTTATATCCATTTATCGAAACCATTTCCTTTATATAATTTGGTAAGTTATTATATAGTTGTACTCCCTGAAACAATATAGTTTTTTTCCCATAGCTCGTTCGCACTTTAGGTAGCTGGATTTTATATTTATTTCTCAAAAAATGGGTCGGATTTTTTACTTGCAAAGTCAAATTTGATTGGATTAAGTTATCAGTAATTTTTTTTATAAGTACACATTCCTTGTAACTTAAGGGATACCCGTGGGAGTACGAAATAACTGTCTTAGGCAAAGCCGTTTCCAAAAGTTAATTGATTTCATAAGACTGGAAACTTAAAATAAATAAAAACTTGATAAAATGTTACTTAATAAAAAGACAAATGAATGTGATAGATTTAGATCAGTCTACTAGCTCGAGACGTCATTGATAATCTTACTTAATCTACTTATTTATTTAAGAAGGAAGGCAAGAATCCCAACAAAAGAGAAAAGTTTTCCCCTTATGTTCCGGGCTCCCTTGCAGAATAGACTTCCTGCCAGGCAGCTCGTAAAAAGCGAGCATAGGCTTACAGCCACAAACACCCTTGACATCCTACTAGGTGATAGAGTTTTGAAGCGACTCGCCCGGACAGGTACCACCGCCTTACCTATTTCTGACGCCAAAACGTTAATGCTTGCCGTTGGCGTGTTCCGGTTCGGAGGGTAAGGTAGCCGGTAAACTTACTTTTGCTCGAGGCCTAACACCCCGGCCTCAGGTTGGCAACGCACCGTTACCAACTTTGGTGTCTCTAGGCGGCGTGAAAATAAATAAAATAGTAAAAATAAGTAAAAAAAAATACTGAAGGCTTTTTAGACGATTGTTAACACCTCTGCCTACAAAGGTAACCTTTGAGCAAACTTTGATACCGTCTTCCGATTATTACTAATTTGGATTAAATCTACATTTCAAAACGATGCAAACCAATTTTATAATCAATATTTACAATAGATGGTTAATAATAAACCAATATTTACAGAAGCACGGAACAACAATAATATTTCAGAAATGACATAGTGGTCTTTATTTCACAGTTTGTATTTCAACCACGAAACCAGTAAATAATATTAAAAATGATGGAACAAACTCCTCCATATTTTACATAAGGGCGACGCGTGCTACAGTTTTGTATGAGGACTACCACCAATTAGGAGCAATACCAAAACCATCGCCTCAAGTGCCATCATTATCTCGATGGGTGCACGTCAAGTTAACCCTTCCCCCCTTGTCATTAGATATAAAATTGAATAAACACTTCACGGGCTTGTGGAGACAAGTATAGTGAGCAATCCTGAAGTATGGGGTTGGGACAAGTTAAAGCGTTTAGGTCGAGAGTGTACGAGGGCACAGCCTTTTGTAGATTTTTATATCGTTTTAGTGGGTATTTGTGGGCTCCAGCTATTTTGTCAATTTGAGGGAGAGGGATCCGTTTTGATAATTCACACACTGTATATATATATATATTTAATATTGGAAGGCAAACAAGCAGACGGATTTCCTGATGGTAAAAAATTCAAGCTGCCTAGAGACAACAAAGGTGGTGATAGTGCGTTCCCAACTTGAGGCCGGGATGTTAGGCCTCGAGCAAAAGTAAGTTTGCCAACTACATTACCCTCCAAACTAGAACACGTCAAGACGTTATGGCGGCAGAAATAGGTAAGGCGGTGGTACCAATCCGGGTGAGTCGCTGCGAAATTCTACCATCTAGTCAGATGTCACGGTGTTAGTGACGATAAGCCTGTGTTCGCTTTTTAGCAGCTGCCTGGCAGGAAGGCAGGTGGTCTATTCTGCAAAGGAGCCCGGACCAACACGGGTAAAATATAGTATACTATATACATTAGGACAGTTTTAGTTTGCTAAATTTTTATATACCTCATAAGTGTTCTAACTATATTATATTACATAGCTATGTATGTACCACCTGGTAGAGCGTCGTGCAACGACTTGCCCGGGTAGGAATGTACCGCCTTATCTATTACTGTTATATTCCAATGTAGAAGGAAGGGTAGCCGGTAGACCTGCACAATAGGCATTACATCCTGGCCACAAGACAGCGACGCACCTGCAACATGTATATATAGGCCACGGTTATCTTTTACTATGAGGATAGCTCATGATTCATTAAACAATATTGCACATTTGCATTATATCAATATATTAATACGTGATACCAAAATTTTCGACCCCTTTTTACAAAAATTGCGAGAACAGAGGAGTATGAAATTTGCCACACTTGTAGCTTATGTATAAGAGAAGTGCAGAACGCTTATATTTTTCAATAATAATGCTTATATAGTACACTAAATCAATAAATAAAATATTATCGCCTCTGTGGTCTAGCGGTTCAGGTGTTGGACTTGACTGCATGAGGTCCCGGGTTCGAATCCCGGGTCGGGCAACAAAAATGAAAATTGGGTTTTTCCAATTTTCTAATAAAAAGAATGTTGCTTGGGATTGGATATGTGCCCGGTTGGCGATAGGCTTGCCACCTATCACATTGTGGGACTTAGTGTCTTCGGCTAGTCGTGGGTGCCCCGGTTGTGCCTCTGCACAATACTTTTTTTAAAATATTACCCAAACTACCATGCATTTGACACACAAACAAACATATTGATAATAACGATAAAAGATCACAGATGGCGTATTAAAAAGTTTGGAAACAAAGTTACTACTTTGTTTCCAAACTTGGTAGGTCTTGAGCAATAAAGATGGCGTTCTTACAATATCGACCAATGGGCGACCACTAGTTTAAGTTGATTTGGGAAATACCTTTGGACAGTAACATGACAGATTCATTATATTGGCAGACATAGGTAAGTCGTTGAATCCCTTCCTGAACAAGGTGTTGCAAAGCACTCAACCACCATTCATACCATTCTAGAAATATTTTACTTAAATGAACATGGTACAAAAATGTTTTTGGCGGAAAATTGCAAAGTAAGTAAATCTATTTGGCAGTAATTTAAATTCTAGCCCTGATGATGCTGTCAAAAGTGAAACCGGTAGGCTATTTTTAAAATAATAAAGTATAAGTGATACATAAAACAGTACAAGTGTTTCTTCATTTAAAAATATGAATATTTGGAAGGTTTACCAAGCGCCGACGATAGAAAATATCAAAAATGTATTTGGATTTAAGTATGGATTTCTGCAAAGTAACGCGTTCTTCTGTCAACTTACTTAAGTGGTTTCTTCATATCTCTAATATAATATAAATAATTGAGATATTGCCAAGCACTGGCACGTTTTCTGTCTTCATCATCACGTATAGCTTTGTATGATTACAATGAATGAATGAAAATAGAAGATGTAATACTAAGTTATGATGTGTCTATTCAATCTTTGTCTAAATATTGTAATGTCCTGTAAGTGCGTTTTTAGGCAGAGACGTTTTAAAATTACTTCCTATATAATTCCAAATTGCTTTCAATCTCGTGAGGTTCTTTCATAAAAAGAACCACTTTTGCGTCGTAATGGGGTAAAAATAAACATCTAGTGGGCAAGGATTCTGCATCTATGTGCTCATTCTCTGTACACAACAGTCATAACAACTACATAAAAGCTCTCAAGCGTGATGTTGCTGATTGGATAGCTATTTCTGAGTTAATAGGAGCCGCATATTTAGATATACACATTAAGCACGTAATCAATACACATATACACAACGAAAAGAAAAAGCTTAGAAGTGGCTATTCAAACATTCCAGTGTAGTACTCATTAAAAACTGTTTTTTTTTTTGTTTAAGTATTTAAACAATACCATCTCGTGTTGTTTCTGATCTGCTGAACAGAATAGTACAATCATAATAGGCGAGTACAGGTTAAATAGGTTATTACCAACAAGACCACTGGTGATAGAGTGCTGTGCAGCAACTTTCCCTGGTAGGGATCCACTGCCTTACCTACTCTTGCCCTTATCAGTGTCATGTTCCAGAACGGAGACTAGGGTAGTCGGTAATTTTGCACATTATAGCCATTACATTTTCACGATAGGACAGCATGCACCTATAATATCTATAGGCCGCGGTTACCTTTTCAGGAGACCGACACCCATGTGCTTTTCGCTAGTTCTTCACATAAAAATACAAATATGTCCTTTCATTTTTAAAGACAAAACCAGGAATTTTATAACGCGCGCATCAAGTAAAGTTAGACTCTCCTAGATAAAATGATTGGTAAGACTATTTTCTGAAAAGTATTACAAGCTTTATAATGTATTTCTCATACAGATCTGTATAAAAATATTTAACGTTATATCAAATAATTTAGCGTAATAAAACTGCAAAAACCAAATCCAACTATTTCATTAGGTGCAATGTCGACAGTTGATCAAACTTTTTTTTGAAATATAGCAAATGTTTCCGAAATGGTCCCACATACATTTTATCAACATTCTACTAGTAGATTTTGAGTAACACTTAAAAAGGAAATAAACTTACCATCAATGATGAAGTCGTCAGGGTAAGTAAAAAATTGTATGCGCTATTAAGTGTAACTCAAAAACCACTAATCGGACCATGATAAAACTAATATGGGACTACCTTGGAATTATGGCCTATCTTTCTAAAAAAGAAACATCAAGTATGTTAGCTATTGGCCAAGTAATCGCTTAACAAACTTACAAAAAAAAAAACAGAAAAAAAACATGTAGTTGTATTGAGAACCTGATCCTTTTTTGGAGTCGGTTAAAACGCGAACGTTCAACGTGTTTTTAATAGATAAACGATTTTTAGTCCATTTATAAGGAAATTACGAATTGTTACTGGAATAATGAGTCATTTGGTATCTTGTCAATTTTTCTGATTAGAAATTATTTCGATTTTATTAATACAACTGCATTGCAAGTTAGTGATAACTGCTTTTTATAACATGGTATACTAGATATAAGCAGAACATTGATTTAAATATTTTCAGCGATTTTTACGAAAACAAATAAGCAGACTTTTAATTTTAATGATACGTTAATTATATACTATGTCATTAATGTAAAGGACTCTAAGAGCTTATATGGCCAACATATTTAACTGTTATTAACAATGTTCATATATTATCCTTATGACTATCTTGTTGATCAAGGGGTTAGCATTCAGTCCTAAGTCCACAGACTATCTGCGAGGCTTAGGTTCGATTCCTGATGGGAATCAGGAATCAAACCTGAGCCTGAGCAGGTATTTGTGTTAATACTTAGAAGTCTGCATTTCTAGGTATGAGTTTAATTAAATGTATGCTGGTAATTCTTTAAGTTTCTCTATATATTAGTGTCGTTGGCTAACACCCATAACATAAGCATAATATATTTTGCTTATTTTGATGTTAGATTTTTAGGCATTTAAAAGTGATTTATGATTGATTTATTAATAGTAAGAAATACTAAGATATTGATATTGGTAATGGTGTTTTGCTGAACTGTTATAAGGATGGAAACCGTTTTCACCGTTAAGCTTGATAAAGAATATTTGCAAGATTAAGAGAAGTTTTCTTTACTGATATGAATTGGGTGGAAGTCGGGATAAAAAGTAGCCAATGTCACTGGTCTTTACCTACAAAAATATATCGGAACGCTAAAACGTGTAAGAAGGACAAACAAACACTGATATTATTATGTAATAATAAAAATGAGACATTAAATTCATAACAAAATATTCAATAAATTTCATTTTTTAAATACGAAATATTGAACAACGTAGTTTTAAAATATAATGCAAACAAAACTAGCTTCAAATTCTATGATTTCATCTAAACGAGTGCTCTTCCCATTTTCGAGCACAATGCATGCGAAACTCTTAAATTAAACTGTGACCATTGTTGAAACCTTTTGTTCTTTTTGTTTTAATTCCCCTGCTTTGTTCGACCGTTTTGTAGTATGTGATGATAATGGTATTATTTAGGAGCGGTTACATGTCTATATATATGTACATCTATGTACAGTTTATGAGCAGAAAAAATCTTTTTGGAGTTTACTCCTTAAGAAACGATTTGAGATATAAGGCCCGGTACGGAAATTTATTTATAATTTAGTCGCCTCTGTGGTCGAGCGGTCCGGGTGTTGGACTTGACTACATGAGGTCTCGGGTTCGAATCCCGGGTCGGCCAACAAAAAGAAAATTGAATTTTTCCAATTTTCTAATTAAAAAAATGTTGGTCGGGATTGGAAACGTGCCCGGTTGGCGATAGACTTGCTACCTATCACATTATGGGACTTAGCATCTTCGGCTAGTCGTAGGTGCCCAGGTTGTGGCTCTACCTATCTCTTCGGGGATATGGGCGTGAAGATACTTACTTACTTACTTATGGAAATTTTATGAGGAGTAAAATCAAATGTAACACAAAAAGTTGAGGCGTTACGTAGAAAGGGACAAATATATATATCTGTAGTATTGAACTTGTAAAAGAATGAGATGGAATACATTGCACAGCGTATCTCATTCTCGGTATCTCCTCCTGCGTGATACTTCGTAGTCGCCGTGCAGGAGAAGTCGCTATCTATCAAAATACTGACTATTTGGATCACACTTCTAATGTCTGCGATGATACTAATTTAAGAAGAGATTAACATAACTAAATCTGCTGTAGGAGACACGTGTGCTGCAAGATACACTGACACACACACACACTTTTTTTTAACACTTTCTGTTACTTTATATCCAACCGGTTTCACTTTTTACAGCATCATCAGGGCTTTCAAACTAAAGACAAAAAAAGGCATTTTTGATTTAATGTTCAATAACAATTTGGTTAGGTAACTTTTTTAAGGTATTGCAAGGCAAACAAGCAGACGGATTTCCTGATGGTAAGAAGTTCACGCTGCCTAGAGACACCAAAGGTGGTAATGGTAAGTTGCCCAACTGAGGCCGGGACGTCAGGTTTCGAGTAAAAGTAAGTTTACCGGCTTCCCTATCCTCAGCACTGGTAAACGTCAACGGAAAGCACTGACGTTACGGCGGTAGGAATATGTAAGGCGGTGGTACCAATCCGTAGGAGTTGCTGCGAAACTCTAAGTACCACCTCTGACTTTTAATAAGATCTTCCTCTGGCAATAACAAAAAAATGTGATATTGGTCGATTCGTTCAAGCGTGATGCAATGGCCAAGAAATATGGATTCGTTTATAAAAATAAGAACACACACACACACATATAACGCCAAGTCCGTTTCGCAGTAGGCAGAGAGTATAGAGTGCTTAATGTTTCAGACTTGCCTGGCTTCCTCTTCATTCATTACCCTTTTCATACAAATACGAGTATACTGAATTCGGAAACGTTTTACAGGACAATCGGATAGGACCCGAGCCATTTGATCTTGGAATACAAAACCTAAATCTCCCCGGGTACCTACATCCATCCACATTCGCATTGCATATTTGCTTTGACAATCATTCATCTGTCATTCTTACCACATGATGGATCCCACAGAGCATTCCCGATGTTATTTTACCACCAACACTTTCTTTCTATCGCACTCTTTCTAACATCTCACTGTTACCGAGCATTATACCACAGATATGATATAATACAGTAACCACAGGTATAAATAAGAAGTTATAGATATGGAGAGATAAGCTACAAATTCTTGATTTTTCAGATATTTTTATGCATTGATCTTAGCCTAGAAAAATTCAATACAACCTTGATAGATAAAAAGTTCATTCGATTGATAAGATAAATCACACCATGTATGGGAAATACGTATGTAGACATTTGACAAGAAACGTGATGTTTTTGAAGTGGTATCTTACGAATAAAATAAACTTATCTAAATAATTCTGTACCTTTATCGTACAATATTGTTAGTAGGTACGTAGTTTTGACGCAGATGATTCCCCGTATTGATCCGGGCTCCTTTGCAGAATATACCATCTGCATTCCTGCACGCCAGCAGGCTAACCGTCACTAACACCGTGACAACCTACTAGGTGGTAGAGTTTCGCAGCGACTCGCCCGGATTGGTACCTTACCTATTCCTATTCCTGTCACCACACCTTTAACCTTTAACACCTTTGGTGTCTCTAGGCGGCGTGAATTTCTTACCGTCAGGAAATTCATCTGCTTGTTTGCCTTCCAACATCATGAAAAAAAAAAGATGAATAATTTACCACATTTACACTATTATTCATAGCGAATGTAAGAAAATAACAACTGCTTCAGAAATCTATTTTACCATCAGAATTTCTTCCCCTTAACCTTAAACGAATGAAATTTGGTTCAATCACTCAATATGTATACGGGATTGAATGATTTCGAAAAAACTGTACCCTCACTCCCTAAAAAGGCAGGCAGAGGCACTTACCAATAGCCGAAGACACAAAGTATTATAATATGATATGTAAGCGTATCGCAAGGAGGGTACATCCGCACTCGAAGCAACATTGTTTTTATTAAAAAGTTGGAAGAATACAATATTTTTCTTTTCGTTTCACGATTCTGGCATTACACTCCAGACCTTATGAACGAGACCGCTAGACCACAGCGGCGATTTTAAAAATATTATATATTGCAAATATGTTTTCCCACGATCTTGTCAAAACCCAAGTAAATGAGTTACTATAATTATTCTAAATTAAGACGCTTCAAACTGTAGGCAAACGTCAGTTAATTAATAACGCATACATTTTAGTCTATCTTGATGATATCATATAAACAGTAAGTTAATCTTAAATAATCACAATCTGATTGCATGTTCAGATAAACCACGGTTATCAACACAAAGCACGTGTCTATCCCCGGTAAGTATACCCTCACCCCAGATTTCGCACACACCCGGAGGCTATATGAAATTAATTTGAAGTACGTACGGATTTATGTACATTGCTCCACTCAGATACGGTTCGTAGCACACCGTTACTGAATTTTGCACGAGAATTTTAACGCTTCTTCTATTAATGTAGTTGCTAATTAAGTATTATTTAACTGCCACAAACACTAACGATTTTAACCAACTTTTCCTGAATTTTAAGTTGAAATTATAAAAATAAAAACTTGTTTCTTGCCTACCTATACGTGATTATTTTTAACATAATTTTCACTCATTTATTTTAATTATATGAATTCTGTAGAAATTTATTTTACGAAAGAACAAATACTTTTTAATATTAGAAAAACGACAGAAAAAACACGACATCAAGTTCTTGATAAAAAATATTTATATTAAGAAATTTGTACTTTTTAAACATTTGTACTGATGCCTAATGGTTATGACAACTTTTTTCTTAACAACTTTCTCAAATAAACATATTTCGAAATATAAAACGAAATCTTTGAAATTATTTAAGCTTAGTTTAATGCCAGTCATTTCATTACAACGTCACGATTTGACAATTCTTTTTTTTAAAAGATAGCTAACGATTTCGACATTTTCCTGCAAAAAAATTTATCAATATCTCACTAGTAGTTTTACGTTATACTTAATTAAACATAAGTATAACTAAGAAAATACACTAGTTATCCAATTAATCAGAAAATTAATATGAAACAACCTCAAAATCATGACCTATTTAAAAAAAAAACACAGTCAAAGTTGGTTTGTTATTCGCCGACTAAACGCTTAACTTACATACAAAATATACGAGTATACATAAAAACATACAGGCGAATTAAGAACCAACTCATTTTTCTAATCTATTAAAAAATGTGACCAAATGGGAAGTATTTGAAATCGGGTCTTCTAGATTTACTTTGTTCAAAATATTAATTGTTTCCATTTATCTTATTATATTTGGTTGCAAATACTTGTGCCTCGGGCGTCGGACGCAAACATGGCCGCAGAATGTTTGCTCTGGTTTGTGTATTATCCCTGAATACACTAGTTTATCTACTCTTGTTGACATTTCTATTGTTCGCGTTATTAAATTTTGCATTTTTAATAAGTTATTGCTATGTTTATAAGAAAGCGGACAAGTGGAAGCTTACCTAATGGTGATAGACAACCATTGCCGATAACCACGAAAGGCGCTGGCAGGTTATCATATTGACCTCACTACCCTTTACTATATAATAAAAAAATGGCAAGCACTGATCCTTTGGCGTCAAAAATATGTAAGAGGACAGTACCAACTCGCCCAAGATGCTGCACGGTAATGACTGGCTGCACCATCAGGCTATGGATTCGTTGCCCCCCGTTGCCTTATGACACCAAATGAAATAAATTGAAACCCACATATTTAGGATATAAGATAATTTTAACGTTGGAAAACTAAGTTTTGTTTTCTATTTAAATACTATGTGATTTTATTGAACAATAATGTGTTATTAGTATTAAGTATAGCTCTGGAGTCTATCTATATTTCGTGTCTGAATCTATTTATCATATTTTAAAAATATTCAAATAGCACCTGATTCCAAAAATATTAAAGTTGTTTTAATTTTAATCCAAAAGTTTTAAGTTAACTACTTCAAAAATATACTTTTTGGGTTTGGTTTGAATAAATATAAAAGTTGGTTTAATTAAAACTAAACATTTTAAGGTAACCACTACAAAAGGACATATATTTTGAGTTTGTTTTGAATAAATATCAAAGTTGGTTTCATTTGAATCCGAAAGGTTTTAGGTAAACATTAGAAAAAACATTGATTTTGTGTGTACTATTTTTGTTTAAAATATTCATAGGCACTCTTATTTTAAATACTTCCCAAGACTCACACAGTAAATAAATACATACCTAACTTGTTATATCAAACATAGAAGTACATAAGATACCGCAAAGGTAACTACTTTCAAAGTCAAAGTAACACGCCGACTTAACAAACCTACAAAGAGTCATAGACACTTACATACGCATATGAGCGAGAATATTCTTCAAAAACGTCCCTCAGAAGCCTTTTAAGAGGCCGAGTGGAGAGCGATGTCGCGATCGGCTTCACTGCTCACCCCGGCGACAGTAAAAAATATGAGCATCCCCCTACACCCCTTTGCGCCATCTTGAAAAACTTTATCACTTGTAGCCACAAATCGATGTCTACGCGCTCTACGGCGTAGGTCGCGTAGGCGGATACGTAGGTTTTTCATTTCTTGTATTACCTTCCGTGACGATATAAATAACTTATGTGACAAAATAAAGTTTCATTGTTATGGTTTTTTTGTATAAGAAGTTCTAATGAGTTTCTTATCTTACATTATAATCTAGTCTATAGACTAGATAGTATTTTTTATGTGAGAGGTCAGCAAGAAGTATTCTGTAGACACCATAGATGTTTCAGGTGCATCACTGTCATGTGGTCAGGTTATCACGCCTATTGTGCAAGCCTATCGGCTATTCTTTCGGATCTGAACATGACAATGACATTATGCGGTATTCGTTATCATTCTTTCGACGATATATTATTTTACCTCTTCATCTGATATCTTAGTTAGTTCAGTTGGTAGCTTAAATAGTTTCTTTAGTGAGAGACATTTTGCTACCACGAGTTTGTTCCCTGTCATAAATCCGTCACATACATTCGAGTTCGTTTTCAATAAAATCGAACACATCAGTAGTTTTTATTACGGAGTTTGTGTGGAACTGTGTGGACAAAATTTCATTTTCAATGTATGTAGCACACCTAAAGCCATTAAAACTATAATGTATGTGTAATCTTGTAACGTTTTCTGTAGAACTAGTTCAAAACTAACCCCCACTAACTGTTCTTGATCCACGATATGTAATGACTACGTTAAACTCTTTGTTCGTTTGTGAATTGACTTTTATTGTCATTGAAATGATAATCACTAAAAGGATTTGTAAGGAATTATTCACATGACTACCTTGACAAAACAGATACACCCTGTGGCTACATTATGGTATTCGCATTAGTGGACTATAAAATAAACTTTATTCCCATAGATGTAAGATATAGAATAAAGGGGTGAGTTTATTTGATGTTGAAAGAAGAATGAGCGCTTATAGTCCTCAGCGTGAGGTCGTTATTACCAAGTCTATGCTGTGTGCACTGGAAAGTAAGGAAGGTATTGGAATCTTTTGAGATAAACACAATGCTGGTATCCAACTTAGAAATATAAGCGTCCATTTTGATTTTATATACTAGTAGCTATTGCTTACGGCTTTTAAATACCCTAAAAAGTCGTTATCTTCTTCTTCTTAGACTGGAACCACTTGAGTTTATAACTCAAGTGGCTCCAGTCTAACAATAAAGCGACAATGTGTGATGGCGTGAACTATAAACAAACAAACAAAATACAAATACATTTTACACTTATAAAATAAATTTGCATACAGGATACAGTAAAAATACACTTTTAAAGACTATGATTTTTAGTGGGACAACTATTTTTAATCAACAAAAGAGCATCTAAAATTAATCGGGTAGCCTTGTTTTATCCACATAGATTGACAACGACAACTTTGTCCCAAAAATTAATGGACTGAACTTAGAAATCTTCGGAAATCTATAAGTTTTTCTTGGACATTGCCATACCATTTTTACATGGTTTTGTGAAATGTTTGTTACCCTTATTGTATGTATTGTTTGCCTTAGAAAGAAGTTAGAAAATGATTTCTCAACTAGAAAGAGCAATTTCCATTATAATATTATAATAGAAAAGTTCCTATAAGCGTTTTTTTTATATCACACTTTAAATAATTTTGTTAGAGCCACATAATTTTTTTTATTAATTTTTTTAGTCTAATTTTTAGTTGGGACCTGTAATAAAAAATACATGAATTTATATTTATATTCATTTATATTTTTAACGTTTAACGCATTGGATCCAAAAAAACATTTAAATAAAATTAAATATTAGTAAGTTTACGTGTTTCCTAAGTATTTCTAGTATTTCTAATTTTACTATAATCTTAGCCAAATATTTAAAAACCTAACAAGTTACACTAAATTAACATTTTGTTGAAAAAAAAAAAATCAATTATAATAACAATAAACCTTGATTAGTTATCTACAAAGTTATTTCAAATTCACACATTCTACAAAAAATCAACCCCAACCTCAATGGCAAAGGTCAAGAAAAGGGATCAGGCCTTTGACATCTTTGTCAAGATATTTGGAGATAGCCCCTTTTTAAGGAGATAGTTGTACTTGTCATTGTTGGAGTGAAAGGCTTAGAAACCAAAATTAGAGCGCATTCAAATAGTGACAACCCGGGATAATCAAAACGAACCGTGCGAAATTTATTACAATAGATAGAAATAAAAAGTTGACAAAAAAAACATTTTTTTGTAAAAAGTGTCAAAAAACCGTAGCGAAAGGGTAAAATGGTTTGTGACCCCTATCTATTTTATGCATTTTATCAGAGGCAAGGTGGATTTAACGGTTTTTGTTAAATAAATGTATGTTTTTTATCGTTTTTTATGTTTGTGAGGCAGATGTAAAATTAATTTACTTAGGATTTTATATGCTTTTTTTTTAAGTTAGGTTTATCTTAACGGTTTACTGTATAAACGTACATTTATATTTTCATTGCGATGTATATTATACCTAGTTCTGCGACAGTTCGTTTTGATTAACTATTTTTGCAAATACGACGTCTAAGCTCGCTATTGTTGTATCTCAACGTGAAAACAATACTAATTTTGGCAAGAGAATTAACGTTGACAGCCTGACATGTGCACATTATTATTTACGATCAACGGTGTCTATAGGCGATGCATCGCGATGTGTCAATTACGATAGAGTTTTTGATATATCGTTTAAATGGCAAAATTACCTACATATAATCTATGTAATTATTACATACGAATACATATATATTCAGGCCTATTCCTTTAAGAGGTGGGTTGAGAGTATCGACTGATAAGTGCCACGATCCTAGCTTCCATTTTATTAATCTATAAATAATTATAATACATAATCCTAGAATTTTCAGTAATCTGCAACAAAACCTCAATGCTGCGAAGTTAAGAAGCATCTCAATTACGTACGCAGACATATCAAACTTATCACACCCCTATATTCCGTTCCCTGTATTCACTAACCTAACTTTTTACTAAAAGTCTGTAATATATTACATAGAAACTGACATATCCAACTAAATTTTGAAATTTGTTTATTAAAAACCAAATAAATGCACCTAAAAAAGTGTCTTCATGCTCATATCTCCGAACTGGTAGGCAGATGCACTTCTAGGGCACCCACGACTAACCGAAGACACTAACTCCCACAATGAGATAAGTTGCAAGCCTACTGCCAAACCGGGCATAATTCCAATTGCGAGCAACATTTTTTTAATAGATAATTGGAAAAACCACATCGAACCCGGGACCTCATGAAGTCAAGTCCAACACCTGAACCGCCAGAGGCGATTAACATAAAGATGTCCAAACATATTTTTGAGTTGAAATCTGTAATATATTACAAAAAACTGATATGTTATACTAAATTTTAATATTTGTTTTTTAAAAACCCAATAAATGAACATAAAAATGACTTAACAAAACTATGATCTTTATCAGAACATCTTTTGTCCTTGGTAGAGTTAGGGTTCAGAACAATTGCGCATGTGAAAGTAGTTTTGATTTTCGACCTCGATTTAATATAAATGCGAAGCTTTATTATTTTAAGGACTCTATCAAGTAAGTAGAGCATTGTTTGAGTTTTATATATGGTGCTTTTAAAATTTGGCACGATATGTTTTATGCACAGAAGGCTGAAATAGAGGCAAATAGAGTTCAATTTTCTTTAAAAATTTTCTTGATGTTACCTACCTATCACACAAAAAAATGAGAATAAAACTATGCCAATTTTTTTTAATATGAATATTATTAGTGATAACAGATTATATTTATAGTTAGATTAAGGGTCAATATTATTGTTTAAAAAAATATTAGAACTAAACTAAGTTAAATAAATAGCACAATATTTCTTTGTTAGGGCTACTCAAAATAATGTATGAATGTATGTATAAACTCTTTATTTTGCACAATTGAACTTACTACAAAATAAGTACAATTAAGTATTAACAAGAGCATACGTGTTAGTCCGAGCTCCTTTGCAGAATAGACCATCTGCCTTTCTTGCCAGGCAGCTCGTAAAAGGCGAGCATATCCTTATCATCACTAACACCGTGACATCTGACTAGGTGGTAGAGTTTCGCAGCGACTCGCTCGGATTGGTACCACCGCCTTACCTGTTCCTGCCGCCATAACGTCATGACGTGTTCCGGTTCGGAGGGTAAAGTAGCCGGTAAACTTACTTTTGCTCGAGTCCTAACATCTTGACCTCAGGTTGGCAACGCACCATTACCATCTTTGGTGTCTCTAGACGGCTTGAATTTCTTACCATCAGGAAAATCGTCTGCTTGTTTGCCTTACTCTAACATAAAAAATATATATTACAGTTAATAGTGCACAAAAGGCGGTCTTATCGTCAAACAAAACGATCTCTACCAGACAAATAAAAAATTATCAAATTGCTTTGATAATTGAACAAATAAATGATATATTTTATTATTACCAAATAGTGCGTACATATAGGTATTAAGGTCAAATTAATGAAAGCTGTCTTTTTATTTTGACAGCCCTTTTCTAAACATTGAATTTTCATAATCAATTATTATTTTTAGTTTAGGCATTGGATTTTAGGTGATGTTTTTAAGGACCAAATTGATTAATTATTCACATGATAAATTTTATCGCACATGCTGTATATTGGTCACAGAATTGAGAAACATAAGCATTAATATAACCTAACTTTTGTTTATTGACGATTTTCTTAGACACTCGACTTTCAATAAGGTTGTGATGAATATCTTTGAAAATATAGCCCTTATCCATCTTTATTAAGGTTTAGTTTTTAAAATCTAAAGAATCTGAGGTGAGGGTAGGAAAGAATAGATATGGGGCCCGACTTCGCGGATTGAATTCCTTTGAATATGATCGTAACGGACCCTAACGTATATTTGGACAGCAATCTGAGAGGTCTGAAGTGGTCCCGTGGTTTATAATTACGATAATTTCAAAGCAGATGACGAACATGAAGTATAATATTACACAAATTATAGAATTCAGTGATTTATAAGAATGTTGATTGATGCTAGTAAACTCGATAGCTTTAAATGATTGTCTTAAAAATATTAAAATTTCTCATTTAACATTCGAAATCGTTTATCAGTTTTATCGAATTTTATTAGTGTCCACAGTTCGTTTGATTTAACGAATTTAATACTAAAATTAAAAGTAAAAATTAAAACCCCGAGAAAACGTACTCAAACTTGTAGCTTTAAGAACCCCTTTTTCAATTAAAATAACACATCGAAGTCGTGGAGTTGTGATGTCATAGACAAATATGTATCAAACTTATAATATTTTCGCCGGGGGTTAAAAATTAGTACTTTTGGTTAGAAAAGTCGTATTAGGAATGAAGAAACAACAAGAGTCACACAGTTCTGTTTAGTAACCAACGTTTTAAATAGGCACATGGATATTTCCTGTAGTATAAAAATTAAGAACAACATAAATGTTTTTAACAGAAAGAAATTATTGTTTTAATTTTACTAAGATTTTAATAAATATCTGAAGAACATTAAAACAAAGTGACGGCTCCAAAAATAAAAATACTTTTTAAAGTTGCTTATGGATTTGGGCAACAACACTTGCGTAATTTGGTAGATTCGGATTTAAAACGTTCATGTTTCTATTCATGTTTTTAAAAAACAATCCTCTTTTTTAACTAAGTTAAGATATTGTGTTTCACTCTCTAGACAAAGACTTTTTCTTAAATGGGTAATGTGTTGCTTACCGCGAGGTTTTTACAACTTCACCGGACTATTTTGGGTTTAAGATTAAGTCAGGAACACAAGAATGACGAGCACTAGTAATTATTATAGGATTCTACCATATTATTTAGTTGAATTAAGTAATCAGTCTGACTAAGTGATATGCTAGAAAATCTAAATATACAAATTGAATCCCCAATTCGTACATTCATCGCAACACGGCGGAACAGATAGACCAATTTTGCTAATTTTATTTTGTGTTAGTAATTATTGCCGCCTCTGTGGTCTAGGGGTAACTTGACTCATTGAGGTTCCGGGTCAAGCAACCATAAAAATAGGAAACGTATATTTTCAATTTTCTAATAAAAATAGCGTTGCCCGGGATCGGATATGTGCCCGGTTGGTTGGCTTTCTACCACAATGTGGGGCTTGCTGTCTTCGGCTAGTCATGGGTATCCTGATTGTACGTCTGCCTAACCCTTCGAGGACATGGACGTGACTACAGATTAGATAATTTACTTCACTTTTTAGTAATTACAAGGAGAAGGTCCTTTTGAAAAGAAAAAAAAAAGAAAAAATTGCAGGGAAAATAGGGAAAACAACTCTTTAATCCATACGAAATGTTAGTAGCTGATAATGCCAAGTGTTTGGAAGTTCACCGGGATGGCTAGTAGATTAAAAAATATTTAATTATAAATAAGAATTGGTTGATGAGGTCGTCACATCTCATAACGCCTTTTCATGGACTCCAAACTAGTAAAACTTTATTTTCACACATTGACAAATCATATACAGAGTCCAATCAATATAAATACAGTAGCTACATGCGACTGGTGCGAACGGATTTTATTAAAAACGTGATGAGCTCTGCATGATATATGGCCATGATTTGTGGATGGCGGGATTTGCAAATGGCGTACGTTACTTATCATATATTTTATTTGTAAAAGATTTATGGGCTTTTTAAAATTTCAGACTACAGTTCGCATTATTCGTTTTTTATACATAGCATGTTTTTTACTTTTACTTTTTATACACAGCATGTTTTTTGTATGAGATGTTGATGTATATTGTGCACACCAAAAGGTAATAATGGTGTTCGGCTGAGCAGTCACTAAACTAGTTTACCTGTGGGTTTGCTATCTTTTTCCAACGAAACAAAAACAAAAGAGATAGAATATTTTATACATTTTAAATTATCCACAAGTTCATTACATATACATATCTTACATATACATATCAAGACTAAAGTATATTCGTGCTCATTTTCCCAAAGAGGTAAGCAGGGTACTCCAGTCTAGCTGAAGATACTAAATCCCACAATGTGATAAGTGGAATGCTTATCGCCAACGGGCTGCAGATATTAAATTTTTTTTTCTTATTTTGATTGCCCGACTCTACCTAACCCAGAACTTGAAACAGTTTTTTTAATGTTATAGGTTAGCGAACAAGTACACGGATCTCCTGACGGTAACATTCAAATGTATCCTGTGTCATAGATGTTACAGGTGCGTCACATCAAAATAGGAAAAAACAGATTTTCTTTTTTGTTGCCCGACCCGGGAATCGAACCCGGGACCTCATGATGTTAAGTCCAACACCTGGACCGCTAGACCATACAGGCATATTGGACATTTTCATTTAATTAGCTTTATCAGTAAATTTAACGATGCATATATCATTAAAATGCTGGCAACATGAGCACGATAGTAAAATATTCCATACATTATCTGAAATTGGAAATGAAATATGATAATAAATATGATGAACAGGGTGTTGAGCGAATGGTTGGCAAACGAATTGGTGAAAAGGTCATCATCATTTTGAAGCACTTAAGTTAATATTGGACTTTTTGAAGAGAGTTATTGTTTTTTGTTGATTTTTTTTATTAATTCTTTCGAAATATTGATTAATATTTCAATACAGGACATTAGTGAATAATCATAAAATTTATATGTGTATATAAGCAGAGATATTATTACATTAATCAGTGTTTAAGTCGACATTTTCTGTACAAAAATGTGCCATTAATGAGAGACTAGGTGTTAACTAAAGTCTCTGGGTGCGACCATAATAGTTTAAATTTTGGGAGATTTAAAAATTCCATTTAAAATAATAACAACCTTAATAAAGTCCAATTTTCCAGGACATATTTTAAAATGAAGCCACCTTTTCAGCGTTTTCGTATATCTAACCATGAGTGTAACACCCTGTATATTAAAAACCAGCTTTAGACCAAACATATCATATTTATATGACCTTGATATTTAGTTAAAATACGTATAAGTTACACAGCTATACAATTAGAACATCCACGATTAGTCGAAGGCACTTAGTACCTACTTAGTGATAGGTGGCAAGGCTATCGACGACAACTAGCCAAATATACGAGTCTTGTGATAGCTACTATCGTCAACCGGTCACATAAATGATCCCGGACGACGTTATTTTATAAAATCGAAAATCCGGTTATTAAAACCCGAAAACTGGTAGTTTTCTTTATTTACGTGGCGGCATCTTTTGGTAAACAGCGCGATATACTAAATGACAAGACATCAGTAAGTAAGGTCTATCAGTGTGTTTAAGCTACAACGAAAAAGAGGGATGTTATATGTTTGACGTGTTTGTCTGTGCGTGTGTATCTTTCTGTGGCATTATTTTGAACAGGTAGACCGATTTCGATGCGATTTTTTAACGGTATTAATATAGTTTTTAGTTACAACGCATGTTTTGCTAGGAGTTATTGAAAATGATTAATTTTAGTGTTACTTAAATAAAGGATTTTAAATAATAAACGTAGAGGTATTTTAAGATCAGAGAACTGGTTGATTTTGACATATTAAGGTAGCTCATGTGCGGATCTTGTCGAGACGTTTAATCTGTGGTCAACACGTCCGTGTGACAGCCTTTGAAGTTCTGGAATTGAAAGACCTTTGTAGTTGCCCATCATGAGGTGGGAGTGTAGGTATATAGTTACGACTGAATTCGTTACATTTTGGAGCGAAATTACTTATATAGTAACTGGTAGTTTTACTACATAGTATACAACAAAGTCGGCTTTCACTATGCTCAGATTTTTAAAACTACGCAACAAAAAATAATTCAAGAGAAAGGCTTAGATGTTTAATAACCTAGAAATTCGTCCTCTCGAGCAATATTGGAACGGACCGCTAGTTTTGTAATAATGGAACAGTAATAATATAGATGGTAAACAAATAAATGAATTTCCTGGTTGTAAAAAATACACATCTATAGACTTCAAAAATGATAACGGTTTGTTGATGTCTTTGATGTGACTGACAAAAAAGAGAACATCATAAATTCAACAAAAAACGAAACCAGTAAGTTCGTTCACACCGGTATCTCCAAATAGTAAGGCAGAGGTACAACAAGGGAAGGTAATAATAGTAATAGTCCTACAATGTGATAGGCGGCTAACCTGATGCCAAAGGGTTGTGGCATACCGGGCTACATCAATTTTGTTAGAAATTAAAAAAAAATTGGCCGAACCAGGAATTAAGACATATAGTCAATGCCAATATAAAACCGCTAGACCATAGAGGCGATTAAATACATAGATATTTCTAAACAAATTCCTCGAACTGATCTAACCGCAATGGTGTAAAATACAAAATGTAAACTGAAATAAATTTCATTAACGTTGATATAGAAATACTACGTACCTACTATATAGATTGATTTCTTAACTTCAATTCTTCATTGCACTAAAACAGATGTATAAAAGTGAACCTAGTGTCAGTCAGCATTGTCTCCCAGTTTATTCTGGGCTATGATAAGAAAACACATGGATGTTGTTAACGTTTAGGAGAAAAAAGATATTTTTTTTACAACTACTCAATTGGTTATGATAATTAAAATTCTTAATTTACGGAAGGACTAAAATTAAAAAATCTTAAATAATTTGACAGCCTCGATGGTCGAGGGGTTAGGGCAGACGCCTAATTCCACCGAACAACCGCTAGGCTCGAGCTCCATACCCGGTATCGACTGAGATTTGTATGATAAACATTTAAATGTCTGCGTTTCCGGGTTTAGGGTTTTAAAAGAAAATATTCCAGTACATGTTAAGCGTATAATATGCTTAGTTTGAGATTAAATCAATTTGTGTAATGGATTCAGACATATTTTTTAAAAATATTTTTATACTAGCTGGTGCCCCACGAGAACATTTTTTCGGGATAAAAAATAAATCAATTGTTAATCCAAGTTACCCAAATTTCATGAAAATCAGTTTAGATGTTTTTGTGTGAAGGAGTAAGAAACTAACATACAAACTTTCACATTTATAATATTAATACTATTTACTATAGGTATGTTCATCACACGAATGCCTGTCGGTAATCAACCCCGAGCTTTGCGCATAATCAGTAAAGTTATTTACGTACTCCAACCCCTCAATCAACGAGGCTAATAATTTATATATTTATCTATATAGTAATATTAAATTGTCACCTTCAAAGTTCAATGGAAACACATTAAGGACTTGAAACGTGCGAATATACTTGGGAGAAAGAAAATTAGGATGTGAGCCGTCAAAACTTCAAAACCAGCCCATCAAAGTGACATTTTAGAGGGATGCCGCCCCCATTACACCTCTCATTATTTATCACATTGTCGCCAA
This sequence comes from Calephelis nemesis, assembly GCA_002245505.1. Lineage (NCBI taxonomy): Eukaryota > Metazoa > Arthropoda > Insecta > Lepidoptera > Riodinidae > Calephelis > Calephelis nemesis. Next base: position 594,400 of record NJDD01001671.1, on the reverse strand, counting down.
TGTTAATGGAGAAACCCTCGTCAAATTTTTATTTTATAAATGAATCTGGCTTCTGGCAGTTTAATCATATCTTTGTATTCTATGAACTGAATGTGGCTCTAAATCGAAATGAAGAGCTTTGTCTGACATTAATTATTTTAGATGTTAACTAAATTAAATTTTTGGTCTTTGGCTATCCTTTAAAACAGCTTCTATGTTTTTAACTGACTCTAAAAATAAGGAGATTATAATTTGACTGTATGTTTTCTTAAGCGATTTTATAGTTATTTTTTTGTAAAGCAGATCATGATTTTGAGGTTCCATATAAATTTGAAAGCGACCCGCACTGCACATCACACAACAGTGTACTTCAACGATATTAAACAATAAAACTTATAATTTAGGTAGCTCAGCAAACGTACAAAAACCCGACTACTAAGTAATGAAATTGTATTTCTCGGTTGTGATTTCAGCAGGGATGGAAGGTACAACGCGGATGAGGACAGAAGAGTGAGTGCAGGGAATAGTGTGAATGGGGCGCTAGGTAAGCTATTTCAAAGCGAGGTTTTGAGTCAAAGTGCTAGACTCACTTTGAATAATCCTGTGCTTATTCCAACGTTGTTGTATGGAAGCGAGAGTTGGGCATGTCAGAAAATGCATGAGAGTAGGATCAATGCGGTCAAAATGAGAATGCTACGGAAAGTTCGTGTAACACACGCACAACGCATTGGTAACAGTGAGATCCGAGAAAAAGTGATATTGATAGAAAAGTTGATTTTAAAATGAGAAAGCCAGAAAGGTCTTACAGGATCGTGAGATTTGGTACTCGTTACTCTATGCCTACCTCATACTTGGCGTGAAGACGTATATTATGTATTTTAACAAGTATCGTCTACACACATAAAAAAATTTTTTCCTAGATTTAATTGGGGTTATAACGACCCATACTTGGTAGCAATCGGACCACGTCCGAAGAGCGCTCTTTAAAAAAAAAATTTTAAATCGGTTTAAGAATGGCGAAGAAATCGGTTAACGTACATAAAAAATACAGGCGTCGAACATATAACATCCTCCTTCTTAAGAAGTTGGTTGAAAACTTATTTGTCGGATGTTGATAAAACTTACATGACTTTTATTATTTACACAATTCTTAATCTTTTCGCATATTAGCTATCGGCAGAAATATTAAATGGCAACTAGGTAATCGAATTAGAGTTGATTTTGTGTTGTTTTATTGCACTTAAGTTGGGACTATTGAGATAACGTCAGTTTAAGTCATTGCGTCAGGATAGTGACATATATATTGCAACTATGATTACAGTGATCTCTTAACATTATGGGAAATTAAAATAAAATAAAAATAACGCAAAAATTCACCGAAAAATCCTTTGTATCTTGTCCTTCCAAACCCATAAAATGTACTTTAAACTATGTCCAACACTGCCAAAACCAATTGTGTATTCAGTTATTACTAAGCCAAATCTTTTTACTTTGTAATCTTTTGACGTCACGGTTAGTGTTTTGCCTACTGCCACCAATGGCTAACACTTTTGGATTCCCGACGGAGTCAGACATTTGTGTAATGAATATAATACAGACCTGGATTTTGTTATCATTACGCATTAGAAACTGAGAGAAAATGCTTATTGGTATTAAGTTTATCTTTGTACTCATAATATATGTGTCTTAGTGCAATAAATTATTAAAAGTAATAATAAATAATAATAGATGTCTGTATTTCTGGGCCTGCATGTTCATTAAGTTTACTCCGATATCTATTTAAATATTTCTAAGTATCTATTAATATTTTTGAGGAATAAATTTAGGTACTTACCTATTTAAATTGCTTATATAGAAAATTCATATAAAAAAAACATACAAAAAGGTAAATATTCTGTATGAACGAACTTTACCGTCTTAAAAAATAACTTAAACACTAATTAAACACGCGTTTTACTAAACACTGTCCAAAATCAGATTCCCAACACGTCATCCATGTGTCGCATGCTATAGGTTAGTTTTCAATTTTAGACAGTGTTTATTTAAACAAGTGTCTGACTATTTTTGTGGTATGGCGGATAGATGCGCTACCAATACAAATTGACCAATTACATTATTCCAAATACCCGAAGAGTATTACTGTGTCTAATTCTATATTCTAACCTCTGTTGACATGTACGTTATTAAATTTAAGCTACTGATAACAATACGTTGTTAAAACTAATTAGCGAGTATCTGGTGTCAGAGGTCACCTACAAGGAAACACTTTTATATATTTTGTCATGAAAATGGCGCTGTAAAACATGTTTGATATTCCTAATGATCAATTTTATCTTTTATGGTAACAAACAGTTTTAATTACGGGAAACTATCCGTCGTTAATATGTTATCAATGCTTTAATATTTGTGTAGTATCAGTGCTATTTTAAGGTGTTTTCTAGAATAATACAATGGTGGTGATTATAGAGCGCACTTAATAAGCTTATTTTTAGTTGAGCTATCTTCTTACAGCGAAACTCGTTAAAACTGACAAAATAGTTTAGTGCTGTCTGATTACTTTGTAAACGTCACAATTTAATATGTCCAATCGGGACAACGTATTAACTTGACATGTTTGTTCAATCCTTTTTTGTTTTTCTTTAATTAGAAAAGATAGCATATATGAGTTCAGTTAATGCTCAGCAGACTTACCACAAATATTTAGTATCGCAATACGAATCCGGAGATGGGTTTATTTTCCCACATATCGTGAATTTTTAACACATATGACAGCAAATAAGTGCTCTGCTCTTCTAATTGTAAGATACCTCAGTGATATTCTATGGCATTAGGCGTTACCTTGCGAAAATGTATAATATCAGATGTAGAGTAAGCTTTCGTTTTACCAATTCCGCAGAACCCGTGTAACCGTAAAGTCGAGAAGTTTTTCAAATGAAAGTTCCCAAACAACCCATTACCGTAACCAGACCACGAACACATTGTCAGAAATCTCGTGTGTTTTTGTTTGTTCCACACGGGGGCTGATTATGTATGAGGTTGCCAACTAAAATGGAAAAGTGTACATCAAATGTATGTCAAATAACGTGTTTTATATTTGCTATCTCCAGTGACAAACAGAAATACAATAGAGATAGCAAACACAAATGTCATTTGATGTACACTTTTCCATTTTGAGTTGGCAACTGAGATACGTAATAAGTACATCGAGTGCGATTTGGTGGGACGTGACAAGTTGGTTTAAATCCCGAGTATCGACTCAATTCGTGGTATAGTTGTGGTGGTGGGTGGTGGGAACACTATGTAGAGTTGTCACATGCGAAGGATGTGACAATTTGGATTGTTCCTTTGATTTAATTCGTGTTCTGGTGACGGTGGTGGGCAGTGGAAACGTTCGCTAAGATTGTCTTATCTTGTCCAGTTCTTTGTTAGTCTCACGTTATGGGACTTACTTTTAGGTTGGGACCGATTCTCCTAATGGGCAGAGGGTCTCTAGTTAAAATGTCATTATCTTTGCAGTCTTCATTATTGATATCTACGACCTGTGACTTTACCACTAGAAACTTCCTCTCTTTGGCTTAGTTGAATAGGTATATAACAAACTAAATTAAATTAAAGGAACAACCCTAGAGACAGCGATTCAAATTCTTAAATCAGTCAAGTCTGCCTAAAACAACTAGTGTTATAAAAAGTTAAATAACTCTCAAATTGATTTCCCAAGTCGTCCTTTTTTGCATAACCTTTAAAAACGAAAGTTTAAATGTTTTTATAATTTTCCCTTGAATCTTGAGAAATAACAATTTGCAATTTAAATCCTCTGTGTTGGTGATAGGGTTGAATTTTTGATGTAGGGTAGACGTAAAATTTATAATTGAAGGTCGTAAATTAAGGTGACATCGACAGTTGTGGCTCGCGAGAGTCGCGGATGCTCCGGAAGGGAAGTCTGCCAATATTTTATCGAGGTGGTAATTATTTGATCACGCTGAGGGTAACAGATGAAATTTTACCCCTAATTTCTTTTTGTGTTATGAAATTCGTGATTGATTGATATTGCTCTTGTAAGAGTTATCAATATGGTATTATTTGTTTTATTTAATATTAGTTGTTATCCATGGCTTTGCTTGCGTGGCAGTTAATATACTTTATACAAACTTTCTACCCCTATTCCATCACATTGGGGTAGAATTTTCAAGAAACGCTTAAGTGCGGATCACATCATTTTTAATAAGTAGCCCAAAAAAAAAATTCATGTTTCTAACTTAAAAAAATTACGATTTTCTATACAAATTTTCAATTTTCAATTCGTCTACTTGTTTGACTTGCAATATCATAAAGAATGTTGATTAAAAACGTCACAATAAGTCCGGACTAATTTGACATGTCTAAAATATTCCATATGTTTTGTTTTTTTGAAAAAGATAGTATGCATTTTAAATAAGTTTAGTTTATGAACAGCAGAATCACCACCAATAGCTATGAGGATTGAATTTTAATATGGTTACATTATTTTTAAATGTTATTTTTAATTTTTGTATTCGGTGTACCGAAATAAGGTAATGGTAGTAGTAACGCTTTTGGCGTCTGTAGGCGACGTTTCTCTCTTACCATCAGGAAAACTTTACTCTCTTTATTTGAACATAAAAAACTAGCAGTATATTATTAAAATTCAAATATAAGCTGGTTAACCGTATAGTTGTACTATTTAAATTATGCACGTCGGCTATATTCGTCAAGCTTCGGAAATCCGAATGTATTTTAAAGATATGTACATATAGAGTTGTTATTACATAATTAATCATTTCGCCTAAATTTAGATTATGTCAGCAAATTTAAAAATAAAAGTGTAAAGTGTAAAAAGAGTAAAAAGTGTAAAGCCGAAGCGCTTAATTTAAATAGTAGTACTATACTTGATATTACCAAAATGTGGAGTAGTACAATAAGCCGGATAAAACCGGTTTGATCATTGGTAGGCACCTCTGAAGCCACCCGCTGGCTGATTTAATTCGCGCCTTGATAAAACCCTTTGACGCATTCGTCGGTGACAGATCACAGTCGGGCGCCTTTCGCGCTTCTGACGGCCCCATTATCACTCCTATAGAGGAGCATGCTCTATGGGCTTGCTGTGTTATGAAAAATTGGTTTTCTTTTTTTATTTCTGTGCTTGATTGACGTGTACGTGGGAGAAAGGATAATTTGTTAGAGGTAGGCTTTCTTAGCAAGCGTCAGATGTGTCACTAACATTACGTCTTAGTCACTAACATTACGTTTGGTGAGACCATTATGTTTTAACAGGTCGGTCTTTTATTTTTATTTTTTTATAATATTGGAAGGAAAACAAGCAGACGGATTTCCTGATGGTAAGAAATGTCCGCCGCCTAGAGACACCAAAGGGGTAATGGTTTGTTGCCAACCAGAGGCGGGGATGTAAAGCCTCGAGCAAAAGTAAGTTTACCGGCTACCTTACCCTCCGAACCGGAACACGTCATGACGTTATGGCGGCAGGAAAAGGTAAGGCGGTAGTACCAATCCGGGTGAGTCGCTGCGAAACTCTACCACCTAGTCAGATGTCACGGTGTTAGTGACGGCAAGCTTATACTCGCCTTTTACGAGCTGCCTGGCACAGGAAGGCAGATGGTCTATTCTACAAAGGAGCCCGGACCAACACGGGGAATTGTATGTGCTCAAGAGTAGAATAAATAGCCATAATGCGGTTAAAATCCATTCCATTGCTTACAAGTGCACTGCGAACTAACTGGTGACATGACAATGAGATAGTGACAGATCACTACGAAATATAGCTAAGAATCATCACATTCACATGCACTCACACACGGGTAGAGAGACATAGACACTTTAAACTTATAGCAGCCTTCGTCTTTCTTCGGGGGTTAAAAACGACGTTGGCCGGAGTTAGATAAATTTATGGCATTGTGAGACTAACGGCTGCACTCAGACCGTCTTATTAATAAATACGGACTTGCATTGGAGTAAAGTTACATTGATATTATAGTCTGTATTACTAATACCAGGTTGAACCTAGGAGTAATTTATTCCGGGTTTATTAATAAGGCACAGAGACGTTAATTATTGTTTTTAAATCAGTTGTTAAATCGAGATTTCCTATTCGAAATTTTGACTATGATCAAACAGGATATTTAATCTATTAAACTCTTTTTAATTAACTTTTTAACTAACTAACGAATGAGCAACATTAATTTGATATTATAGTCTGTATGTCATTGTAATAAAGACTATAAAACTAGGTTGAACCTCGAAGTACTTTACTCCGTGTTTATTACTCTTATTTATAAATCACCTGTTGTTCGTCAGTCTCGCTCAAAATTTGGCTAATTTTGGTTTTAAATTATTAATGGAACCAGGAAAAATAAGGAAAAGGAAAACTGCATAAAGCAACATTTTAAGCAAGCAAGCAACAAGTTTTCCCATACAAACAGAACGGGTAGAACGAAGTTCACCGGGACAGCTAGTCTGACAATAGATATTAGTAATTCTAGTGAACAGACAGATAATTTGTCAACAATGTCAGCTGACCTTCCGGCACTCTCTGAGAACTGATAGTCGAACAAAGAACCGTCCGCTCGACCCCACCACCTCACTTCCCAGCTTGTTCACAGAAAAAAACTTATCCAGGTTAAAGTTGATGGTTTATCAGAAGTTTCCTCTAATATCGCTGCTTTGATGTTTTTACAATCTCTTATTGAAATACTGTGTTTTATTTATCACGTTGTAGTCTAGCAGTCCGATCTTGGATTTGGCTTTCGTCAGGTCCCGGGTTGGAATCCCAAGACGGATAACAAAAAGAAAATGTGTTTTTTCAATATATCTTAATTCATATATTTCTTGTATTCGTGTGAATGTCACTGAACTCCTTCTAGACTGGACCGATTTTGATGAAATTTTTTGTGTGTGTTCAAGGGAATTCGAGAATGGTTTAGATTAAATATTTAGTCTTCTGGATTTTTTTTTAATTAATTTTTTAATAATAAGTAGTTGTTGATCTTGGAATGTTCCCCATTTCGCGTGGTCATATCGCGCTATATCTTTTTAGTCGTATAAGTTATTCTCAGGAGATGATTCACATGAATAGAAAAACTGGAAAAATTTTGTAACAATTATATTATATGTTTTAAGTAGTTAATATAAAATGGCTGTAACGCCTAAATCTAACGAAATTCAATAATAAATTAATAAATAAACGAATATATGCATATTTAATACCGCGGCTTCGCCGTATTTAATGTTTTTTTAAGATATTGGAAGGCAAACAAGCAGACGGATTTCCTAATGGAAAAAAATCATGCCACCTAGAGACACCAAATGTGGTAATGGTGCTGGCAACGCACCATTACCTGAGGCCGGGAGGTTAGGCCTCGAGCAAAAGTAAGTTTACCTCATCCTCCGAATCGGAACTCGTCAACGGCAAGCATTGAAATAATGGTGGCAAGAAAAGGCGAGGCGGTGGTACCAATTCGGTCGAGTCGCTGCGAAACTCTACCACCTAGTCAGATGTCACGGTGTTAGTGACGGCTTTACCTACTCCTGCCGCCATAACGTCATGACGTGTTCTAGTTTGGAGGGTAAGGTAGCCGGTAAACTTACTTTTACTCGAAGCCAAACATCAGGTTGGCTACGCAACATTACCACCATTGGTGTCTTTAGGTGGCGTGAATTTCTTACCATCAGGAAATCCGTCTGTTTATTTGCCTTCCAATATCATAAAAAAACATTACCAGCGATAGCCGAAGTCGGTATAAATTACAATGCAGTTGTAACAATGTTTGAGTTCGCGAACACCGTTTGATATCGTATTTCGCAAAAAACATCTTTGTTATACAAATGTATCTGTTGTTACGGCATGTAATTGCCGACCTGGTATGTAATTTGCGAAGCTCTATTGTGCTGAAGTCAATGCGAGTTGAGCTTTGTTATAAATTATAGGCCTCTGGACGAGGGCCTTTTTCTAATCCGTATTATGTATGAACTTGCAACTTTATCTACGACTCGCTGTGCCGTTGTATTCGTCCGCGAGAATTTTATTAAAAAAGTTATTTGCTAATTTAAAATGTGCTTAAATAAAAGTAGACTAAGTTACTATTTTTTACATCAGCTACCTGCCAGTGAAAGTACCGTTAATATCGGTCCAGCCGTTTCCAAGACTAGCTGGAACAAACAGACAGACAGAAATTGTAAGAAACGTTATTTTGGCGTATGGGTGGATACATGTGGTAGGTATGTTCATTCATATATTTGTAATAAAAACAGTTATTTTAATTATGACTATAATTTTATTTATTTGTATGTATAGATTAGTTTATAGTTAGAGTAGTATTGGAAACCATTAAAAAACCTTTGCGTGGGCAATATTACGTAAGTAAGTGACTAATATCTTAGAGCCCATAATATCATCGAATAGGTAGACAGTGTCATAACTAGGACACCGATGATTAGCCAAATTTCTTAGTCCCACAATATGATAAGTGGTAAACCTATCGTATACCGGGTAAACCATTCCTGTTCGATATTGTTGTTATTCGAAAATTAATAAAAAAAATAATTTTGGTTTGTCAGACCCGCAAATCGAACTGGATTCTATATGTTGACAACGCTGACACCGGATCATTTGACCACAGAGGGGATTATTACGTAATTTTGAAAAAAACAAATCTTGACCCGATTTATTTAGATGCGACCAAGAATTATTACCATTTCAACTAAATACTAAACATTGGGATTTCGTCAAAAGTGCAAGTTTTGTTTCTATGAAAAGGGAATATGGAGGAAGCCCAGTAGATCTGCAAGGGCCGTGACATTTGGGGCACGATACTCTATTCCTACTCCGTAAGACTTGCAGAGATATGTATTAAAATTGTTGTAAAAATCGCGTATATAACATCTACTTCCTTACAGTCGACAATGTAAGTACCTACTGAATATTTTTTACTACTTAAAACTTCACGGAATGGAGTGTAAATATTTATTTAAAATATGTATTTTATTCTGTGGACTATTATCAAATGAGTTCTGTTGGATTTTAATAGGAGAAACAAACTAAGTATCGTCTCACGAACGTTTAAGTTTATAATGCAAGTAGAAATTTGGGGTAGCAAAGGGGCAATGTTTAGCCTTATTCCACGAATGTAGCTTACTTTGCCGGAATGTATTTTGCTTTAACTATCCCTGCAAATATTATGGATACATCAATCTTATTTGTATGTTTCGTGTTCAACTAAACCAATTTTAATAAACAATCGCTTACAAATATTATATTCAAATTCAAATTTTAATTCAAAATAGCTTGTATTACGTAGACCTTTACAAAGATTTTTGTAACGCGTCTATATAATTCTAAAAACTACCACCGGATCGTAACGCGGCCACTCACTGAGAAGATCCAGAAACTCAGCAAGCTTGTCTTTTTTCTTATAAATCTTATTTTTTTTTTTATTACATTTACAAATAATCGCCTCTGTGGTCTAGCGGTTCAGTTGTTGGATTTGACTGCATGAGGTCCCGGGTTCGAATCCCGGGTCGCGCAACAAAAAGAAAATTGGGGTTTTCCAACTTTCTAATAAAAAAATGTTGCTCGGGATAGGACATGTGCCCGGTAGGCGATAGGCTTGCCACCTATCACATTGTGGGACTTAGTATCTTCGGCTAGTCGTGGGTGCCCTGTTTGTGCCTCTGCCTACTTCTTCGGGGATATGGGCGCGAAGATGCTTTTTACAAATAATATTGTAGAGATTGGTATGAGGAGAAATTAATTTTAAGCATTTCTGTCTTCTAAATATTTAAATTTATTAAATGGTAAGTCTAAAATATGCTCGGGAAGTTTTTTGTAAGAACATTCAAACCTTAGGCAAGGACATAGACTATCCTTATCCTCCAGTCTCCTTTAGTCTCCATTTACTGTCTAGTTTATCTGTACTTACGGATATTAAAAAAATCTGTACTTGTATATGGAAATAATTCCCCATTACTAGTGATTGTCGCACCACGCCTTAACGAAAGGACCAATTTTGCAAATTCTTTACATAGTGTGTTGATTATTGTCAGAAGTTTCTAATAAAGAGAAAAATCCGGAAAATGGAAAAAAATCATTATACATTTCCATACAAACTGTTAGAAGCTATTACGAGCAATGTCAAGCAATAAGAAGTTTGTTGGGTCGGCTAGCAATAAAAATATACCTGGATAGGTTACACAAATTAAATCTAACCAGTAATAAACACATACATTCGTATACAACTTCACGCCAAGTGTCTTACAGGGTAGGTAGAGAGTAGAGTAGAGGCTTTTTGCCTATCCCCAACAAATTATATGATTGTTAGCCCACGATACTAATACATAGAAACACTTAGACAAATACTAAAGCAAATTAAGAAAAAACACCTAGAATTAGAAATACTGACATGTATTTATATTTTTAAACTTTATACTGACGTGTGTTTATCAGACAAATGCCTCCGTCAAAAATCAAACTCTAGCCTCGGGATTAGTCGGTTTTGTTTAGATTTTACGCTAGCCCCTTGAGTAACATGGCGGTCAATATCAAAATCACTATATTATTTTAGTGCTGTGAAGTGGTTCCTATCTAATAAGGCTGTAAAGTCGGGAACAGTAGTGTCACTAAAATCACGGTGTCAGTGGCAACAAACAGACGCTCGACTGTTACAAGCTGTTTAGTAGATAAGTCATTAGCTAGGCTGTATAATCATGAATAATTCCTACTAATAAATAACAGAGCGTAAGACTAATGATATTAGTATCGTTAATCACTATAAAACTGAAAACACCCTTTTAACCATATACATTTATTTTTATCTGGCTTCAAAAATAGAGCAAGTTATGTTATGTTCTGCGTCTATATGTCTATATATGTAGCACCCAATAAATTTTTTGGCTTTCGTGAAACTTATTTTTTTTTAATTGAACTAGTGTACTTTCAAGGAGTTCTTATAGCCATCAAGCCAGGATCTTATGATGGAACCCCAAGGAAATCGAATGAAACCCTAAATGTTTTTGTATTCACAAAATGATAATGAATTTGAAGTCGATTTTTTAGACTTTGACTACATTTATCATAGAGAAGGTAGACAGAATGTCGAGTGCCAAGTAGCAATGTCGTCACATTCATTACCCTCTTCGTACATGGCTGTTTGAATTTTAGATAATTTAAATTTAAACTTTTAGATATTAAAATTGTAAAGAAATCTAGAATCACGTTTTAAAATTACAAAAAAATTAGAATATTTTTTAGGTAAAATCGCATAATTTAATGAACTTTTACACCCAATTAATTATCTTGTTTACTGTTTGTGTTGTGTATTCTTATATTAGTAAAATACTCCGTTTTTAGGACTAAGCGCGTCGTTGTGAATATACAATATGTATATTTTGACTCTGAACTTTCTGTCTGTCTATTGAATAAACTTTTGTTCTTCATAATCTCCCTTGCAATCAAGTATATAGTACTAACCACAAGACGCATTAACGGAAATTCCTTTAATGACTACAAAAACACGAGTGAGGATAACGCAGTAAGTGGCTGTAACTAAATCGTTTGGTCCAATTTAAATTTTGAAGCGATATCACATTATAAAATATTTTTATAAGACGACGAAGTTCCTGATAGTAAATGTATATAAAAATACAACATATATAAAAGCGTAGTAATAACCTGAGGTTGAAATAATTATCGTCGTAAGGTGCTTTGGCACGTTTATGGATTAATTATTTAAATCTGAGTTAGCTTCTTAGTAGGGCTAAATCACTTTATATTTGAAAATTTAAGGGACACTTGCAATTTATCGTTCTTACATTTTGACTTTTCATAAAATCTAAATTAAACAATAGCATTTTCATTTAAAGCGATTACAGCGATTTTATGCAAATTAGATTCTGAAATCAGAAGTTATTTTTGGCGCTCTTTAACAAAAAACTAGCGAATTATTAAAATGACTTAATAATAAACAACAAATTATCGGATTCATGGATTTTTTTAGAAATAAATGCTAATAATACTCTTGTACTGTGTTTAAGGGTCTAACCCCACAAGTCTAATTAATTCTGAAATTCACAACTGGAACATAAAGGGGTTACTTTTTGATAAGCTTTTAACTTAGACCAAACATATAAATAGGGTAAGTTGATTGATGAGCCGCCTGCAGCCCTTGTTTTCTGATCGCTAGTTCATTTACACTGCGATTACTTAATTTGACTTGATACTTGCAAAGTAGGAGCGTTTGATTTTCAATCTTCCAGGCAATGTATCACTTTAGCATTTAAAACAGTTTTAAACAAACATTTTCATTTATTAATTTAATAAAGAAGCAAGCAGTTTTTCCAGCACTAGGATATAACTTTTGGTTTAGACACCATCGATGTTACTGGTGTGTAATTTAGGTTAGGCCTGGAATTTTATACTAGGGTCTATGTATGTAGGCAAATCAGTTACATCTCCAGGGTTTACAGACGCCGGTAGTCTTTTGCGGTTCCCCTGATGGTAAGAGATAACCGTAGCCTAAAGACACCACTGTTGTTGAAGGTTAAGTAAATATATTTTATAAGTTATGTCTTTTCAAAACACAAAGTAGTAATTTTTTGGTTGCCCAAATATTTCTTATTGAGATATCGCCTCTATGGTCTAGCGGTCTGGCATCTGACTTGACTTCTTGAGGTCCGGCAAAATATAGAGTATGTTTATTTTCAATTTGCTAATAAAAATTACATTGCTCGGGTTTGCATATGTTCCCGGTTGGCGATGAGCTTGCCACCTATCACAACTCTCCAAGAATATAGGCTTGCAGATACTTTTTTTCATATTGAGACAACTATCCTCCTTAGGGCAAATACGTTTAAAGCATACATGACAACCTCAACAAAAATAGCCTGTACCGTTCCTGTCGCAGCCTAGCAATCCGGGCGAGTCGCTGTAAATGGCAGAGTTTCACAGCGACTCGTCCAGATTGGTATCAGTTAAATATCACGGTGTTAGCGACGGTAAGCCTACGCTCGCCTTTTACGAGCTGCCTAGCAGGAAGGCAGATGATTTATTCTCCAAAGGAGCCCGGACCATCACGGGGAAAATTAGGGAATTGTGGGGGAAAGTCTTTACATCCCTATTCCAAAGATGCTGTCTATTTCCAAGCAGTTTATAACGTCTATAAATCTAAGAGATCGCCCCAGGGGTACAGCGGCTATCGCGTCCTTCGATTTAAAACTCAGTTTAAAATTGAAACGACTCGCCCTTTTGTTAAGGAAATTCGTCAGTTTCAATGCAATAAGCACTTTCAGGGCAATTGCATTTGAAGGGGTTTTATAGACTTATGGAGCTTTGTGACATTGAATATAGTGTAAAAATAGTAGATGTTAAAAATAAATTTTGTTATTAAGAATGTATCTTTATGTTTGATTAGTTCCAAAAATCCGTCACTAAATTTATGTGCAATTTATTTGATAATATTTGTATCTAATAGGTACTATATTTCTTATTTAAGAAAATTGGATCCCTATTACCCTTGGTCATCGCATCATGACTGAACGGGTGTACCAATTGTGCTAATTCTTGCACAATTGGTACACCCGTTCAGTCATTTGCTGTGTTTAGTTATTAAGGAGAAGCATCATATGAAAATCAGGCAGGAAAACGTCTGCCGGGTTAGATAGTTAGATATAAAATAATAATATGTTATATTATATTATTTGGGCGCTAAGCTGAAAACGGGCATTAGAAGATACTATCACAAGCATGTGTTGCTTATATTCACTTCTCAAAATGTAAAATAATAAAAACATACAAAAAAAACCATTCGTTTATGTATAATTAAGCTATTGGAATTGTAAGAAAAACAAACTGATGCATTTTTTGTAATAAAACTCGCCTGAAGATGGTAAGCTTGCGTTGACAACCTGATACTAGGGTGTTAAATCTCCTACCAGATTAGTATCCAAAACGGGTAGACAGAGGCACAAACAGGGCACCCACGACTAGCTGAAGAGACCAAGTCCTACAGTGGGATAGTTGGCAGGCCTATCGCCAAACCGGCCACACATCCAATTCTGAACAACATTTTTTTAATTAGAAAATTGAAAAAAACATGTTTTTTTGTTTCACGACAGTCCCGAAAGTCAAGTCCAACACGTGAACTGCTAGACCACAGAGGCAATAACTATTTAATTAAGTTAAGTTTAACTACATTAAGTTAATTTAACGCCCTACCCTCCAAATGTGAACACAACAGTGGCGGTAACTCGGTAGTAGAGTAATTTTATTACCTTTTGTCCATATCAACACATTGGATGAGGTGATATAGATATTTTTTTTTAAATTAAACTTTGGGACAGTCCGAAGTTAAGATTTCAATCCGCTCTAAAATGGACCAGTGTAAATAGAAGTTGATAAGATCAGTGAATACAATGCTTCCAAAGGAGGCTATCGGGAGAGCGATAGAAAACGAAATCGATTTGATATCAGATGGACATTGTGTTTGAATGTTGAGGATTATCCAATAAGAATAGAAATCAACATCTTTGAAATCTCTTAGGTCCAATAAGTAGTCAAGCGCTGACTTCATACCCAGTTTCGATCCTGGGTTGGCCAACTCGAAATCTGTTTTTTCATTTTTTTATGTAAATAACATTGTCGGGATTGGATAAGTGTTCCGCAGGCGATAAGATTGTCAACTATGGCTAATCGTGGGTGTTCTAGTTGTACCTCTATTAACCTTTTCAGGTATTTATATTTTGCAGCTAAACAATAAATTTAACCATAAATACATTAGAGGAAAATGATGATAGATCATGATCTGATTTTTTTTTGCTAAAAATGTAAGTTTTTTATTTTCCTAGGAGTTATCATTTTACTTTTAACTTTTTTTGGGCAAAATTTTTGAAAAACTCGTAAAATATAGTCTTTGACTTGAAATTTGAAACTAGAGTTTCTCGTAAAACATAAATAAACTAAAGAATAATGATGAAATATAAAGTCTGATTACAATTGCCGTTATTCTTACTATTCAGTGATCTAGGAGTTATACTCGTAGTAATTAATATACGAGGCTCTGGTCATATTCCTGGCGGGTTTACGGTTTTGTGTGCTAAACACAATTGTATATTAAGGTGTCTACATGTGAATGTGTTTGTACATAACGGACATGGGCGTAGTTCCGAGTCTGGCTGTTTATTAAATTTACTCCTGTATATATTTAAGTATTTTTTGTATTAGAATCGTTGACTAACACAAGCATATAATTCGCTTACTTTAGGTTTAGATTCAATTTGGATAACTTGACCAGGGATAATTATTTATTTAATGTTATCTCCTCTCAGTACAAAAAAAATCCTGAAATTCCATTATCAGATACAGACTTGGTAGTAATAATACTACCCTGAAAAAAAAGTTCTTTTAAACAAAAAGGATTGTGTGGTTTTATGAAACCACGGCACAAGTGAAACTTGATATATTATATATCAAGTAAACTATATATACTGGCCTCAGCTGCTCTGACGTCACCGTCACGCGACATGCGACACAAAAAAATTGAGACGATGTAATATGTTTTCAAAATCGGTTCACGAACGACGGAAAAATCGACTAAATTATATAAAAACGTGTAAAAGTGTGTAAAAAGGCGTCCAATACTCATTCTTTTTTCAAAATCGTTTAAAAATGGAATATAACTACGAAAAAAGAACGAAACTAAAAAGAACAGTACACATAACCCAAAAAGCCACTACCGTTGTAACTTCGTAACTTTTTCACTCAAGCATTCCGCCGCCGTAGGGGGAGATATCACGAGTTCCCAACAAAGGGAGGTGCCAAATGGGGGCAGTCCGCAAATAAAAATGTCGCCACAAAAGTTACGTCGCACGTAGCGTAGTCATTTTGAATTCAGTCCGAGCCCTCTCTTTATTCCACCTTCTAGTTTGTTTCGATAACAATTTATTGAAGTAGGTTTCTCTGGAAGTTTTGGCGTTATGTAGTTATATTGACAACATAAAAACGTGTAAAAAGATGTCAAATGTTATCATTTAAACAGTATCATGTTCCGTTCGGAGGAAAGGCTATTTGGCTAGCCTTGCATAATAATAATAATTAGCTTAACAATTCAAGGTCAAGGGACTGTAACCTATCTATAGTCAAATCTATGGTGTCTATGGGTCTCGGTTGTCTTTTTCCGTCAGAAGAGCAGTGCTCGCTGTCTTGTTAAATAAGAATACCATCGTCATCCTAACATTAATTCTGGTTGATCATGTTGCAACGTAGGAACCCAGGGTCTGCTTTCCTTCTCTTCTAGTTTTACTCTCTTCTTCTCTTACTCTCACTACAGTTTTGGGCATCTCCAAATTGTAATTCTGTTGGCACATAAACTATGTCACGACCTTCAGTTCTTGGGTAAATTTCTTTTACCAATGTCTAAAGGTTTGAATTTTGTTATTATTAAACGAAAACTTATTTAACAAACAGTTACTATGGTAACTAAACACAAAGTCGCCATTTTTCAATGATTTTTCCAATTTACGCTACAACAATAACAATTAATTCCCGTAAAAATATACTGAAAATACGGATAATTTGACAGGTAATTGGCCCTGTGTATTGTTAGCGAAATGACGATATTTCTATGGGAAGACTGAATCGTTTGAAACTCGTTTACTTCCGGATCCCAGCCAATACGTTTCCTTTGTTCGTCCAAGATGGCGGTCCAGACGGAACTCGCCCCCTGCTGAGGAAATTCGCCCAGCAAAGGTCCGTTAGATGAAAGGTCATACAGGGAATATCTACGACCCTTCTTTATTAAGGGAACGGTTGACATATAAGTATAACATGCAGAACACGAATAAAAAAATATCAAAAAGGTATGTCAATTTAATCTTATATGAAAATCTCGTTGCATGCTGCTTGTGGTCAAGCTTAGAGCTTTGGTTTAACTGATTTATATGAAATGTTTCATGTATTGGTACATATTTATGAGCTATGATAATACGTACATATTCATACTAATACTAATATACTAAAGACATACTAATATTACAAATACAAAGGTTTGTCTCTCTGTCTTTTGTTTTTCTTTTGCGGCTGAACCTATTAACCGATTATGATGACATTT
Source organism: Calephelis nemesis (assembly GCA_002245505.1). Taxonomy (NCBI): domain Eukaryota; kingdom Metazoa; phylum Arthropoda; class Insecta; order Lepidoptera; family Riodinidae; genus Calephelis; species Calephelis nemesis. Next base: position 577,295 of record NJDD01001671.1, on the reverse strand, counting down.
GATACGCTAAAGCTTAAGATCTGAGCCTTTGATTGATTTTTTAAAAAAATTAAATCCTAAAAGATTATAAGAGGGGATTAAAATTTGTATAAAAATCGTAACTATGCTGTGCTGACGAAGTCGCGGATGTTTTTTTTTTGCCCGTCTTCGTCAGCGTAGTTGCGTTTCATATATCTCATACGGCTACGTCATTGTGATACGACAATGTTTGTTATTTTAGTTATTCCTTACTTATTTTTTTTTCCTTACTTATTACTTATATATTTAATAAATATCGAAAGTCAACAGACTCAGACGTTTTCTTGGCTAAACCTTTCCACCGATTTTGATGAAAAATTCTTACCCCAACAACTTGATATAAGTTGATTGAACTTGTGTGATGGCAGATGCTTACGCCAATACCTGAAAATAAAACGACGGTTTGCACTCCAGGAGTGCTGGCAGAAGTGAAAACTTGAATGTTAACGTTGTGCATTTTTGATATTTTGGAATTGTTAGGGAATAAGTTTACACCAATTGCTTTATTTATCAGTACGAACGTAGATACTATTATTTATGTGATTAAATACAATATTCATTTATTGCACTATCGTACACAAACATGACAATACGAACATTTGCGCAAGCGCCCTGCGCCGTCTAAACGAAACGGCATGCGCAGACGTACATATTCAGGGAATACTTCCTCTCCTACGCCGCGCCGCCTGTTTATTCTCCATCCGTCTTACGAATTTTCGATTAGGTCACGTGTCCAGACGCGAGTTTAAAGGTTTTTTCCCATTTCAAAAAAAGTGCGCAACGCCGCTAAAGAAGTTTTCACATCAAAAAATATCATTTACTTTTTTATTAAATAAACGATATTGTGTGTCGTTCTGAAATTGTTTATAGTACCTATTCTTATCTGCAAGACTGACGTGCTTTGACACTTTAATATGTGCCTGTGAAATCGATTATCAGATCTATTCAATCGATTATGCTGACGACGTGTCTATCGCAAATCGATTCTGGTTGTCACCTTCACAATGCAGATGAGAATTTGCCTTCGCAATCTTAATGAGTTGTTGTTGGCTTTTTAATCATTTTGATCATTTTCAATCTCATAAAAAAAATATCATCTCTGTGGGCCTGTGATGGACAAATAGAAGTGTACTTCTACTTCATGAAATCTCCGGTTCAATTTCAGAATTAGGCAACTAAAAATATGTTTTTTCAATTTTCTTTTGCGTTGCCCGCGATTGGAGTGCTCGCTTGGAGATAGATTGTTTTTCCACATCTTATTGCGAGACCTACGGCTAATCATGGGTGCCCTAGCTGTAACATCTGTCTATATCTTCGGGCTACGGGCGTGAAGATGCGTTTTTTTACAAATATTTTGTAGAAAATGTACGTACGTATTATTTTAAAGTAGGTATAAATGATATTATTGGAAAGTTCCATTTGAGTCTGTCAAAGTGTTGAGTGATTTTTCACTACATACCTACTTTCCATCTATCGATTCTCTCTACTTTTTACTTTTGGTAATAAGTATTAGCAAATGTATAAGTTATATTTTTTTCATAATTTTATGAATTTAATTTTATTTTTATACTATCTGCGCCAACAAACCTTGTCCTGTCCTGTATGAATGTATTTTCTTACAAAAACTTTCTCCTGTCAACAACTAAAAAACAAAGAAATAATTGTATAAATTATCCTATTAATTTTCGCGTTATGCAATCATCAATGTAAATATAGATTCATTTAAATAAGATCTAACCGCAATCAATATAAGTAGTAGTTAACAATAATACTAGTATAATACTATTAAAACTGAATACTTATTATCTGCACTATTTGTAGGTAACAGAAGATATTATAGAGAATCAACGACTATTTGAATTTTAATTCCAAGTCGCGCCATCGTAAACTCTATATTACCATATGACCCGTTTACATGTATATGACGCTAGGTAGATATAGCGGAACGGCTTGATGCGCAGCACCTGTACCACAGATTCCTGACAGACAAAGACGCAGATAATAAGGAACATCCCATTGGTGCATCCATCGGAAAGCCACGCCCATTCTGCAAACCGACCAATCGTAACCGCGCACACAGATCTTGAAAGTTATCTAGTTATCTGCCGTCTCACTTGCCATACACGCAATTTTCAGCGACTGAAAGTAACGTTTGTATTTTAGAATGTATTTAAATGTCGAATTATTTTTAAATTAGGAACCGAATTTTAGCGTCCTGTAATTTGTGTATTGTCAAATAAGCTTGATGATTGGCTGAGTAATAAAATTAGTGTTGTAATTGAATTTGATACGATAAGACAAAAGTTGAGCTGTATTGTTTGCCGAGTAATCAGTAGCCAACCAATGAAAACTGAAATACCTCGTTTCTCTCTACTATTAAGCTTTCATTGTTCTAAATCAATCTCGACCGGATATAGAGACCATCGTTATATGGACATCCATTTTATTCAATTGTTAAAGGGCTATTGTTTAGGCGCCTTCATTTAATTATTAAAACAAAGCCCCTTTAACTAATATAAACTAAGGATAGTACAAATGCTTTAGCAAATAGGTACGCAGCATTTCACATCATAAAGAAAAAAATATTGTATATTATGTACACATACTACATTAAAGTAAAATATGTAACTGTTACTTTATAGACGTGAAAGCTATCTAAAACAGTTTTTGGGAATCTTACTTAAACTCGTATGAAAGAGAGGGGTGCGGTACAAAGACAGACGGGGTAAGAGGGAAGGGGACGTTCCGGGCGAGGGTATGATTGGGATTCTAGGGATGAGCTGCTCTCGCCTCCTCGTTACTCTGGTACCGTTCGTCGCGGCCGTCACACATATCTCGCGATATCCGACGGCAATCAATTATCGTAGTTGATTCGGTGAAATCGTAGCCGACGCATCACTAAATAATTTGAAATTGGAACATTCTTTGAAAATTTAGGTTTAAATTTTTTTATTGTAATGTCAGTTGATATTCGAATTTAGAACGGATTTTTGTGCGTGACCAACAGTGCTGTAGGTGTTAACGGACAGGACTTATGTTTTTCACTGCTTGCAAGAAAACGTACTAGAATAAATAATGAGGAGTAATTGGACTTTTTGAAAACTGCAATGCTGTATTTAATTAATTAGCAGAGGATTTAAAATGAAAACTTCTGGTGAGTCAAATATTCAAAGCTCTATTTTTAAATCTAAATACATTGTTCGAAACAAACTCTAAATTTTATCTTTAATTATTAATCTAATTATTTAATTAAACAATAAGTAAAATAATGAATCGTGTCTTAAAACAAGACTTTCATTGACTAGATAAACATAATTATTTAAAACTAATTTCACAGATATCTACAAAAAACTAGCAACATTCATTATAGGTATGCGATGCAAAAGATAGGTTAACTGAGCCACTACGGTTTAAATTTAAACGTTGCCACTTCAGATTTTAAGTTGTCAATACAATCAATACAAATTTTCACATTTTTTTAACTAAATACTATCAATTATCAATATGTTATTTAGTTAAAAAATTTTGAAAATTTCTCTCAAGTTTTGGCAAAGTGATGAATTTAAAACATCTTATACTAGTAGAATACTTTTAATTCATCCGCCATTAAATAATATTATTTGATCATTTATCCTACAAAAAGATGTCATATTTTTCCTTCATATTAATTTAATTACAAAAATTTATTAATTTATGTTTCATTATTAAATTAAAATTGCTAAAAATTTATTAATAAATTAGGCAGATACTTAATGAATTTGGTAGCTACTTAGATATGAATTTAATGATATTATAATTAATGCAATCCATAATTTTAATTTCCTTATGTAGCATTTTAATTTTAAATTTTTGTAAAAGTTGTAGTTTTTCATAAAATATCGTATTTTTTGTAAAGTTAAAAGGTAAGTGCTTTTTAATTGCAAACATTCTAAAAACGACTTCTTGTTACTTACTACTTATAATAAGGGCTACTTACCTAGTAATATTAAATAATGTATATAGTAAATATGATATGAAAATATGATAACATTACTGATACAGTGTCGATCACTGTCTGTCTCATGACCTTTACAGTTGAAAAAATAAGAACAATAATATCAATAATAAGAATAAGAATAATTATGGGAACAAATATATATTATGGAGGCACAAACAATAAATATTTCATAGTTCATATTTTATTCAACTATTTTGTCATCGATTTAGTTTAGTATTTTGAAATTAATTTGGTTTTCTTTGAGGTACAGGTTGATAGCAACGTATAGGTATGTATTTCTAGATTTTAGTAATTTTAAAAAAGCCGTTAGGTATGATATGATTAATTACAAATTATACCTAACGTATTGTCGGTATACGTAAGTGTATACGTAAAGTATTGTCCCGGCTAAAACTCTTTCAAAATTCAAAAACCGCCTTCTGTTCAACTATACAAAATGAAAATGAATTAGAAATCTTCAAAAATAATATTAATTGAGTGTGAGTATTAATTGACTGTGAGTTGTCCTTTTGTGATTTTTGGATAAAATAAACGTGTCTAAAAATGTGCATGTTGTTAAATCTATATTTAAATATGTTTATTTTTATTTTGATTGGTGTATATTTAATAAAAAACCTACATTTGTTTTATACATAGTAGCTAAATTAGATACCACAGTACTACTTCGCAGTTAGTAGTTGTAACAATTTTACAGTATTAATTACCTATTTTCTGACGTACCTAAACTTTTGAAAGATTAATTTGTGATAAAGTAATAGTTAATAACCCGAATACTGACACTAAGTTTTTAAGAGTGCACTATCTAAGAAACTGATGGTCAAAAGACAACAGTCATCACTTTATTTGTTTTATCTTCTAGTATAACATTTTAGCTTTTTGGACTTTTACCATAAACAATTTTATTTATGCCAAATCCCACGCGCCTCCATGGCTGTTATATCTTTAAATTGAGGTATAAAGTGTTTTCTTCGCGTTTTAGGTTACCTACATATGTAAATACCTACTCAATTTTGAAATATTGAAGTTTTTACCAACTTTAATTTAACTTGCTATGTATGTCCATCCGGGTGGAATCTTGCAAGTTGAATCGAATACAATATAGAACTAAGCTGAAATTTGCATGTATGTGTATTTTGGATGATACCAAGCTATGCAAAAAATATTATGACATGGATCTGATCAGATGAAACCGGAAGGTGGTCTTAGGAACTCCTAAACTTCCTAACATTATAATATCGTATTGTGGCTTGTGTGATACAACTTGAATAGTGCTTCTTATAAAGGGAATAGCCGTTACAAATACAAGCTTGTCACAAAGACCTAGGACAGATGATAGTGGTGGACTGTCAGGTCTGTGACTATGACTGTAAAAACTGTGACTCAAATTTTGCTGATATTGATATTAAAACAAAAATAACTCGTATTATACTTTTGTCAGGTTTTAACTAAAAAAAATACCGATAGTTAATGTTGATTAATTTAGTGACATAAGTTTTTTGTCAAAAAATTTTTTTTAAGTAAAATCGTAAAGAACCGTATGGGCGTAAAAAAAACTTTTTTTAAAAATTCGTTAAAAAATTGAGTTTAATGGACTACATTGTAGCTGTTGTAAACAATGAGATCATTAGGTACTAGGACGTTTCATAACGCTTTTTTTGTGTCAAAACGTTAAAAAACAAGAAATGGCTCTCCTAGTCAATTATATCACCATGATAATCATACCGTAGTAGTGGTGCGTTTCTACCTTAAGACTGGGGTCTTATTCCTTGTGTGTAATTCTATAGGCTACCCTCCAGCACGGAACACGATAAAGGTAAACACTAACGCAATGGTGTCAGGTATAGTTGCTCTACCACCTAGTTATGAATGACTGTGCCAGTAAATAATCAAATTACTAGATAGCCATCAGTGGGCGATGAGTCGTCTCAGTCCGACGCCTCAGCCTCGAATTTTGATCCGTTTTTTTTAACCGTAAAGAGATAACGTGTTACGTAAAATTTTTGCTGTGTTTAACCGAAAACGGTCAAGTGTGATATCTTCAAATAAAAAAGATGTTACGGCTTGCTAAATAAAAAAATGGCTCTTGGTTTTCTTCTTATAAAAATGAATCTCTATTTTCCTTGGACATAGCATCACTTCTGAATTCGTGAAAAATAAAATTAACATGGATTGCATTTAAGCATTTTTTTTTGTTTGACTAATTATTGTAAAAGGAAGGTTATTATGAAAAACAAAAAATTAAATAGGATATGACGTCTGTCGGGTCAGCTAGTAGTGTTATAAAATATAAGGTTTTAATAATTCCAACGGATCTCTAAAAATACAATGACCTAATCTCTCATTGCACCACCACTTCTTTTTGGAAAATATGCTCATTGTATTTAGGATAACAAAAAAGACTTGTTATCAAATATTGCATTTGTCCACCGTAAGCTGTACACAATTCTATAGTAACTCGTATTTCCTGATGATAAGAAACACGCGTCACGTATTGACACCTAAGATGTTATTGTAATGCTGCCTAGGATAGGATCCTTATATTTTTCAGAAATAAGCTTACTGACTCTTTTTACCATTATAACTGGAACAAGCGTATAACCTGCCAATAAATAACACATTTTCATTATAACAAACTCTCGAACAATAGCTACGGGTATTGTTTTATAATACTACCTACAACAATACCTATAACCTATAGTTAAAAACCGTCACGATCACGTCAGCTTTCAAACAAAAATATATCTGTATAAATGAAATCAAATCAGTCAGAATCAAAAATCTACACCATTGCAAATAAGTTTTGGCAGGGGATCATTAATATTAAAAAAAATGGTAATAGATATCCTTATTACAAAAAACTTGTTTGATGATATACTTTACGCCTTTAACAGTATTAGGGTGTGTGTTACCTTTTACAAACCTCTGCAGTGTCCAGTTGAAATTACAGACAAACAACATTTTATAGATCCAAAATGAATTTGAATTTAGAATGAGTTCTAAATATTTTTCACATTTTATAAATCCATAGTGTTATCTCATTCTGTCAAGGGTGTGCGAAGTTTAAAGTCTATGGTTATGATTATTTATCTATGGTAATATGGCGATCGATCTTTTGGCGGGCGCCGCCGGGATTAAAGTTTGTTTGTGTTGCTTGTTAGACACAGCTTAAGTTGTTAGGGTTTTTGTTTACACAATCGGTCCGCGAAATTTATCTCAAGTGTCTGGCAATACTTTTTTAGATTTTTTTAAGTAACTCGCTTTGATATGAAACGCTCAAATATAAAGTAGATAGTTTGAAATTTTATACATATGCTACAGAGAATAGAGATAATGATAAGATATGATCTAAGTTTCGGATCTGTTCTGATCTCTTTTATTTTCTTAATTTTCTGATACTAAAAACTAAGCCTGTGTTAAGTTAGATTATGGGCTACCGTACTTCTCAAACTGGAACATGATAATGGCAAGTGCTAACATAGAAGATGGTAGAAAATTGTAGCATGTTTGGACTAATACCGGCTAATCTACGGCCTCTTCCACCTAGTATCACTGACTGAATCACAGCTAAAAATAGATATTTTAATAACTAAACCACTAGATGACTTGATTAATAAGTGAAGCTGAAAACAAAACAGTTACACAATACGAATTAAAATGAATTAAACTGACAGTACAAAAATAAAAATAAAAATAATAAGCGTCGACAAAAATGTGTATGTATGTAAAATATATCTCGATAATGTCAGCATTGAAACAAAATAATCCGCATCGAAATCGATCCATTTCTTCAAAAATTGGAGACCCATAGACACACACATACACACACGCACCAACACGTACTCATCTTTTTCTGTGTGGTTAAAAATTTGTTTGAGTTGAAAGTAGTCATTTTGCATTATCATTGCCGTAATCTAAGATTGCCGTCGTGATTTTCTTTATTAATATTTCAACAGACAATTTCTTTGACATAATCATGTGTGTTATTTATTTCTTTTGTTTAGTTTTTATTTCTGTAGTTTCCTTGACTTTTTCCATTTTGCAATTCATCCCGTCTTAATCTGCACTTTTTTTCTATTTACACTATTTTAAATTATGTGTTTATCCTATCACTTATTCCATTTAGGTGGTTTCCTATTATTTTATCATGATGCTAGTTTTTAAGTTGTGCTAAAATTTGTGTTGGACTTCTCGAAATTCTTCCAAAAAATAATGATCAATTCGCGACGTAATAATGAAATAGCTGGAGTCGGTTTTTGATGTTTTACTGCGTTTAATTATTTTTGTAAAATAATCTGAGAGTTACAAAAAATAATTGAAAAAAAACATAGAGTAACATCGTGAAATTTTAAATTCCTGCTAAACATATACTTTTTGTGAAACTTAACAAATTCTGCATGGTTAGCATAAAATATATTACTATACAGTAATGACAAAATTCGATGAAGCATGAAGACACGGCTGTTTAATTTTGCACTTCTATCAAATAATCTTCGAGCTAATTTAGATCTTATGCTAATGAGGCAAGACGCAAATTATCGTGGGATAGTTGTCTTTGTCATGTTAAGAGTGGTTTATGATGGTTCGAAAGCCGGGCCTTGAACCTTCGGTGACAGAAAGCCACATAAACCTCGCTTATTGTCAGTCCCCGTAACTAACTCGTGAAATCGACTTGCAGTGGGGTCGTCATTAACTACGCGAAAAGCTATAAAATTCAAATTTCACTAAAATGCTTGTCTTTGTTTAAACTTTACATGTCGTCATGTCACCGGAATAATGAACTCAAATCGTGTCGTCAGAATGATATGGGCTTAAGTAAAAAAAAATGTTTGGAACGTCGAAATTTAAATTTAGAAAATTTCGACCTTTAGCAATCTTTTAAATTTTTTGTAACAATAATTCAAGTTCATGGATTTTTAAGTTAGGTCCGAATCTTTGACATATACTTGATTAAAAAACATTTTTAAGCAAAAACTTGAAGCTTAAAAATCTTTGTAGCAAAAAAAATATTTTAAAGAACAAGCCGTGGAATAAATTTTATCAAACTAGCACAAGTTGCTGAATAATCGATTTTGTGTTATGGCTTAACAAATTTTACAATAATTTAAGCACAGTAAAAGTGCAAAAAACCAATATTAATTTATTCGATATCATTAGGATTCCATCATCATATCCAAACTTGGTGGCAATGGGACTTAATAGACTATTCACTATCACTAAATAGTATAAAACAAAGTTTCTTCCTCTGTCCCTATGTCCTTTTGTATGCTAAAACCTTTAAAACTATGCAACGGATTTTGGTGCGGTTTTTTTAATAGATTAAATGATTGAAAGAAGAAGGTTTATATGTAAATTTTATTACCGTGCAAAACAGAGGTGGGCCACTAGTTCTAATATGAAAATAACTAAGTATTAAAATCGGTTCCAAAATGACAGAGAAATCGATTAAAATACAAAAAAAATGAAGTCGAAGATGTAACATCCTCATTTTTTAAATTTCGGCTAAAATCCTAAAAATCTTTTTAGTGTCAACAAATGTGTTAAAAGTTAAAACCTGAACAAAACCGCGGATCATCCCTACTAGTAATGTAAATGCGAATGTAATTTTGCTACACTTTCGCGCGAAAACTATGTAACTAAAGGTCATGAAACTTTGTACACATATTCTTGGAGGTATTAAAAGTTACAGAAAATACTTTTTAATGACTTAAACGCGAGCAAAGCCTCGGTTAAAAGTTAGTTTTATAAAATGATATGATTTTTAAAATTAATTGCGACAGGTGATCTGGCATAGCAACCGACAATCGCAGTTTGAACTGGATTCAAAAGGACTCCTTTGGACACGACGTACATCCTGCGTTTTGTGTCGGTTGCACATTTGTTATGTTAAGCAGTTATCATCCTTTATAACCTTTAGAGTCTAATTTTATAGTTTTTTCTTTGCCACGTGCTGAATAGATAAGGGTTGTTCTAACAAGGATATTAGTAGTAATGGGGTAGTTATGATATATGGAGTGTCTCTTTCAGTTTACTTGGGGTTCTTTATTGATGACACGTGAGCGTTTGTGTCTATTAATGTGTTTGTTTCGTTTATTAAAATAATGAATTACACACACATACACCTTTACGCCAAATCCCTTATGGGGTCACAGGGAATATCGACTGCCAAGCGTCACATCCATTGCAAACCTAAGAAGCTACGGTTTTTCCACGTTATCACTCTTTTTTATTTTTATTATTTATCACAGACATTCATACACACATGCACATACGGCGATTTAGAAAACTCTTGATACTAGCCTCGGATAAAATCCAAACAATTTTATGGTGGAACGTCAACTTAGGTCTCCCTGGGTACCACATTCGTTTTGTGTAACTGTTTTGTCAATCATTCATATACCGTTCTTCACACATGACCAAACTGAATCTCCTTTTTGTTTAATACTAACATTTTCTTTTAACCCCAATTTCTCTCCTTGACACAGTTTTATACGTCTAATTCTTTATTTAATAGTAAATTAATAATAACAAACATACTTTTAGTTAGAAAATATCTTCACACCCGTCTTCTCAAAGAGGAAATTTGTTTTTATTAGAAAATTAAAAAACGCTCATTTTTTAAGTAGACTGATTCGAAAATCGAATTTGGAACCTTATGTAGTCAAAGTCAACAGCGTACCTATGATACTACAGGGGCAACATATATTAAAATCAATTTTAGTAGAAAGGCTTATCTTATTCTCAAAAACTCATAATAAAATCATAAAACATTTCAACAGATTAAAAACGTATATCTGCCTATTACTAACTCACTTAAGAATATTAAATGTAAAAACTTAGCTAAATAACATTAAAATACCTTAGTCTATCTGGATATTTTTTTGATCCACCTGAGGAGACACTACAAAAGTACTAAGGCTAAATAAAAATAAAGGTAATGACGGTATATCTTCAAGTTCTTCATTTGCATTTTGGAGGGATGCTCTGAGAGACAAGAGACAAACGGAAGTGCTTTGTGATGAACGGAAATCAAGCATAATGCGACCACCATCTTGCATTCCATATTTTTTACGTGTACTATCAAGTTCGCAACCCAGTAATCATTACTGCGCAAATATCTATATATTAATACGCGATGGCAAAACTTTGGACCCCTTTTTAAGAAAATTGCGCAGGCGCAGGAGCATAAAATTTGGCACACTTATAGTTTATGTGTAGGAGACGTGCAAAACGCTAACATTTTTTAATAATGATACTTATAAAGTACATTAACTCAATAAATAAAACATTACCCACACTACCATGCATTTGACACACACAAAGACATATATTGATGATAACGATAAAAGATTATAGATGGCACACTAAAAAGTTTGGAAACAAAGTAGCTAGTTGGTCTTGAGAAATGAAGATGGCGTTCTTATCACCAAGTTATTAAAATTTATTATTGTCCAATTTGGACCAATGGGCGACCACTAGTTTCAATAGATAGGCATATGTTATTTGCATTGAACAAAGTATTAGTAGTAGTTGTAATTCACTTATTAAGAAAAAGGTAACATATTATTTATTTGTATGTTACTTATCATGTTTGTTGTCGCCTCTGTAGTCTTGCGTTCTTGCGTCGGACTTGACTTTTTTAGGGCCTGTATTCGATCCTTGGTCGGGCAACGGAAAGTAAAGAAAATGTATATATTCAGTTTTCTAACAAAGACAACGCTTTCACTAAGCTAATGCGATGAAACCCACTGAGGTTTTCCCTCAAACTCTTGGAAAAAAAATCCTCTATCCATTCTCAAAGTCCATCTTTCTTTCGTTAAAGTGTCCTACAGATAGGTTAGTGTTAAGTGTACTAGGTATTATAAGAAAATACTTAAGCTATGTATTTTGTCCACAGCAGCAGATAGCCAGGAGTCTGGCAGCCCGCCCCCGAGTCCTACCGACTCCACAACATCAGAATCAGCGCCCACCTTAGTTCACATTAAACAAGAAACCATGCCACCTGGAGCTGACTTAAAAGAATATTACGCTGCTTTGGAGTTTGGTCTGCCAGAGCCATACTTGCCGACGAATTACGATTATGGTCCAAACTTTTTATCCAGACCTTTAGATCTCAATAGCCAAAGATATATTGACGCTGGTAAATGTACAGAAGATGATGATTCTAAAGACAACATCCTAGATAGCACAGAGTTGAATTTACCGAGCGAATTATCTCTTAAGGCAGGAGGAGTGTTCGCAAGAAAAAATATTCCAACTGGAACTAAATATGGACCTTTTAATGGAAAATGGGAAACACAGCCACTGGACAGGAAGTTTGCGTGGGAGGTAAGCTTGTTAAATTTTTATTGGTAAATAAATACCCCTGGACCAGTTACACAAATTGAATCTAACTCCAAAGCATTTTGAGTTATGGGTGTTAGTCTTCGGTACTAATACATAGAAACACTTAAACAGATACCACAATAATTTTAATAAATACCCAAACATGGAAATGCAGACATCTAAATGTTTATCATATATTCCTGCCCCCGTCGGGAATCGAACCCGAGTCTCGCTGTTGGTTGTAGTTAGGTGTTAGTTAGCCACTCGACCAACGAGGCGATCAATTTAGTTAAAGTGGTTAAAACGAAGATCGGTTTGAGCTAATAATGTTGGTTGTGCGAATATTTGTCTGGCCACCTGTGATCTTTTATCGTTATCATCATTATTTTTGTTTGTGTTTGTCAAATGCACGGTAGTGTGGGTAATGTTTTATTTATTGATTTAATGTACTTTATAAGCATTATTATTGAAAAATATTAGCGTTCTGCACTTCTATTACACATAAACTATAAGTGTGCCAAATTTCATACTCCTCCGTTCGCGCATTTTTTGTAAAAAGGGGTCCAAGGTTTTGGCATCACGTATTAATATATAGATTAATATTAGAATTAGTCAATATATTAATACGTGATGATTATAAATGCGAGTCTGTTTGTCTGTTACGCTTTTACGGTTAAGCCGCGTAAGTGATTGTAATGAAATTTTATACGCATACTAGCTGTAACCCGCGGTTTCGCCCGCTATAAATTGACATGTAAGCTATCCGATATTTTAAGTTAGATCAAACTGGATACGGTGTGTAAATTTCATTGAACTCGGTTAAGCAGTTTAGGAGTTCATCGCAGACAAACAACGTGACACGTAATTTACATAATTAAGATAGTTACTGAAATAAGTTAAAACATTGTTTTAATGGAAAGATTTTAAAACTAAAAAATCAAAAGGCTCGACACGTAATTTACATAATTAAGGTAGTTACTGAAATAAGTTAAAACATTGTTTTAATGGAAAGATTTTAAAACTAAAAAAACAAAAGGGTTATGACAAGAAATTAAAGCTTGTACTAATATCGTAACTGTTCTAGAAAATAAAAGAAAATGTTTTTTATTCATTTTCTAGCGTGGATTGTTGTAATTGTCATCACATCACATCACGCCTAAATGGCCAATGGATGGGCCAATTGGATAATCCTGTTATTGATGTGTTTTTTAAAAAAACAATATTCAATTAGCCGACAGACATCTTATATTTAAACAGACAGTCTTATATTTCAAAATTAATCCTTAATACCTTGGTGTGATAGACTAACTTCGTTAATTACTGTTGTTGTGTTAGTTTTCGTCAGGAGAAAGTTCATGTGAAAAATAAAACAGTATTCATAGTAAGAACAGGACAACGTCTGTCAAGTCAGCTAGTTTACTAAAATTAACTACGTTTCTACATTAAGCATTTATCACAATGTGGGTCCTAGTAGGTATATTTGGCTAGTCGTGAGTGGCCTAGTTGCACCTTTGCTAAACTCTTCAAGGTTACGGGCGTAAAGACTGTTTTGTCATATCAATTTTATGTAAAATGTTAAATTGAATAACATACGTAAGGTGGCAATTAAATCATGTCAAATCTTGTCATTTTTTATAAGACAATGGCCTTATTCAGAATGACAAATCCGTCCGTTAAATGAATAGCCCACTTGTAAAAGTTTAGGGTCAAGTGAAAATTAGGCGTCAAAAGCAAATGGCTTCGTCGTTCATAAATAACACCCTCATTGGGTCTTAAGAATATGTCAAACCCGAGCGTATAAACTGTATATTTTATTGATCATCTCAAGTAGCTCCGTTCATTTATGTTTTTTGTCTTACCACCATATTTCTTTTCATCGTATTTTAGGTGATATCTGAAGAGTTGATTATTTTGTTGATTTTATGAGGATGTTATATTTTTTAGATCCTAAACTACTTAAACTATGTTTTATTTTTAAGACGTCTTGTTCACTCGTTTTTTATAATAGTGAGTTAAGACATTAATAGTGAGTTAAGACATTTAAATAAAAAAGTAATTTAAATATTCGAAGCGCAGTAAAACCAAAAAAAACTAGTTATAAGTATTGCTATTTTTCTCAGTGATAGTCCGGCTTCTTTGCAGAATAGATTCTCCCCTTCCTGCCTGGTAGCTCGTAAAAGTAGTTCACACTTCACAGGCTTACCGTCACTTACACCGTGACATCGAAGTGGTCGAGTTTTGCAGCAACTCGCCCGGATTGGTTCCACCGCCTTTCAAAATCCTGCCGCCAGTGCCATAACGTCAGTACTTGCTATTGACAGGAAAATGTAGCCGGTAAACTTACTTTTGCTCGGGGACTCAGCTTGGCAACGCACCATTATCAACTTCAAAAATTCACGCCGCCTAGAGCATTCTACGCGGCGTGAATTTTTTACCATCAGGAAAACCGTCTGCTAGTTAGCCGTCCAATATCATAAAAAACCACTACATCATTACCACGTCGAGATTTCATATTTCTTTTTCAGATAGTCGATGAAAGCGAAATCCCTCACATTAATTTTATCTACATTATCTTTATCCATTGATAATGATGCTAATACCGATTTTATTAAGTATAACTCAAAAACTATTGCTCGGACCATTATAAAGTAAATACGGGATCATGGAAAAATAGGTCCTTTCCGAAAACAAGCATCAAAAAACGAAAAAACATCAAAAAACATTCGAATTTACCTACTATTTCTGAGATCGGCTAAAACACTTGTTTTTTTTATATAGGAATAGAAATATGCAACCAAAAATGTTGATTCTAATAATACGAATGCTATACTGTCATATTGACGTTAAAGATGCGTTTCCAACTTGAGTTGGATTAAGCCTTTTGCTTAGATAGGTTAGTGGCGAGTACTCAGGTTATTGCGATAGGTATAGGTAAAACATCCCACTCATACGAAGAACCCATTGTACTCGTATGTAAAAGGGAGAGTGATGGCTTATAAAATAGAAGAACTAATTCCATAAGTTTAGCGGAGAATGGATCTGCAAAATATCAGATCTCAGGGGCGTGTCGTTATCTGTCCGACGGAAGCGGATATCAATTGTCTGCTTCAGATTCGAGATTTTGTCTGCTTAAGTATTATCAGATTTCTCAGTATCTTGTGCAAAAATTTAAATTAAGTAATAAAATGCTGAATATATTGTGTAGTAAGAGGCATTTTGCGTGTTTAGAAATTTTTGCAAAATTATTTAATAGTAATGTTTTAACATGTTGTTGTGTATGAATATTTAAGTATTTAACTAGCAGCCCGCCCCGGCTTCGCACGGTTATAAAATATACATATAGTCCTTCCTCTTCAATCACTTTATCTATTGAAAAAAACCACATCAAAATCCGTAGCGTAGTTTTAAAGAATAGAGTACCTATATGGATTGACACTGGGACAGAGGAAGGGACTTGGTTTTATATTATGTAGTGGTTTGGTTATACTAAAACTTTTTATATATTGTGTCATCTTTAAAGCGTTTTATAACTAAAATAAGTTTAACAATATTTCTTTAAACTTATACCGTTTCCAAACTTGTACATTAGAAAAAGGAACGCCGAAATCCTTTTTAGTCTACAAAATTCATAAAAAACGCATTGTTTTACTAAAAGTGGGAGTGTTATTTACAAAAAAATAGTATTATGAGTGTTTCCATTGATAATTCATCTTTTGTGTCACTAAAGCGAAAGTGTTCATGTTTTAAGGAAATGTATAAAGAAGCTTTACAAATTTTAGTGAAAAGGGAAAATTAATATCTTAATTTGTCACGAAAAATTATGTTTTTAGGTATTACCACAGTACTATAATAGCCTCTGTGGTCGAACGGTCCAGCGTCTTACTTGACTTCTTGAGGTCCAGCGTTCGATCACCGGGTCAGGCAACAAAATAAAATAATTAATAAAAATTACGTTGCCCGGGATTGCATTTGAGCCCGGTTGGTGATAGGCTTGTCACCTATAACTTTGTGGTATATTTAGTGTCTTCGGCTAGTCGTGAGTGCCCTGGTTGTGCATCTGCCTACCTCTCCGGGGTATGGGTGTGAAGATACTTACTTATAATTAGCTTTAAGTTAGGAATGACGACCCTAATGATGATGAACCACTAAGTTATTCGCATATGTCATAAAAAATCACACAGTAATAAACGAAATAGCAACTCAGTAGTATTTCATACATACATTTGAACACCTGTAGATCTAAAGATTCATCCTGTGGGTGTCAAGTTGCAGTCAAACCACACTATTGTTAACAGATGAGGCGTGCATTTGGTTCCGGTCTCCCAATGCTTTGTAGATCTTTCGCTCTGTTTGACATTTGAAGATTGATGCTACAATAGATTTGTAATTTGTTATGAATACCCAAGTGGATACGCTCTATGATTACATGTGTTTGAACGTCGCCACTTAATGTTTGTGTATTAAATATATATAAAAATAAGTACCCCCGGATACATTACACAAGTTGAAACTAACCATAAAGTAAACAAATTATGTGATTGTATTAATGATATTTTTATTTTAGCACTTGCCCTGTGCTTAGGGTAATATTCTATAAATTTTAAAGAAAGAAAAAATTTCGCTCCAGACAGGATTTGAACCTGTAACCTTTCGTCTCAAGCCGACGAATGCTCTAACCAATTGAGCTACTGAGGATTCAAGTCCCGTGGCGAAATTTTTAATTCCTTTCTAACCCGTTAACGCGGGTAGTTATGTCCTATAGATACACAATTCTGAGTACCCACCAAATGAGTTCATCATTACAGATGAAATTCACATTTTAGAATGGCCATAACTTTCGTTTCTCGCAACGTATTTTTATTTTAGCACTTGCCCTTATTGGTTAGAGCATTCGTCGGCTTGAGACGAAAGATTACAGGTTCAAATCCTGTCTGGAGCGAAATTTTTTCTTTCTTTAAAATTTATAGTGTATTAATGATGTTAGACAACGTTTTATATTACACAGAATTCTTAAATATGTACCAGAATAAATAAAATAAGACACCCAGACATCTAGATGTTCATCACATAAATGTCTGAACAAATCGGGAACGAAACCCGAAGCGGTTAGTCGGTGAGACGTGTATCTTAATCCCCTCTACATAAATAGGATGTTAAATAGTAAAAAAGACGCCATAGACATAACTCATTGTACAATATCTTATGGCCTGTATTTTTAACTAGAACTTAATCGCCTCTGTTGTCTAGCGGTTCAGTTGTTATACTTGACTGCATGAGGTCCCGGGTTCAAATCCCGGGTCGGGCAACAAAAAGAAAATTGGGTTTTTCCAATTTTCTAATTAAAAAAAATTTACTCGGGACAGGATAATATGTGCCCGGTTGGCGATAGGCTTGCCACCTATCACATTGTGGGACTTATGCCCGATTTCACCAAGAGCCCCTATACTTTAGGGGACCTTTTAACGTTACTTATGGGACTGTTTTCATATAAAACAGTCCCCCAAAACACGACTAGCCAAAGAGGCTAGTCGTGGGTGCCCTGGTTGTGTCTCTGCCTACCTCTTCGGGGATATGGGCGTGAAGATACAATATTTTTACTAATATTTACTTATCTCTGTTATATCATTTGGTTTATATTTTCGTAAATAAGTCTTAAGTATTTTTATTTTATTTTTGACACTAATACAATACGTCATCATACTTACCAAGATATGCTGCTAGCATACGATGTTAGCTGGATCTGTCAAAAACAGATTCGCTAGCCACCCTTCCCTTTCACACGTGATGAACAACATGGTGAACCCATTGTCGTCAATGGAATCACCATGTTGTCATGGTGGAATAAATGTATACGGTGGTATTTGTAAACAGTGGTTCGAAAACATAAACTGACGCCTATGCTAAGGTTATTAGTTATTGTTGGGATAATCGCATATTAGTTATTATTTTAATTACTTTGACTAAAAGAACGTGTTTGAATTCAAAATATTATTGATTATTAACTTTTATCACTCTTTATTCTAATCGGAAATATGCTTAAACTATTTTGATATACTATGCAAAAGGTGTTACCAAGTAACGGGCTTATTGCTTAAACCAGAGCTTCCCAAAACTGGGTTTCAGATGGAGAAAATACATCGAGGTTCCACGAAATTACATATTTTTGTAACTGATTATTGTAACAGGTAGGACATTACATTACAGGTAATTACATTACTAATTAAATGTTTCTTATAGTTATGAAATGAAGCCTAATTTATAATAATTAAGAAATTAATACAAATGCACAATAGCTCTAAAGTTTGGAAAGCTAAAGACTTAATAATTAAAAAATATTAAAATACACATTCACATTGAATTAAGACGTGTTTAAAATCTTCCCAAACATTTCTAAAAAACAGTTAATATTTTGAAACTATTCGGAATATCTATACTATTGTATTTTTTTAGAATGGGGTGCTATAAAATGAGATAAATTGTGGGTGTTATTTATGTAACTCCAAAAGTTTGGGAACACCTGACATAAACCAATATTATAACCAAACGTGTTGGTAGGGTAAAAGTGCCAATTCTCGCTACATCATTACGAAACACAGACCAAATGCTGACCTCGCTGTTTTCACACCATCAAGCAGAAACCTTTGATGTTCTTATCCTATTTCAGCAATATTTCTTTACAATTTCTTTTAAACGGATTCTCTGTACATTTTCTTTCTTTTACTGTAGTCCTTTTTTAGTGTTAAAAATATAAGTAGACGACTCTCCTGATGGGGAGAGACTAACAACCACTATAACCACCATGGATGTTGCCCGTGGGTCTTATGACTAGAATTTTAAGGCAGGTGTACAGTAAGCAAACGCAATATCTGACCCACTTACAGTGCAGTAAATTAAGCGCTTCGGCTATATTCGTCCCGTTTCGGAAATCCGAATGTATTTTAAAGATATCTATACATATAGAGTTGTTATTACATAATTAATCATTTCGCTTAAATTTAGATTAGGTCAGCCAATTTAAAAATGAAAGTTTAAAGTGTAAAAAGAGTAAAAAGTGCTAAGCCGAATCGCGTAATTTAAATAGTAGTACTGCACTTTGAAAGTATTCTATGCGAGTCAGATATTTCGTTTGCTTTCTGTATATAAATCAAGCGGCTATTCTATTTCCTATTACAGAACACGGTAACATCGAGCACGGACATTATCGAATAGGTAATGCTTTAGTATAAATTCGAAAGAACTTTTGCACAGCACTTTTCAATTTGGTTTTTGGTTGGTCGAGTGGCTAGCGTACACGCCTAACTACGCCGACCAACCGTGAGGCTCGGGTTCGATTCCTGACGGGAGCAGACATTTGTGTGATGAACATTTAGATGTCTGCATTTCCGGGTCTAGGTGTTTATTACATTTATTCTGGTATCTATTTAAGTATTTCTATGTATTAGTATCGTTGACTAACACCCATAACACAACCATATAATTTGCTTACTTCGGGGTTAGATTCAATTTGTATATCTTGTCCAGAGATATTTATTATTTACTTATTTATTTATTATCTATCGGAGCCACTAAACTCCTGGCGGAACTCTTTCGCATTATAACTTTTGAACGGATGGACCGACTTCGATACAAAATCTTACATATCGGACAAGCAGTGGCCTGTATCGGACTGTGCAAAAATTTATGCTTTTCATAATGTTACTTCTTATAAATAATGCAAGATTAAGACTGAGATTTGGTAGAGTCTTAGTTTATAAGTTATACTACAATATTTTCATTTTGTAATGTTTGTTCATAAAATTTCAACACATTAAAATAAGTATTAATACATTTTTTATAAAAATGATGCTCCTAATATTTTTTTTATTTCATCATTATTACAATAACTTAATAATTTTGTCAATCTCATCACTTCTATCACGTGGTTGGTGACTGTTTTAGCACATTTAAAACATCGTGTTGTGCACTTTTAAAATTGTGCAAGGTCGTACATTAATCAATATCTAAAAAAACCTACCATTGATTAAAATAACATACTTTGCATCAACTTGAGAAAGTGTCGTTACACTCCTTATAGCGCCTTTCATTTTCGTTTGAAATTGACTTTACTATAATTGTTATTAAATAAAGTTTATCACTGTAACGAGCTAACGAGTAAAATAAAACTAACGGTGGGTTTGGTAAACTTGCTGAACACGTTTAATAGTTGATGTATGTTAAACGTTGATCTTTATATAAATATAGACTATGTTTTTATGTATATAATATGATAAGTTTGAATTGACCTAACCCCAAATTAAGTCAATTACATGCTTGTGTTATGGCTTTTATTTAACGATACACATACACACTTTAATCTTGTTCCAAATTTAATAAAAATACCTATAAATACATACACAAGTTCATTACATAAATGTTCCTCGCAGGAATCGAACTAGAACCTCGTGAATTTTCGATTTCGTATACGCTAACCCTACGAGGTTGCAAATAATAGATTTATCTGTGCTGTAAAGATATAATAAAAGGATTAAATTGGTTTCTACAAATTCACATACATACGCAAACTTAAGGGGTTGCCGCGTAACATTATCTAACCACCGTTTCAAAAACTTTGATATCTCAATAGATCTCTTCAAAAAAACATCCGGGTAATCATAGATTTCTTTAAATGTCAAAGTGCAATGAGAGTTGGGTATGAATAATCCGTAATTTTGGTTAAGGCGTGACCCCCGTCAACAGTTTTTTATATTTTACACTTTTTTAAGAATTTTTAACGGTAAACTCGACAATGAGATGTCTCTGAATTGTAAAAACTTGATTGGCAAGTTTTTACGAATGTATTGAATTGGTGAGTTCCATTGAAATGAATATCTTTCTTTAAAATTATTTGGAATTCTCACAAAACTTTAGATTTGAAATGTTTTATAAGATATTGAAATTATCTTGAAATTTTGTATTATAGCAGCGCAAGTGCATGATCAGTTAGTACGATAAGTAAGTAGTAAATCACCTAAAAAAAGAAAAAAATCATTGATTGGTAAAATTATGACTTTCTAATGGTATTTTTTCTGCTCGAACATTATTGTAATTAGTTCAAAACCGGTGAACAAAGACTGATTACTATTTTTATTTAACTATTAAATACCTAGACAACAATTTCAATTTAAAATGTGTAGCATTAAGGTCGTTCTCAACATTTTAATATATTTAAAAATCATCTTAAATTTTTTATGTATATTTGTACTTACTATCAGATCAAGATACATTAAGTGAAATACGTATTTTGTAGAGTTCAACTTTTCAATGTTTTCATATTGGGATAGCTTTTGGATGCTTAAAAAATGGTTGCGTTTATTGCTACTACTGCTTAAGATAAGTGAATCATTGTTTACATTTTGTATATCATATAAAATGTGAACGCCAAAGTTTAAAATAACAATAAGTAGAACAAGATAGGCGAAAAAAATTTTTATAATTTGTCTGCAATTCCTTTGAAAACAAGTTGTTTTATCTCTAATATAAAATCGCATCTGCTAATCATAATTCTCAAACGCGACATTAGAATATTTAATATTCATCGCCTGGGAATCGAAATATCATGAATATAATAATTAACCAAACGAGTTTT
This sequence comes from Calephelis nemesis, assembly GCA_002245505.1. Lineage (NCBI taxonomy): Eukaryota > Metazoa > Arthropoda > Insecta > Lepidoptera > Riodinidae > Calephelis > Calephelis nemesis. The sequence goes on along the minus strand of NJDD01001671.1, from coordinate 555,333 downwards.
TTTTACAAGGGACGGAAGATGTCAATCAAATTATGAATTTATATGCAGTTATCTAATAGCAGAATAAAAATTGACGTGCAATTGGCACAGATCATACTAATTATTATTGCTTTTATATATGAATACATTATAAAACCCATAGTGAGTCGAAATTTTGCAATCGAGGTTCCTTATATATTTTTTATGTGATGTAATAAATAAAACACTCAGCTCTCTTGTTGGTAAGAGATATCTGCAGTCAAAACACAGCATAGATGTTGCAGGTGTGCTGCTGTCTTGAGGCCAAAATCTATGGCCGACTGTGCAAGTTCTTGGGCTACCTCTGGCCTGGAACATAATAATACGATGACGGCTGGAATAGGTAAAGCGGTGGATCTCTACCTGAACAAGTAGCAGTACGAAACTCTACAAGCGAGCGGTCTTGTTGGTGACGACCCACGCTGATTGTCTGTTCGGCACAGGAAGCCCGGACTAAACGGGTGTCCTATAATTGCCAATGAAGTAAATCTAGAGCCTACCTACACCTATCTACATTAGTTTGTTGAATACCATATTACGTCTATATAAGCTTTATATGTGATAATGTCGACTGATTTGCATTTTAATTTTTTAAAGTAATTACAAAGTTTTCTACGTATTTATTGTCTGGTGTATAATTTACATCTTTATTCAATACGACTTATGAGAAGATCAAAAAAATATTGTTTGAAATTAAAAAATGCTTTTGTCATTTTTATGTACAATAAAAATGGAATATAATTTTTATGTGTAGTGAACACATAAAAATTAGATTATAAAAAAGACTACGTTATACTATAAATCCACTACTGCGAAAGATGTGTTTGATTGGCGTATGTATGTTTGTGGCACTCCTAAACGAAAGGATCTATATGGATGCGAGTTTATAATTTGAATGCTGACATAATTGATCTTAGTTATGTTCAGATAAGTTTTGTCGGGTGCTATTTAAAATTTGATTTCATGACTATTCTAATCTAAATTAATAAGAGAACATAGAATTATAGAATTAGTTTTTTAGCTATTATAATTGGTTGGTTTTAGCTATTATAATGGATGAATCAAATCAAATGTGTTAGAGCTAAAAGTGACTAAAATAAAAAAAATACAGTACTAGCTTTTAGTGTAACAAAGAATAACTAGTTTTTTGATTTGAAAATGTAACATAATGTATGGTTTGATAATTTTAGAGCGGGACCCTAAAATAGCGAAAGCCATGTTGGACCAATGACAAAGGGAATTGGTAATAAATATTTTATGGGAATCTGTTTATTTTTCGTTGTGAAGCGTCGAACTTTGAATAATACCGAATTATTAATTCATAATTCGTTCATCGTTGGTTTACAAATTGCTGTTCGACCATTCAAATTGTGTTTTTGGTAAACATTTGAAATTGACTTTTGATCTTCAATAATTATGTAGAATTAATTTGTCTTTGTTTCGTTTTAATTGACATTTCAGAATTTTGTTTTAAATAGACAAAATATGTGGCGTAGGGATGTGATAAACCCATAACCCCTTAGTAGAATAATGGCATAAATAATTGAATTCGAACATATCTTTTACTAACACCAAAACGTGCGTGCTTGCCACTGTCGTATTTTGGGTTGGAGGGTCTAATAGCTGTTAAACTTTGTTCGCCTCTGTTGTCGAACGGTCCAGGTGTTTGACTTGATTCACGAGGTTCCAAGTTCGAATCCCGTATCGGACAACCAAAAAAAAAATGTAGTTTTTCCGAGTTTCTTATAAAAAAAAAGTTGCTCGGGATTGGATGTGTGCCCGGTTGGCGATAGGCATACCACCTATCACACTGTGGGACTAAGTGTTCGGCTACTCGTGGGCTATGCCTCTGCCTATCACTTCGGAAGTATGGGCATGAAGATACTTTAACTTACATATAAGGCAAGATTTAGATCACAGGTTAGCTAGTTACGCAACGGTAGCAGCATCTTTGACTCTATTAAATACACTGTTTTAAAAATGTAATGTAGCCAACACCAACCGATGTTGGTATTGACTACATGAGTTCCCAGGTTTGATTCCTGGAAAAACTTATTTTGTATTACACTTTGACCTAGGTTTCTTTCTGTACTGCTGTACTTGTTACGGAATTGCAACTAATCTGCATAATTTTGAACTTTATTAGTTACTGGCGGTAGATTTAATATATTGTAATTAAACATATTGTAACCATACCGTCGCTGTATAGATGTCAGTTGCAATATAAATGCATGCTTTAAAATTGGTAGTATTTCATACATTAAACATTAACAATAACGCCGAAAACTATCCTCTACTATCCCATTCCAAGCATTATAAAAAAGGCACATATAAAAAAACACAAACACGTATACCTACTTAAATTAATTTATGAAATTATTATAAAATACTAGTTGACCCAGCAAACTTCGTATAGCTTGACATTAATGCTTAGACAGTAGCGCAGTCTGTCGGATCCGATGTGGAACATTCTAAAATCAACAACTACTTATTATTAAAAAATTAATTAAAAAAATATTTTCCATTGGACCAAAGTGTGAATCTAAACCATTCTCGAATTCCCTAGAACACATACAAAAAGTTTCATCGACATCAGTCCAGTCGTCTAGAAGGTTCAGTGACATACACACTCACAGAAGAATTATATATACATACAAAGATAATAAAAAAAACATGAAATGTTCGATTAAAAGCTGAAATTTAAAGGTGTCAATTATTAACGCACATATAACAATATTAATCAATAAAAAAAGTACTCCCACGCCCATATCCCCAAAAGAGGTAGGTAGAGGCACAATCAGGGCACCCACGACTAGCCGAAGACGCAAAGTCCCATAATATGATGATAGGTTGCAAGCCTATCGCCAACCGAACACATATCCAATCTCGAGCACTTTTATTTATTAGAAAATTGGAAAAACAAAATTTTCTTTTTGATGCCCGATCCGGGAATCGAACCCGGGACCTGATGAAGTCACGTCCAACACCTGAACCGCTAGAACACACAGGGGATTGCATTAATCAGTATACATATTTATATGAATTTAAAAAATATAATTAAAAAAATATGGAGCTTAATATTGGATTAAAAGTTGAAATTTAAAAGCATCAATAATTAACACTTTTAAATTTCAACTTTTAATCCCAATCAAAATTAATTCTGTTGCATTACTGTCAAAATATCTGTCATTTTTGTGACATCTTTTCAGAGGCCACCCCGTTCTGGCAAAGGATTATGCCCTATTACATCTTCATTACAGTAGGCGGCTGACATACCCCAACTATTGTGTTCGTAATAATAATTTTTTATTGTTATCATATTTGCGACTATTGACAATATTTATACCATCCGTGAGTTTCCATTTACAAAACGCAGATGCTCTGTCAGTTTTGTAAGTGATGTTCTCTTTGCATTTGTGGAATGATTGAAATAATACATAACTATAGTTAAGACTTTTTTTATGTGAAAGGTCAGCCAGCATCCGACTCTCCTGATCCTTTTGTCTTTGGTCCAAATTTTTAACCAATAAATGGTTGTTTGTTTTGTTGGATTTTTGTAGATAACTCAAAAAGTACGCATTTAAAAAAATCCAAATGTAGCTGATTGAAGATTAATAGCTTAAAAAAACATATATTATATGGTGACTAAAACACAATAAAAAGTTGTAGCTTAAAAAATAGTTTTTATATAATGAAATCATAATTGAAAGTATCAAAATGAAATAATCTTGTTTTATAATTTTTTTTAGAAATAATATATCATTTTTAAACAGTTATAAATACTTTTACTTTTGTGTTTAAAAAATTTGCTAGTATTAAAAATTAAGGAATGATGAAAACAGTATTTGTTTCTGTTTTTTTCGACAGCTAAAGATAAAAAATGTGTACCTTAATAAAAAAATTCACCCCCTGAGAAGTGGTATATTAGTTTATAAGTACATACGTAAAAAAGAAGAAAAAAGTATTTCAAAAACTTTTCCTTTGTGGAAGAGTCTCTGCAGAACCTAAATTCACTTTTTAATAAAAATACGTTCTCCTTATATGTGAAGTATGATCGAATTTTGCCGACATTAGGTAAACTTACATAATCGTAAATTTTGGTTAAAATCTGATTTCGCCAATGTATTTTCTGTTGTTGATAGGTATATAAAATAGCAGATATTTATTGAATGATGAATTGAATCAATTAATAAGTCTTCAACTTATATATATTAAAACATATATATAAAAGGGACACAAAAATTAATATAGTTATTGCGACTGTCTCTTTTAACTGATTCAGAATGAGACAACGTTACATCAAAGAATCGTTAGTTTCATTCCATAATTTCTAATATGAAAGAGACAATGATATATTTCGATAACAAACTTTGTAGGTAATATAAATATAGTGTACGTATTAAATTCTATTAAAATAAATGTCCAAAATCCAAATGTTGACTAGTCGCCGAAAATGTATTCAAAAGGTCAAAGTAATTGCGAATTAATTGACAAAATATTAATAATTCATTTTGTAAACGAGGAAATGACTGTTACATTTTTACCATATAAATAGTCATTGTAAATTAATTGTCGTTTATTTGCAATGAAATAAAATTTAAATCAAATTATTTTCAAAATAGGTATGTTAAGGCTAGGATATTCGAGCGCTGTTGGCAGAATGCACTACGTCAATGCGCTTCGATTTTTTGTTAAAAATACGAGGTACATAATTATTGAAAATAAAGAAAATTATCTATTTTGCTGTGTTCTTTTGTAACTTAGAGCTTGATAAATTTAAAATAAAGAAGAAGAAATATCTTTACGCCTATATTCCCGAAGAGGTAGGCAGAGGCACAACCAGGGCACCCACGACTATCCGAAGACATTAATTAATCATTCTAAATGTGTAAAAGTATTAAAAAAGTAGGATTTCGTGTTTTTTATAATCTAGTAAAGTTACAAGTGTCGTGTTTTGAGCCCCTTATTAACTTTAATCTTAAACATTATCAGAACTATATTACATGTTTTTTTACCCCAAAGTAAGAAAATTACATGCTTGTCTTATGGGTGTTAGTCAGCGATACTAATACATGGAAATACTTACATAGATACCGGGAAAAAATTAATAAACACCCAGACCCGGAAATACAGATATCTAAATGTTCATCACACAAATGTCTGCCCCGTCGGGAATCGAACCCGACCTTGGGGTTGGTCGTTATAGTTAGACGTGTACGCTAGCCACTCGACCAACATGTTTTTCTCAGAACAAAATCAAACATTTTTGATTATTTAAAATTGAATCAAAAATGGCCAATTTCAAATTTATTTATAATACTCGTAACTTATTAAAATCAGAATAAGTTGTTATAAAAGTACTAAATCCTACTAACATAGTAGACTGGACATATACTTTTTTTTATTTCGTGACCAGTGAAAAATGTATGTGATAAGTTGGCAAAGCCATGCAACATCTATGAAATTATATTAAAATATCTAACCGTAAATTAGCAATACCATAAATAAATAACCCCATAAACAGGGGCTGCTACCCCGCGTTCAATCCAAACATTATTATTAACAATAAGACACTTATCAGTTAATCTTACACTATTGCACAATGGGGGCTAATCTCCGCGAGTGATAGACATTTATCTTCGAGTTCGAAGTATCTTTGTCACTTCGCAGTCTCCCCTCGCTTGAGAAATGTTTTCTGTTATGTTACCATTCTCTCATATTTGTGTGATTATTTGTTTATTAAAATGGCGAAAAAAACTTTGACATTTTTTAATTAAAATAATATTATTAAAAAAAACCATTTTTTGAAACATATCGGGATTTTGAGGTTTCTTTCTCATAACGTTACAACTGATTGTGAAAGTTAAATCAAAATAGATACCTAGTCTTGCCATAAATATTGTAATAAAGAAAAAAAATATTTTTTTAACTGCAAATAACATATATTACTTTTACAGTGTGTTAGTTTAATACATAAATAT